>CM046832.1:47517025-48117025 GCA_025618425.1 Heliocidaris tuberculata | reverse complement strand
CAAGAGTAAGGAGACATTTCATTTGTCAGTGTAATTTCAACAGAATGCCTTTGTAAGAATCTGTTGATATTTTCTTTTTTTCAGAGAGAACCTGCTTATAGGACTCTTGAGGAAAGTTGGCTTCTTTTAATGAAAGCAAAAATCAAAAGCCTTATTGTGAAGTTTAGCACATGGAAATGTACAGAGAAATTTGAAAGACTCAATCAGTTATATCTAGTTTGTAATCCTCTCTTTTGCTGTATTTCAGCTTGATTTCCGGTCGCCAGCAGGCTTTGACCGGACGAGAGGAGTGGAGATTGGGAAGAAAGATATTTCATTTGAGCATCTAGAAGAGGCCTACACCACAGAACACTGGCTCGTCCGTATATACAAGGTTAAACCACTCAGCAATCGTGTGCCCAGTGAGAAACCTCTGCAAAGAAAGGCAGGCAAGAAGAAATATGTATCTAAGAAGGTAAGCCAGCCCTTCAAAACAGGAACATAACAATATACTGAATCATTGTCCCTTCAATCCTTCAGTTGTCATTTGTAGGGCTCTTCTACCAACCCAAGATAATTTTAATTTTTGGCATTGCGCTTCCTAGTCATCTATTTTCTCTCTGTCTCTCTCAGTCTTTGTCAATATTTACTCTTTCTCTGTCTTCATACCCTTCAAGTGATAGCCATAGTAGTTGTTTGGTTGATCTCCACAAGGTTATCAATGTCTGAATGACAATGTCTTTTGTTTCATCCATGGTAGTCGTTGACTATAACTGAGGGAAAATGACATCTGGTTAACACTTTCTTTTTATATATATATATATATATATATATATATATATATATATATATATATATATATATATATATATATATATATATATTTATATGAACACTTTCATTTTTTGATGTAGTACTCAGTACATATGTGACCCTCCACCACAAAACGACCAATAAGTCGGAAATATGGGTTTTTAAAATTTCAGCACTGTTTGAAAGCTTAGATTCTTAGCTTTAAAATGATGTATAACTTGTCTTGTATGGACTAAGCAAACCCTTGTAAATTACAATGAGAGTGCCAACATGTCAGACGGGCTAATGACCAAAACAATAGAGAAAACGGGCTCTAAAGAAGAGTGACCATTTAAGAGTGCTTAATCTGTGTCCTATTGTTTGTCGCACAAAAGGTTGAGTCAAAACTCGCTAGCCTACACTGCGAAGTACTAATTGGATTTGGTTGAAACTTTCCATACCTTTAGAATAGATATATTTCTTTGTTTCTTTTGATTTTGAATATCAGACAGTATATAGTTTTTGAGTTATCCTAGAAAAGCGATGTGAGGTACTATCCCAGCAAGCTGCCACACAAAGTTTGAATGTCCAGGAAAAAATGGTGATTTTGAATGAGAGCAAAAACATATTTCAACATGGTATTTTACCCTGAAATTTTGTCAGATAAATGAACTTTCAGGAAATACAAAAAACTTAAAATTAAAATTTCCACCCAAAACCACCTTTTTCAGCTGTTTACTCTAAATCTCCCATTGCGACTTATTGGTCATTTTGTGGTGGAGGGTCACATATAATCCGAACACATTGGCTTTTATGGTAATACTCAATATTTTTCCTAACATTACATGTATCTCTTTTGAACTATTTTCTTCTATTCTTATTCCCTCCTTTTATCAACAGACCAGTAAGAAAAGGCGTGGCTCTATCAAGAATAAACCAGTAGTGAAGCGAGGCAAGCGCACCCGAGGAGGTGGCAGAAATAATAAGAGAGTATAAATCTATTCACCTTGCCGTGATACTCCAGGAACATTAGTTAAATTTTAAAAACAAATTGGAAAATAGCCTTATAGAATTATGTAGTTATGGGATAGACTTAGATGGAATGGGAAAATGGAGAGAATTGACATGAGTACCAAAACCAATGATTAGTACTTCTGTTTTTGTTGTCCATTTGTATGTTGGTTTGGTGAAAAACCATATCATCATTTTTTACTTTCAAATTTGTATGTGTGTTTTGTTATCCAAGCTTTCAGAAAATGTAAGGAAACCAAGTCTATAGAAGAGAAATGGTAGATCAAATTAAGCATTTTTCCTAAGTACATAAAGGTAATGTATAGTTTGGGTAAGCTCCTCCCCCCTCTAAAAAAAAAAATTGTCAGATTTCTTGGATTTTCGTTGATAAATAGCAAGATACTAGAGAAACTAAGATGCTGTGAAGATTTCGCCTCCTAAAGTGGAAAATATTAAATAAGAGGCGAAAAATAATTTAGATACCGGGCCAGGGATGTAAACTCCCGACAACATCAACATCAGCGTGTACTATACACTATAAAAGCTTGCAAAAACTACAAGGATTGGATATTTACCACACACAGTGACACACGTGCCAAGCCCCGAGATTAATGTGCGGGGAGCCGTCAAGGTGGAAAGGTCCTAGCGTAGGACAGTATATTGCCATGATCTAGCATTCTTTACAGATATTTACAACTAAAATTCACCAGAAACCATGGATGGTATACCAAATGATCTTGTACAAACATCTTTGATAAAAGGAGAACAACATGAGACTATATTTACCACTTTTCTTTCCAATATCCTCATTGCTACCAGAACTGTATTTTGGTACAAGATTTTTTTTAAAAGGAGACATCATTTACAACATTTACATGCTTGCAGCAGAATTGAAAAGTAAAGTAAATGTACTAACATTGAACTCCCACTTCTCTTAAAAAGAGACTTAAAATGAAACGTGTGCCAAGCTTGCTTCATCTTGTACGTACTTGCTATCAAAACACCGCATAATTTTACATGCCTCTAAGTATGAATTAACATAGAGAAATCTTTCAATTTTGAGATCAGGCTTCAAGTGAAACATTGACATTTACTTTCTTGTGTATGTTGGTTGTTTGTGTTAGTGAAGTATAGTACAACTTTGTCATAAAGAACACTACAAACAAAGTATCATTATGGCAACGTAATTTTGTTGGTCTCTCTTATGTGTATTTATATTTTTTTAACCCTTTCAGGACAGGAATTATTTACGGGCTAAATTGATCACATTGTGTTCTTCAAATTGGCAGCAATATTTTTCCTTTTTTTTTTTCAGTGCTACATGGTTCTAATAATGTGTAATGTCTTTGAAAACAAAAAAAAACATGGTTAGGAAGTTTGTTGAAAAGTTGAAAAAATTGCCAACTTTCATAAAAAGCAATGATTTTGAACCTCTTAATGTGTTGCCAATTTAATAATTTTAAAGCTAATTCCCGTTTTTTTAAATTCCTGGCATAAAACGCAATATGGCCATGCAACAAAAATTGACATAGTGTGTGCAGAAATTGTTGCTCTTTCTACTCATGCACCTGGTATATTTTTTTGAGCTCTGAATCAAAATTTATCAGTCCAACCACAAAATGTGGTCAGTTGTCTCGAAAGGGTTAAGCCCTGACATAACTTTAGAATGTAGGACTTGTTGTCAGGTGGTACCAATTAGGCAATCAGTTTGTCTTAAAAGGTTAAGTTCTAGTTTGAATTTTATAGGTGTGTTTAATGAATAGAGCCAAAGGGCAGACATGTCAGACCTACCTACTGTAACTAAGATGTAGAAAAGTATTGCATTCAGAACTTGTGGAATTAACTTGTCATACTTGATTAAGATATTATCTGTATATTTTGAACTCAAATTAGCTGAGTTATGAAAGGAAGAAATTTTATTTTATGTTGAGTCAAGTATGGTGTGTACAACTGCTGTAGCTGTAGGAGAGTGCAATTGTTGCCATCCATTGTGTTTACAGAATCCATTATACCCTCTCCTCTCAAAACAAAGGACATAGAAAAGTAATTCTACTAAACGATCATGAGATTATTGGAGAAAGGGGATATTATTGCCATTACAATTTGCAGTATTTCAATTCAAATATAAGATTTATGCCCTATTACATTATGACAATCTAAATAAAGCTTTGTTAAATTTTCTCTGACTTACAAATTAAACAAGCAATCTTGCATTTTGATTCAGGGTGTAGATAATTTTCCATTGACTTTAAGAGTCTTTTAGATGTTTAAAAACTTGTATTGTAGGTTATCCAACAAAGGTGCATTGGTCCAGCTACATGTACAAGTATCAAATGTTTTCTTTTGTGAATTTTTCATACCAATATGTGGTGTAGGCAAATTTGCTTTAATTTTCTTTTTGTAAAATCTGTATTGTTTCTTGTCTCTGAAATTGTTGTAATTGATTATTGGGTTGTTATTCATTATGATTTGATTTGATTTTTCACATATGGATATGTTGGAAGCAACTTCCAATGTGATATATGCAAAACTTAAGATATGTTTTAAAGATAAAGTTGAGTTCTGGTCATGCGATTACATTGTGAAAGATCTCAAAGCAACTGGGAAAGGTTGATCATGTCTACATAAGAATTGTTGTATACTGTGAATCATTATAAATGATAAGAACTTGACCCAATCTTGCTGAAAAGCACTTGCACTGCACACAGAAATGGGTATATGGGACTGCACATATGTGGCATGAATGTTCAGGTTGAACACTTCATATTTCGAATGTGAGGGCATTTGAAGAGCAATCCTTCTCAGGGGACATTTCTACTATGATATTCTTCCAACCTGACATAAAAAGAATGAGAAAGCTCACAAATTATTTTTCACCTTGACCAGAACTCAATCTTCTCTTTAATGAAAGTGGTATTAAGAAAATGATGGTTAATGGATGGGTATTTCCTTAGTGTTTCTGAAATGATGAAATGGAAGGAGATAGTCCCCTTCATATTTTTCTCACAATGTTTTATGGATGTGATTTCCTTCATAGTACAAGGCAAGGTGTCTTGCTAGGTATATTTGTGAAATATGCTGTTTTCACGTTTTATACAGAAATCACGATTATTTTCACATTGTTGTTGACATGTGCTGGGAAATTTGAATAAATGTTCCTGCTTTGAAAGCTACATGGATGTTCTATATGTTATTCATTTTTGTGATTTACTCTTCGTTATAGCACATAGAAAATAATTTGACAGAGAATAGTAGTTGAGATCATATTCAATTGTAATGCTTTTACACCTTAATGTGCATCGATGGACAAAGGATTAATAATGAGTATTAATTTAATTACATGTATTTGGGGTTCCTTCAGGAAAAAAGAAATGCCTGAATTGGTTATCCTGATGTCCAAAGTACTAAGCATGGATTTTTGGCATTAAATCATACATTTTAGCCCATTTGCTGTGATGGTCCAATAATCACAACCTGAATTTTTTTTTAGTACAAATTACAGTCAAACCTGCTTTAGCGACCACCTGTGTAGAAAGGCCACCTGTCTAGAAAGACCACAATTTTTGTTTCCCTTGAAAAGTAAACATATTAAATGAACCTGTACATAAAGACCACCTGCTCATAAAGACTGCTTTTTTGTCTCCCTTGAGTAGTCTTTATAGACAGGTTTCACTGTATTAACTCTATATATAGGAGAAATGCTTACTGCGCTACATATATAACTTAGCAATAATGAGGATAGGCATAAAAGGCGGGGAAGCTGGGGAATTACAACACCCCCCTCCCCCCTCCATTAATGATGTCACCTCATATTTGGGCTGCAAGGTAACAGAATATGCTCATGCTTGGGCAGGGAGGTGGGCCTTCTGTCAACTGTTCTGAGGGTTCACTATAGACAGTATAGCTAGGATGCACTAGCTGGCCCTTGCACCCATGATGGCATCATCATGGCTATTTGTGGACTAAAAGATGCATGTATATGATATTTTCCAATATGCCCCAAATTCATGCTAAGTGCTTGGAACATCATAATAACCAATTTGAGCATTTTTTTTTTCCTTACGGAACTCCAAATTGTTAAATTAATATGATTAATGGTATATTTTTTACAAACAAACACTTTGGACCCTCTCTCAAGTGGATATTGTGGTGCTTTATAAGTTGCCATACTTTTTAGAATACTTAAAGATTAATTTTAGTGACTTATTGGTGAACTAGTCTGAGGAGAGTTTTGGGATGATCGAGAATGATATTATTGACCACGGTTTATCCATAAGATCAGTAATCTTGAAAAAATTTAATTACAACAATGATTTTTAAAAAAAGCTTTTCAATTTTCATTTCAAAATAAAAGCTTGGTTTGGTTTGGTTTGGTTTTATTTTCCATATAAAAATGCAATATAAACATAAATACATGCAAATCAATATATCATACAAGTGAATAATAAAATAAAGAAAATAAAAATATATGATACCATGGCTGGAAGCTCTAATCAGAGCCATTATTAAAATGGCTCTGTTCTTCCTCTGTTCTTCCTAGAGGTCTGGAAACTACAGTTTGAATGTTTGAGTGTGAGGGATAGAAAGAGGTAATTATAAAGATGAGCTAATTTAGACTGGACACTGCTACAAACTCAAACTGTCTATCCACACAATCCACCCTTGAAAGATAAATGGACTTCTCCCCATTATGCCCTTTAGAGAGAGAGGGGGGAGGGGGTGATGGTGGCAAGAATGGGGAAGCAGGAGAAATGAAAGGAGATCAGAAGATGTGAATGGGGAATGGGTTTATGATTAGAAAAAAAAAGAGAGAAGGTGTACGTAGAAATTGGAGATAAATGAAGATGCAACTTGTAACAAAAACATTAGGAATATTTTAGTTAGGGATGGCCTATAGGCATACTATAAGAAATTAGCAAAATGGGATAACTATGACATATGAAGGACATGACAGTTCAAGAATATATATATATATATATATATATATATATTTTTTCAGTCCAAAAACAACTATTTTTTTTTTCTTTTTGTTTTGGTGTGAATATGGTGATCTTACACCAGCATCAAGGCTAGTACGGTAGATGGACTGGGCCGCAGAACCTGGGGTGGGGGCGGGGGGGGCTGCAGCCCCCCCCCCCCCCCCTTCCAATCTTTTAGAGTAGACACATTAAAAAAATATCAGAAAAAAGGCTGGAAAAGTGTCATTGATGAGTGATATCAGATCAGCCCCCCCCCCCCCCCCCACTTTCAAAAACGCTCCGAGGCCCCTGTGTACTACAGAAGAAGAACTATATAATTTCTTCTTCCTCGCCTCTCGATCTAGATCTCCGGCTCCTCCTCCTCCTCCTCCTTCTCCTCCGGCTCCTCAACTTGCTGTGCATGTGGTGCATGCAGACTACGCTACTGCGCTTGCGCAAACTGTGTATGTGTCATCCTGTATTTTCGAGGGCTTGTCTAGCGTGCATTTTATAGCGCATACCGCACCGAGAGCTAGAGCTAGCTAGAGATGCACTAATGATAATGTGTGGGTCAAAGGATAGGTAACATCAATAGGCGTTTTCCTGGATCCTTTGCATTTGCGAAGCACGCAACGCAACATAACATCGTACCCCGCTTGCCTAGCCCCCGAGAACCCCTGGTGTGGTGGAATAGCTGATTCGCAGGAGAAGAAAATTTTGGAGAATTGATTGAGGTAAGTGATCATTAATTGGAATATTCGGACTTAATCCACAAATTTGTAGCTTACTGAATTACTGGTAAGTTAGACCCAAGCCCAAGCGGTAATCATCAACATCAAATGTATGATGAAGTGCCGGTAAATCAGGGGGTCAAAGCCAAAGACACAGCAGAGTCAGTGATCAGTGATGGTTAACATAACATGGTGCACGTCATTCGTGATCGTTTTGTGATCTTATTGTGACACAGATAACCACAATTTATGGTTTTCTTTATAAGAATGATTTAAAATGTTTTGACTTGAACTAATTGACTGTCTTTTCCATTTAATACTCTTCTGAAGACTTCTCATTATTTGAAAGACTAAAGAGGCTTTATACGAAATGGATACCACCATGTATAGAGTCAAGGATTGTAATTCCGAACAGATTGTATTACCGAACGTGTACAGTTAAGCGCCTAAAATGGGTTTTCATACACGTGGGATTACGCGTATGAAAACCACACTATTGAAACAAAGGTTGTGTCTTTTTGCCCATAGGTTTCACACGTTCGGAAATACAGTACCTTTTTCAAGGGACCAAAACGACGCGTCGTTGGGAAGGGGTTCACTCGGAAGGGAATATCGTATTAAATCTACGTTGTCTTTTTAAAATTCCATCAACTTCTTTTTCTGTAGGACTTTGAGCATTCATTATGCAAGTTTGACAGATATTCGTTTGATATTTTATTTGCTATCGTTGATTTTCTGAAAAGTGTTCGGACACTGGATCAACCACCATATGATTAACAGTTAGAATAGAAAAGGCTCTAACGTAATTAGATGGGGGGACCTAAAGCTACGCACTTTGTTTCCAGCCGCTAAAAAGTAATTTTATTCAGGGGTTTATCCGGTTTTATTTACATGTAGATCTAAATATCTTGGTCCTACATATTCCAAAGTTAAGTTGCTGAGAAAATTATGATGGATGAATGTCAGTAACAAACTAACATTCATTTCAAGTCGATGACAGTGCCCGTGTCAAATTTTGTTCAATAAAATGAAAGGGTCCCAAAGCTACACACACGTAATAAATGAATGCAAATTTTGATTTTGAAGCAGACTGATGTACATTTCATTCCGATTTCCAAAAAGTGATAATATCACAAAAATAAAGGGAAATTACTCATTCTTTTTGGCAAACGTAATGCTTGTTGCTTAGTCACAGCAAAAATTTAGCACATTGAATGTCGCATTGTGCGTATTTGCGGGGTGCGTAGCTTTAGGTCCCATATAGCTTTAGGAACCCTTGCCATAGAAGAGTAAAAAAAAAGCTACTCTTCTTTGATAGAGCCGAGTTTTTTAATCCACCTCTCCTGCATAGTAGAGTTCAAATGTTCTGAAATAGCCCCTGGGAAATCACTTTCTCACTGGCCCACGCTTCTAACAGGTTCTTCATGCAGATTCAAAATGGCGGCTTTTTTGGTGCATATGAAGGCGTATGCTGTCAGTAATGCAACATAATCAAATTCAAAACTATACGACACGGTGCTGTAGTGGAGAGGTCTGACAAAATCTCTATGATGCTAAATGTCGAGGTATCGACGAAGAGATTTGATCATACACTGTATGCCCTCCGAAGGTGGGCTAGAGAGTATGAATTAAGGAGGGAAGTTCTTGCTAGCCCTCCTGATTCTCTAGCCCACCTTAGGAGGTTGCTGGGTGTGTGACTCTTGAGCGTGAGGGGGAGCCCAGAGGCTTGACTGTCACGCCCAATGCATGAGACTTGGTAGGTCTGAAATAGATCTATTATTATTCATTAGAAATCAGGCCTATCAGGGTGAAATTTGTTGATCAGTCAGCCACAAAATCAAATGAAAAGATTTGCATTCATGCCCACGGTGCAGAACTGCCTGAAAATTGTGGGATGGAGGGTTGTGTGTCTGGACATTCAACAGAAATTAACCTGTCTGTTTTGCCGTAGGGTTTTACAAATAATATGCATCAAGAACAAGAAAAATGAGTGAATATTTGCAATTCGTACCATTGTCAACTCATTCTGTAAAAGATTCATGACAATTTGAGAAGTTGTTAAATTTACGGTTTAAAAGTGACCTGCCCAGATAACCAACCTGTCCAGACACACTGGGTCTGGTATACTTGATCAAAAAGTTTCAGAGATTGAATTGATGGAATTGGGTGTTAGCATTCCTTGATACATGTACAATGTACATGTAGATATATTTCATCATCCAACTTTGTAAGTTTTTTACCCAGAATTTGACTATTCTGGCGTAGAATTCTAGGTCTACTGTTAGTTACCTCTGCAACTTTACATGTACTTCGAGATCGAGGTTGAGCATGGATAAAATAATAATGATCCCTTTAAATTATTACTTTTTTTATATTTACGTGATTTTAGATTATTACTTGATATATGCCCTGTTTTTCTAAGCCGGATCAAGATCTATAGGATACTAATTTTTACGTAGATTTCATTTTCATAAATGTGAAATGAATTTATTTATTCATGTTGACACTAATGCATAATTTGTGGGCAGTTCCTAGAAAATCTGTACGAACTATGGTACTTTGATAATGTCAGCACAGCTCTGCATTACAATGTGTTCCCATCTTCCAGTAGGTCTTATATCAATAGGAATATCATTTCCTATCAAATTATGAGATTTTTTTTGGTAATATGATCACGAGTGCCTGGTACGTGTATCGTATGTGGAGGACACATACATATGTAATTAGCAACCTTGTTGTTAATTACTTGATAATTAAAATGAAGTCCAAAAGGAGAAGTTTTCATATAAGGACAACATGGAATGCACTAGACCCCTATGGTTAATGAAAGCATCAACAGGTTCTCAAAAGTGGGGATGGGGGACTTTTTGATTTATTTATTTATTTATTTTTTTTTTGGGGGGGGGGGGGAACATACATGTAGGCATTTTAATGAATGGTTCTGATCCTCAAAAGTGGGGGAGGGAGAAGGGGGGGGGGGGACATTTCCCCACTGTCCCCCACCTTACATGTATGATTCCCTTGGGTTAAACTGCATGTACTGTCAAGGAGGACTTTCCCCAGTTAGTGACTGAAACTTCTTTCAGTTTATCATGTTTATATTGAATCATTTGTATGTATTATCCTTTTATTTACTTTACTTTATTTTCCAGCAAAACCAGGAGCTGAACAAGATAGAGACCTGAAGTAAATAAGAACAGAATTGTGAAGATGGCAAATTTAAAGAATGACTACAACAAATATGCAGAAATCGATGAGGATGAGATTCTTAAGAATCTTACCGAAGAGCAATTGGAGGAGCTCGCCTATGAACTAGACCCAGATGTGAGTATCAAGTGTGGTTCTAAGTCATTGCAAAAGAATTTAGTAGATACATTTCTTTATATGTACATGTATCTGAAATTAAAAGATCGTTTAGCCTTCAAAATATGTATGTGTATGCAGCATACATGATGCTGGTTAATGAGTGTTATGTGGAACTGAAATACATACAGGTGTACATGTACAATATGGTACAAGTGCATACAGGTATTATTGTGGTGCAGTGCAGTTTAGGTTGGTTATAATGTGAAATCCAGATTTCAAAGGACGGTATAAAATATGTGTAAGCTACAGTGTAGCCCATGTACATAAGCACCGCTCTGAAAAGGTGATAATTTTTTTTCTTTGTCATGTCAAGTACACTCAATATATTTATAAATAGGAAGATCACCCTTCATATTTTTATACCAATCACTAATTACATTGAATAAAAAAGGGTATTATACCTACATTTCTACCTTGTGCTTGTACACATAATGAAATGTGCATATATATGCTTATAGTAAATAGTGTATGTATAATACGCACTGTGATTGGTTAGATTCGCATCACGTGACGTTCAAAAATTTTGTTATAGTGCACAATCGTGCACTATAACTTTGATTTTTGCACGGGGAATCCTGTGTTAAATGAGTAGGGGATGAGATCTAGGGGTCTATTTACTACATAACAATTAGTGCATGTTTTATTCATGCACCATTACTGGACTACATGTATACGAACTCCAAATATTAAATTATCCCTTGTGCAGGTCTATTTCACCTGGGCCTGCGGCCTCGGTGAAACAAAACTGCACTCGGGATAATTTAGCATTTGTCGTGCACATGATCCAGTATAGCGCATGATAGACCATGCAGTATTGGGGTAACCTCGCTAGTCATAAGGACCACTATTCATAAGGACCACTTATTCATAAGGACCGCTATCCATAACGCGTGACTAAATGAATAGCGGTCCTTCTGAATAGCGAGCAAACCATAGACAAATTTCCTCGCTATTCATAAGGACATCCATTCATAAGGACCACTATTTATAACTACTCATAAGGACCGCTATTCATAGCGCATGTTAAATGAATAGCGGTTTTCTATGAATAGCGAGCGGACCCGGCAGTATTTATATAATATTACCATGTGATATGCACTAACAAAAAAGTGGACAGGTAAACAAGCTTTCTGTACTCTTATGAACAAGTGCATTAGATAGGGATGACAAATTTTAAGCATGAAGCTGCATGTGCATCCTACATGTAGAACTTCACTCAATTGTGGTTTTTATACATGTGCATAGGGCATCTGTACATGAAAGTCCAGTGATAATTTTGATCTTGTTAATTGTTGTTGTAATAGTACATGTATGTACAGATAAAGGGGCAAAGGTCTGGGCAAATTATTTACATGTACAGTCATGCCCATTTGGTAGCTTTAGTTGATTAGTTCCCTTTTTAAAATGTACATGAAGTAAATGACATCACAAGATTGATCTACGGGTAATTTTAAATGTACATGTACTTGATATACATGTAGGCCTACATGTGTATGTATTTGATAGTATGTTATTTTAGGATGTCGGGGAAAAAACATTGGAAGACTAAGTTCAAGTGTATCAAGTAAAATGAAAATTATTGTCATTGTTTCGATAGAGAAATTTCTAGGCCTTCTTTTACCTTTTGGCTATTGGCTGTTCATGTTGGCCTAAATGTGTTTGACAAACTCTAAAAAATATACAGTATATCATGTAACTTGCCACAGACATTTTTACAGAATTTTTTTTTCGGATTGATTTGGTTTGACAAGTTGCTGTCCATAACACTATGAATTGAGTATGTAGTATTATTTCATTTTAAGTATTAGATATGTGTAGTACCTTTATGGATGCTTTTGTGATTGAGGAAGTTAGCAGCTGCCAGATTTGTTGACTTAACCCTTTCATGCATCATGTCATAATAGCAGAGAGGGAGGGGGTCTGGGTGTTTTTGTAGAAAGCATTTCATGTTGCAGTCATTTATGATGCGTACATATTGTACTTTGCTGATCTACCTCTTTTAATTCACTTGCAGGTGATATTTGAAATTCTTGATTAGATGATTACATGCTATGAATTCATTTTTGTCAGGATTTGAAGAGAGGAGGGGTTAAGAGAAACTTGACGTCACCACAAAGTGTCAATACAATACAACATTGATTACATTTCATTTTCAACATTGGTACTACATTTGTAGATGTGTACATGTACTAGTAGTGATGCACATCCAAATGGAAGGATTGATTTCTTAATAAATTGTCTTTATTGATCAGCTGTACTTATCGATCATTTGTAGATTGAATTGGGTGCACCTTGCATCCATGGGCCTTCCATATGTACACATGTACTTTATATGTAATAGTCTTATTGCTCAACATGGCTGTTGGTTATTAAGGCAGTGATGATTTTCTTTTTTTTTTAAGGTTCAGTGTTGACATATGATATTACAGTTTTCTCAATATTATATTTAAGATCATGTTCATTTCTGATTTCTTTTCTCAGAATAATATGCTGCCAGCATCAGAACGTATGAGACCGCAAACTAAGAAATCACCCACAGGAAAATTTGATAGACAGCAGCTTCTTGATTTCCTGGAAAAGAAGGCAAAGGAAGAAAAAGATTGGGAAGAGAAAGTACCCTATATTTCTGGTCAGAAAAGAGGTAAGTTCTGTGTATCTCTCATTGTTGGCTCAGTTTTGATTTATGAACTTTTTTTTTGTTTTGTTTTGTTCTAACTTCTTTGTCAGTTTGTTAATCTGTTGGGGTTTTTTTTCTCTCTCTCTGTTTCTTTCTCTCTGTCTCTCTCTCTCTCTCTCTCTCTATCGCCACTTATATTTGTCTGTCTGTCTCTCTTTGTTTGCTTGTCTGTTTCTGTCTCTCTCTCTCTCTCTGAACAAAAAAAAAAATCCTTTAGCATTTTCTAGTAAGCCACCAAAATTTTTAATTGTGTAATTTTTATGATACAAGTAAAGGTTATAATCAATTTTAATGTACATGTACATGTGTGAGATATTTCCTCCTTTGAGAATTCAAATGTTTTAAATACTTCAGTTCACCATATTGCCCTTTGCTTTTTAATGAATCATCAAAGAAAAATCAACTAGGGTAGCCTACATACATGTAATATTGTTTCAGTAGTAATGTAGAATGATTTAACATTCTTCTCATAACTACAGTATTGCTCGATTTTCTTACTACTTTTCAAATCTTATCAGATTTACTAAATAGAAAAGCTTGCCCTCTTGACTGACGTCACAGGCAAGCTTCAGGGAACATATTTGTAAAATTTGACAGTGTGCCAGGTTATGATGAGGTCACTTAAAGTGTAAGAATGCCTTACCTGTATGACATATTCGATGCTCATTTGATTGGTATAACACGTACGTAGATTGGTTCGATGAATTTTTATAATGCTGTCCTACATGCAGTATTTATTTTGAATCAGTTGAAGCCAAGTTAAGTTTATTATTATTGATAACTACAAAAACATGACCAAATGTTACAATAAACATGTAGAAAAGAAAGTGATGAAAAATAACAAGTAAATGCCCCCCCCCCCCCCTCCAACTCTTAATAATAATCTTATTACGAGCCAGGAAGAAGTACATTACACTGAGTGTGGTCTGTACTACATGTGTATACCGTATACATGTACATGTAGGACCTAGGCCTACAGATGCTATTGGTATTATTTAATTACAAGTTACAATCAAAGTAACTGGATACCTACATGTACATGTAAGGACCCTAATTGAGCCATATTCTGGGGCCTTTTAAGGCCTCCTGGATCTCTAAATTTGCAATGTACACCTGACCAATCTCATCAGTTATGAATGTCAGCACATCATACATGTTCTCTGTACATACATTTACAACTAGTCATCTACTGTACACAATGAATGAACTGGCATTGTGTTGATGTAGATGTCCGTCTCCTGCCAGTTCTTGTGTTTGTATTAGATGCACGCCAAAGAATGATTATCATGGATATATAACAGCATGGTACTTTGCACTTATCATTAGGCCTACATGTTCACGCTGAAAGAGCACAGGAGAATGTCAGTGTTTATGACAGCGCAATTTGGAATGAGATAAGATGTCCATGTTATCAATGCATAGACTTTCACTTCTTAAATGTAGTTTCTTAATGTAAACTTATGAAATCAGAAACCAGATATGCCAATCAGTGTAACTGACAAATTCTTGATGTCCCATCATCATTTCTGGTTATTAATTTTGACATTTACTACATGTATGACTTTCATTTCTATCAGCTGTCTCTAAGATTTAGCATTATATACTCCTACATGTATGTGATCTTGTGACAAGACTCGTTTTGTATCTTCTCATAAGCATAATAGACTAGCACATTTGCATATACATGTACATGTACACTATGTAGAAGTTTATACACATGATCAGTACAGTATAGGATAATGTTGAAAGGGAGGGGGCAACATCAATTTTTACTTGTATTTCAAGTACATGTTATCCATTCAATTCTGGAACATTTTTTTTTTGGGGGGGGGGGGTGGACGGTTAAGCAAAATATTTGGACAGAAAAAAGACGAATGTAACAATACTTTTGAATTGTTCTGTCTTGTCGCCTTGTATCTTCCTACATGATACCAATACAAGTCAATAATGTATATTTTTCTTTGTCATGTTGTCTCCCTGTGCATCTGATCTAAACACTTTCACATGAGCTTAATACATAATCATAGACAGTTGTGTATAATGCTGTAATTATCTTTTTCAATTAAAAGGTAAAGTATATGAGATGAAGAAGGATGATAAGAAAGATGAAGAAAAGGCCAATGGAAACAGGCAGCCAGAGGAGTGGGAGAAAGAGCTAGATGGTGCTACTGAAGAGGACCTGGTGGAATTAGCAGGTAAGAGCTCATTATATGAAATTTTGTGTATCAGAGAAGCATGTGTAATTAAAATCATACCAAACATGAAGAATGTGAAACATTTTTTTTTTACAGTGTGTATGAACTCTTATTAAGGAGTAAATTGTGATGTTGGCAGTGCTTGATGATTTAGCTTTAAATTCAAAGTTATTACAGTTTCATTATGAGAATTGGTCTGACTGATTTTATTTTTCTGCATGATCTTTGATTTTGATATATGTATAGTTGAGAAGGTGCTCTTCATTATGGAATTGTTTCAGTGAACTGTGAAATAGTAGTGAATAATTAGTAGTGCTAACTATTTTGGGTTTTTTTTACAAAAAGGTGATAAAAGGCAGTGTGTCATACAGCTGTGAGAACCAATGAAAATCAGTTCAGACATTTTATGTATTATATCATTTGTCTTGCTCTGATAACTCCAGGTATTCTTGGTCTACACAGCATGCTGGACCAAGAGCAATTTGCAGCATCTCAACGAAGTGTGACGGGTGATGAGAAAATAGTCGGGCTTGATGGTGAAAGAATGAAGTTTTCAGGTAACTGAAGTACTGAACATCAACATTTAAGATCGATTGTAGATACAACAAAAAAGTATGTATCTTTTTTCATATACAAGGCTACTAGCTTAAAGATAAAATCAAAGATGTGATGGAAAATGGCTCTTGAAAATGATTTGAAAAGCAGTTAAATAACACCAATTGATTGATAATATGATTTCCGTGCAGAGACCATTAATTGCCTATTGTACAGGGTGTATGTGTATGGTAGAGAAGGAACCAAATATTTGTACAAAGTTTGTAAACGTTTCTTTTAATGATATGTTCCAAATACATGTGTGTATTGGTGCATGTATAAAGTCTTTCCTTGTGTTAGCCCCTTTTGACTCTGAAAATAAAAATTAATTGAAATTGTCTCCAGTATTATGTTGAATAAAGATTGATCAAATAATACTTTCGCTCCTTATTTTGTGTAAACAGCTATCACTAAAGCAAGCCTTCCAAAGGATTTCACAATGGAACCGCCCAACACTACAGATGTAGAAGGCTCAATCAAGAAACTGAAGGCAAATGACAAGGAGCTTAAAGATCTTAATCTTAATAATATTAAGGTAAGAGTTTGTGATCTCATTTCATTAATACTATTCATAAATATTGGTTGAAGGATGTGTAAGCAAAGTGATTGGTCAGTTGATGTCACATGTTCCTGAAGTATTTTCCCCACTTGATTCTTATCGAGATAATCCAACTCGAATGCGTGCAAACATTTCGTATCATTTTCTCCTGTCAAGATAGGAATTCAACTTTACAGAAATTATTGTTTAGTTTATATAATGATGGGATGGCATTTACCTGTGCTGGTTTTGATTCATTGGGCTTGGGGAATAGATTACCTTTATACTGGACTAGTGTAGAAGTATCGTAAATTATATATGTCTATTTTGAAAGATGCCGTATGAATGATAATTTGTTAGTTCTGCGGAGGCTATGCGTTTAGGTACTTTGAATGTTTGAAGATGGGGAGTTCAGAGTTTTTTGTCACATAAACAGGAAGATATTCAGGATATGACTTCAGTTTGTGGAAGGATATTATCGCTAGCATTACAGCCTGTTTGAGAGTGTGATTGTCTGCATTTGATTTTACATGTACAAAATAGAGAAATATCTGAATGTTTATAAGGAAATATTTAGGTGTCTATAATCTATTTGTTTGAAATATACTGTAAGACTAGGAGAAGGGAGTCATGTGTACAATAATTTCGAATGAATGGTAATGTCTATCATTTTTATTGTGTGAATGATTCATTTGATAAAGGACTTTTTCAAGCTTCATAGGAGTCAGTGTATTCAAAGGACATGTAAACAGTTCTTGGTTTTTAGTCAGAAGAACTGTTTCAACTTTTGCTATGCTATTTTGACATTTATTGACTACATGTACAAAGGAGATAACCCAATAATGCCTTGCTCATCCAAAATGAGGGGTAGATTGCCATGAAGCCTACAAGGCTAATCTCTACTTTACCAGGGACAAATGTCCTTACAATTTTATTGTTGTTTTAATACTACAACCATGAGCCTTGAGGGAACAGTACACATCTTTGATACTCTTGAAGGAGTGCAGTGTCATTCTGGTGTAGAACAGAGTACCTGTGTCTGAATTTAGCAAAGGTTCAGTGAGGACAAAATGTTGCTATTGTATTCTCTATGAATGCACTTTGGTGTTATCTGTGTCTGATGTGTGGGTTTTTAGTAGTTAGACTCAGTTGGCTAAGCTGTGTTCAAGTCTATACTGTTGTGACAGCTATGAGACTCTGTGTTGGATTTACATTGTAAATGACGAGTTTATGCAAAGTATATACCTAGTGAATGGACTGTGCGGCATATATAACGATGGATAAAAAGAGAAAAATTATAAAATCCCCCATTCATTTTCCTTCATTTTTTTTGTGTTCTGGTCATGTGAAGTTCACAGGAAATGCTGCTCCCTTTTATGAATTTCATTCAAAGAACAGCCTATACAATTGTGTTCCTATTACCAGTGATGTGTACACCCATGTGCAGAGCATACAATCAAACCGTGGACATGGTTGGCTAGCTATAAGCAAACATCCCTTCAACTTAAGTATTTGGATTTTCATGCACCTGGTGCCAATGTAATATTTTCTCGATGTTAGCCAGTGGCTCTCAATTCAGCAGATTGCATTCAATATTGACTTTTGGGTCAAGCTCATCTCTCCAAACTTTCTGTGGATAAACATGAAATCCAAACATGTAAATAGGAAATATGCCACCAACTCAGTCAGGAGCAAATACAGTTTGTAATTTCAGACTTCCTGTTCAATTATGTGCTTTTCTGTAATGATCATTATTATAATCAGGCACCTGAATATAATGTTCCCAGCATGAAGCTACGAGAATGGAATCCAGTCAGAGATGTTATATTTCTTTGTGCCACACATATGTAGATGTATATTTAGTTTGCTTAAACTTACTGAGAATTGTTTGTAAAATGACATGATATTGCAAGATGTTTCCTTGGTGTTTATCCCAAGAACAATAGAAGGAAGTGGTCTTGTGAACTGTGTTTACATATAATTGGTAAAACTGAAGTCACCATTATATGACATCAGCCGTTGTTGTTTTTTGCCCGATGTGGTAAATTTGCAATGAAGTCACCACAAGATGATACCCTTCTCTTGTTGAACTGGTTTGTTTTGTGCAAAATTTCCAAGATAATTGTAACAATTAATTCACAATGTCAAAATAATTTATGATTTGATTTCCGGATTAGGTATGTGGGTTATTGGGATAAATTGACAGATGTGCTTGACTCAGGCCCTGGCAGCAAATGCACGTATAGAACCATGTGTTCATATTCATGTCAGGAAGATGATATTCAAAAACCTACCATCATATCATATCAATCAACAGGAAATCCAGATGGACGTGATCCAGGAAATATTTTCGGCTGTTGGAGACAACACAGTACTCGAATCCCTCAGTATGGCTAGCACAGGTATAGCAGATAAGGCAGCAGCGGTAAGTCAATCTATCGATACCCAGCGAAAGAGTTTTGAGTGTGGTACTTGACTATGATATGATATGAGCAATTGAGCAGTAATATCAGGAAGTATGGATAATAAAAGTATTCTGTTTTTTCTTTTGGCCTACATGTATCAAATAGCTTAACAGTGTCCTAATTAGCTTAATCACATTGGCTTTAGCATACTAGCCTATGTATTACAGGCATTGATTTTTTACTTCACTGGATTGAGAAAGGTAACTATTTCCAAAAATATCCCATATAAGGTCTTAATTACCAACTAAGTCAGGATAACCCAAGCTCCTCTCTACTTGAAAATCAAGGAAATGAGCCAATATACCATGGATGTAAATAATTATGATTTTAAGTTTCAGTGATTTTATACTGCCTGCCTATATGGAACATGATTAGCAATATTTGAATTCCTGCACACAGAGTATAGAAATTGCATTTTGAAGGTTTCTGAAGCTGCTTCAGAAACCTTTGAAATGCACCCTGCTACATGTAATCTGACCCCATTGGGTATTTAGCATTTTACTAATCTATAGCAATTCAGAATTTTCAGAATATCTAATTAATATCATCAGCTTTGCCTCCTCACATTGGCACCAATTATTCTTATCTTTCACTCTCATATAGTTGACGACAAAATGTATATTAAATTAACCAGTATGAATGCAAATTACAAAATGCAACAATAAATTGCCAAATGTAAATGCAGAAATATTCGCGGTACGTTAATTTTCGCGGATTTCGCGCTATTTTCGGCAAGCGCGAATTCTAGAACTCGCGAAAATATTAGCCTGATTTCCTATGCGTGTTGAATTGCGCACTTCGTCACATTAATATGTGTGTGTGTGTGTTTCCAATTCATTTTTGAGTGCGTATGTGTAGTTGCGCATGCCATATGCATTTGAATGGACTGCTTGTGTGTAAATTAATAAATGGAGTGGGTGTACATACGAGCGTGTAATTGTGCAGCGCGAATTTAAGAACCCGCAAATATGTTTTGGGGTCGCTCAGCGCGAAAATTTAATCGCGCGAAAATAACAGCGTTTACAGATTTTGTATGCAAAAAACAGTGATTATAAAACCCACTCAACATTGCCAATTTAGAAACTTCAGTGATTACTTTGTATCTTGAGTTAAATCATTCTTGAACGACACAATGTACTGCATCAGAAATGGACTCAAATATCTTTTTGATTCTTTTGCTCCTTCTGCTCCTACATTATGTGTAATTCATAACATTCTTGATCAAAAGATAATTCAGAACTGTCAATAAAAGGTGACTCTGAACTGCCATGTGCTAATGACTATCATAAAGGGATTTTTACATCATGACATTGCATTCCATTCTCAGATGGCAGCCGAGGTAATCAAGAAGAACAAGACATTGAAGTCTATGAACCTGGAATCGAATTTCATCACCAGCGAAGGCATGAGTATACTCTGCAAAGCTCTAACTAACAACACATCACTGACCGAGTTCAGAGTAGCAAATCAGGTGGGATAATGGTCCTTCATTTTCATACTAATAGATTCCTAAATAACTATCTGTAATGCCATTTGTAATAAAACTTTAATCGAATGTGACTTGATATGAAAGTTAATTTGTCCTTTAAGAGGAGAATGGAATCAGGCAAGCATGAATACAGGATAAAGATAAAAAGGTTATTTCCGTGGGTAACTATTGTATCTTTTTCTTATCTGTTTATGTGTGTTTAGAGCAGTAGCGTGAAGCATGACATGATAATTAACCAGATTTTACCTTGAACAAGATCTACATAGAAACACCTCTCTCAGATAAATAGAAAACTAAAATATTTAACAAGCAGTAAGGCATACAGATTACTATTTGTGCAATGTAATACTTGGGTAATTGGATTATTTTGTTCAAAGACCAGTTTGGATGTATGTTGAAAAGACCATTTTCTCTCTCTCTCTCTCTCTCTCTCTCTCTCTTTCTTTCTACTTTTTGGTGCTTACCATTTCCTGTCAAAGTATTGTTAAGAGGATTGAATTGACCACTCTCAGCTTTAAGACTCTAACAAGCACGTCTTACACAACTATATGTTGTATTTGAACCATCAAACTTTCAGTTTATTCCTCACAAGAATAATGGAAATATTTAGGTTGGGCAGTGCACAGTTCTGTGTAAAGGTGTGAAGGGGTCAAACTAAGACTGTATATTGCCAGCATGCTGATTTCTCTTTTGGATGCGCTGAAATCTCAAATTATAGCTTAAATTTATCAATCTAAAATTAAAATTTAAAAAAAAATGAGTACATTTTATATCCCACTTTAACTCCCCTTTCTTATTGTGTTTTTTTTTTTTCTTCTCCAGAGATCAATGATAGGCAGTAAAGGAGAACAGGAGTACGCTATCATGTTGGAGAAGAAAAACAAGACTCTGCTGAAGCTTGGTCTGGCCTTTGAGCATGCAGGACCTAGGGCAATGGCCCAAGATGCTCTCATGAGAAACAATGAAGCAGGTAAGAGATAATTCAAGGAGTGATAAAAGAGGCACAAACCCCTTATCAGTAATAAGTGTAACAGAGAGTTCTGAACTGTGAGACTATGCATATTGTACTTTATAGGCCCTGTAATGTATTTATAAAGTCAGAGACTGATAAAGTTAGGCTAGGCTCATTGAAGCAGGTGAGAGATAGAGGAACAGGGAAGAAAGATACTTTGCAGGCACAAAGCCATGTCAGTCGTAAAATGTAACAGAGTCTGAACTGTGAGACTATGTATATTGTGCTTTGTAAGCCCTGTAATTATTTATAAAGTCAGAGACTGATAAAGTTAGGCTAGGCTCATTGAAGCAGGTGAGAGATAGAGGAACAAGGAAGAAAGATACTTTGTAGGCACAAAGCCATGTCAGTCGTAAAATGTAGCAGAGAGTCTGAACTGTGAGACTATGAATATTGTACTGTATAAGCCATAAATTTCGCGGCCATAAATTTTCGCGAATAGGACTAACTAATTCGCGGTCGGAAAATTCTCCAATCTACAAACGGCGGTGATGATGTACTTTTGCAAAGTGAAGTGGTGAATTTCTGACCTGGAGACAACAAATTCAACCGACTTCTTATGTTGGCAGTATTTTGGCGTGTTATCAAATTCGCGACCCACTCGCGATTCGCGAAATTCGCGAAAATAAAACCCTCGCGAAATATATGGCTTATACAGTACTTCATTGGCCCTGTATTTGACCCAAAGGCAGAGACTGACAATGTTAAGCTAGGCTCAAAGCTGTATGGAATGTGGCTAAATGTCAAATAGAGTCTGTGTCTGCAGACTAACACATACAGAGGCTGACAAAGTTAGGCTAGGCTCAATGCTTTGTGGAATTCTGGTAAATGTCAAATAGGGTCTGTTCCTGCAGACTAGAAGAAAGATGTGAAATGCTTATATTCCCAGGAGTGTGATGGGAAATTAGGTCAGCAGCAACCTTTCATAACTTTGAATCTTCTTGTTATTCCGCATGTTTTTATTAAACCCTTTCTTAGGCTTAACACTTTTTGTTGTCCAATTGTTTACATTGTACACAATGCACTCCCCAGTGACAGTTGGCAGACTAAGCATGCTGTTCATTTTGTCATGGGCTCAGTTACACTTAAATGAACCTGCATTGTGCCATTACAACGATGCAATGCTCATATATGACTTATTATAATTATATGTAGGCCTATTATTATTATCATCATTACTGTAGTAGTAATAATAATAATAGTAATAATATACCGTTCTTGTATAGCGCATATCACGTTATGAAATAACGTCTCTACGCGCTTCCAAAGGGTTCGGATATTATTATCCTGGCTTTAGCTCCGGCAGCAATCAGCGCACAGTGCATTTCAAGGAATAAATCCTGGGTGGAGAGTGGCAAACGTGGATTAATGTCTTGCCAAAAGACGCTTGTGCCGGGCTGGGATTCGAACCCTCAACCCTTGGACTGAGAGTCAAGTGAATGAACCAGAAGGATGCTTACTTGTACATTTTGACTTAAAGTTAATGCCCTTCTCACTCTCAGCAGATGAGTTGTTGTTGTTGTTGTTGAGGTTGTTGTTGACTTTATTATTGATGTGGATGATGATGATGATGATGATGATGTTGATGATGATGATTTTTGTGCCTCTCTTAAGAAAAAAAAATACACTAGCAACAACACATGTATACGATCACTGTACATTCAGTGGTGAATATGGTAATCACATTACTTAGCGAATCCAAATTGTATGCACCTGTTGCATGATAAGTCACAGAAGGTATGTGTCATTAAACAGGTGTACTGTCCAGTGTATGCATGCACATTCCTGTAGCATTTGCTGTATCCACAGGAGAAAGTGTATCCTGTGTGCTCCAGCTCACAAATGTCAACAGTGTTCACGAGTATGCAAATATTCCTTTGTATAAAAAGGGAGTGGGATATAAATTGGCAGAAAGGCTTTGAATTAAAAAGAAAAATGAGTTGCTGATAAAGTTAATTCATTGGAATGGAGGAGTCATGAGTGCGAAATGTGAATTATCATTCCTTTATGTATAAATAAAAGGCTCCTAATCTGCAGGGTGAAAGGGAAAGTCCAACCTGATATAAATTTGGTTTTGAAAGAAGCAGAAAAATTAAAGAAACAGTTCAATGAAACTTTGAGCAAAATCCGATAAGAAATAAGAAAGTTATGAATTTTTGAAGTTGTAATCAATCAAACACCAATGGCAACTCCGTAACATATCTTACAAGCTCCTCTCCCATTTGCTCCGTACACAAAAATTCATAAATCTCCATTTTTAGTCTTTGATGAGAATTGATTTGTATCAAAGCAAAATAGAAATGATTATATCTAGGGAATGTATGATGAATGTATGATGAAGTTTTTTTTTTCGAGAAAATGAAAATTTATGTTTTTTTCAGTACAGGGCAAATGGGAGAGGAGCTTGCAAGATACATGTACGTCACAGAGTTGCCAATTTGTGTTTGATTGATTACAAATTCAAAAATTTATAACTCTCTTATTCCTTATCTGATTTTGCTCAAACTTTCATTGATCTGTTTCTTTAATTTTTCTGCTTCTTTTAAAAGCAACTTAATATCAGGATGGACTTTCCCTTAAAGGGATGATGCAGAGTAGCATAGTGACATGTTTTTCCCTGCTGTGAACAAGGTTTTTCCCTATTATTTTGCCCTTCTTATTCTCCATTCTTAGGCCTATTTAAATTTTGTTTTAGTTTTACTAAATATCTTCGAAATCCATATGAGCTAAATCATTGAACTTCATTATAAATACTATTGTCTATCCCAACATTTTCAGTGTGTATGTTTGTTCTTATCTTGCAGTGCGTACACAGAAATCAGGGAAGAAGTGAAACCAACTCTGATGGGGTTTAGCGTGTCATCAACTCTTCATAGTGACTTCCTGTGCTCTCATTATAGACGTCATTTAATTAGAACTGGTATCTCAAATTGGTTTGCTGCTCTCCTCTTACTCTGTTTGTGTGTTGGGTGAAGGACCTTCACAAGCTCAACAAATTCTTCTGGAAACTTTGCGGTTTGTCTGTCGTGATAGGAGTTGATGGAGAAAAACGGAAGACTGTACATACAATTCTCTCTCTCAAAGGTGCCCTGTATCATATGGATATACTTGAAGTGGTGATCCTGCAGATTTAAAGTTTGGTTGGTTTTAAATTGAGATATCTAATACTAAAGTGTAATTCGCTGTTATCAGTTAGGAATAGACAAGAGACATGGTGTTTGATTATTTTAGCCTGTTCCAGAGTTCAGTTTGCTGTATCTTTTATGTTAAAATTAATTTTACATTTAAAACATGAAGTGTTTTTTGTTGTTTTATGTTTCTAGTCGGAATAATAAGAAATAGGGGTAAATATGACCTGATTAATCTTGTTTGTAAGGTAACTTAATGTCTTTGAACAAAGCATTGTATTTCTATGGCAAGTTTGATTTAGATGCTTTGATATACATATCGTTATGTGTATGATTTTATACCTTATAGTCCCTTATGAAGACATTTAATCATCTGTTGTAAAATAGAGTGCAAACGAGGAGATAATTATTTCAAACTAGTGTATCCCTTATATATTTATGCTTGGAGTGCCCATGATTAATGACATAAGATTGGTCCATAATTTGTAATGATTTTGATTTTTTTTTTTTTTTTTTTTCTGAGCAGAATTGTGTCAAGTGTGGGTTGTGTATTGAAGCTTTTAGTCAAATCTTGAGCTCAGAAGAGGCAAACTGTATTAGAAAATTCATCGATTAGTTATATAGATATGAAGGAAGACTAGTTAGGTTTTTTTCCAAAAGGTCATATCAAAATCAAGCATTTCAATAGGTTTTGTGTAGTTTTTAAAGTGCAATTATAGTTTGAATGTTTGTACTCACATCTGATGCATGGTGTTATGTCGTGTAATCACCTCAGTGAAGTGATGCTAAAATGTATTTAAGATACAGGATTGAATATGGACATACAGGCTAATAACCTGACAGTTTAATGCAAAATATAATTTGTGTTTAGTATGCCGTACTCTAATTCAGTCTGGGCTGATGAAATGCATGACGATGCAGCATGGGTCAAGGAAATATCATTTTTTTGTAGTTACTGAAATATCACTTTTCAAAGTAAAGATTTTATTGATTTTTTTTAAATTTTTCTGTATGTAATTAGCAAGAAGAGAATTGGAAAGTGCACTCATGCTAATTTGATGATATGAAATGATGTAAGAGGATTGTCACTACAGTTTGCCTGTTATTAAGTCATGACATCAAATGTGTGATACATAGAATGAAGTAAAGGGGTCATTTTACTTCATCAACCTCGCCATGCCAATCCATTTTGAATTGTAAGGTATCTATCAAGGTATCTTTACATTTGTCGAATTCTACACCTTTAACCCACCAAAGTTTCTGATCGTGAACTTATCTCTCCTTAAGATGTGAGAGAGCATACCACTGTAATTTCTTTGAAGCAACTATTCTATTTTGTTCTAGTGTAGCTTGTTGAGATAAAAGCCATGATATATTGGACATGATAAAGCAGAATGACAGTATGGTGATTTCTTTTAATGTCATCAAAATTTGCAAAATGTATTCAAAAATATTCATAATTGTATATTTAAGTTAGATAATATTCAGTGGAGAGGCTTGAAAGATTTAGTAGAGAGTGGATATATATATCACATTTTTGAATTTGCATTTTAGTCAGATTATGAATGGTATAGCAGTATATAAATCAACATGTATAATTATGAATAATGCCCATAAATCCTTGCTATCCATTTATGCTTAAAATGATTTAGAAATATGCAGTTTTATTAGTTTTTATTTATTTGTTTCGATGTTCAGTAAGATATATTTGTGTAAATATAGATGCAACAGCCATCCACCAGAAATGTGAGGACAATCATGGTTTCACATGATGATTCTTGGGCACGCATTGCCTCATTGGTGATGCAAACTATATTACTACCCGGTAGTACTTGTACTAGTACAACATTTGTAAATCACAACTAAGGCCTCAATTTGTAGTATTCCGTAGAGTGTTAACACTAATAATGTGCTTTGAACTCCAATCTAACTTAAAAAACCAAAGTTTAATTCCAACTGACTTACACTGCACATGCAGTCTAAATTTCTGCACAAAATTAAACCACACTTGACTGAAGTTAAGTTAAACCGGAGTTCAGAATGTGATTTTCTAAAACCCCGGTGTAAAGAAGCTGGTTTAGACCGGAGTTCAGAACACAGGATAATGGGTATAACTGCAGAGTGCAGAAGAGTTATTAACCCATTTGATCATTTCATTAGTATCTTTGATGGAAAAAATTATGACTCTAAATATACATTTACATGTGCTGTCTCTTGTTTGTTAGAAATCATGGGTTTATGCAAATAACTATGAAGGTGTGCTTTTATGCCAAGTAACTTTCATTTGTGAAAAAGAAAAATTATGTAGAAGGCATTTGCCAGCTTATCATAGGTACAAACAAATTTTGTATAGCACATCTTTTGAATTGGTTGCTCTTTTTTCTCTTTTGATATGATTTGTGAAATAAGAAGTTTGTGCTACTGTTGAGAAGTATTTTGGTGGGACACCCTTAAGTCCTCTGTTTTTAATAAGGATGCACATAGGTTCAATGGGCTCGAAATAATTTGTTGATAATGGGAAGTCAAAGGTAAAAAAAATGACTTCAAGCTTTCCTATGATTATACATTAAAATATTTAATTACGTACAAATAGAAATGTCCAAGTAAACATAATCACCATTCTTACGGATTTGACTGAACATTATTAGCTGCCGCTGGAAAGCAAAAAGCAAGTCCGGCTTGTACCATCGAAGAATCTGCTACAAAGGAACATGCCCTGGGTCTAGGTCTATTCTTGTGCCATTCATATGTTCTGCATTTTTGTTTTGTTTATATTCCGTGTATCTTGTAAATTGTTTGTACAAAGTCAGATTATTTCATTATGATTAGCTATTTAGAATTCAAATTTATGCTAATTTTCAACTCTGTATGCCTTGCATGATTAAAAGTTCTGCCTTCTGCCCTAGTTTGCCAATAGACATTTAGGAAAGAGAAGAAATTAGCAATGTAGCGACCGCAATAATCTGGTCTGCAATGCCTTAGTAGGTTTTATCGCATTTTTGCGAGTGGCTTATATATTTCTTTTCTTGGCATGTACTAATTACTTTGTATTTAGCCAAATGTAGGTTTATGTTCTTGTAGTAAGATCAGTACTATACGTGGTATATTCAGGTTTTTATGATTAGGTACATTCTCTCCTTGCATGAACAGTTTTATTTAGGTGCAATTCAATAGAAATTATCTTTTGGGAGGTGGCAGAATTTGGTTAGTATGTGATTACATCAAATATTTGGACAGTGATGATGGACAGTTTTAGTCTTCTTGAAGCATATTCTGCATTGATGAGGATGCAGACATGAACCACTTTATATTCTAAAAAGGGGTACCATTCGTTTATCAGTATGCTGTGGGTTTGTTCATATTGGCATCAGATCAGTTAAATAATGCAGCTACAGCCCACAAGACCAACAGCCCCTTAAGCCTGACATTGTCAGTCTGGCAGGCCTTCTGAAAAATTGTTAGAAGGCCCACGGGACCAACATCCCATGGGACTGACAGCGCATTACAGCGACCTGTCGGTCTCGCAAGACTTCGGACAACTCTTCGGAGGGTCCACTATACCAACGTTGTAAGTCTTGTGGGCTGTCCATCTACTGGGAAGTCCTGGAATTGTGCATCCCTCTCCATCAGGGTACCTATATTAACTAAATTTATGTTCCAGTACACATGCATAATGATAGAAAAATCTATCATCTGATGAAGTAAACCAAGTGCGTGAGAGCTTCTTGCATTCAGGTAGCCATACTATTACTCTGGGATCACTTTTTATCAGTCACATGCACTTAATGACATCGCATGTTGCATGAAAAACTTGAGGACGCCCTCTGATGCATTATTTGACTTAGCCCCGAGTTTTTCAGCCAGTGCATACATGTTTTAGCCTTCATTAGTTACCCACAGCCTACTGGTGAAACTAGGTTAATTACAACGCTACCCAGATCAAGTCACTATTTGTACTCATCTGACCAAAACTCGGTCAAATCAGTATATCTTCTCACCTCTCAGCTATTAAAGTAGCAGCATAATCAAGGCAGGTGAAGACATATGTATCATATCAATAATTTTTGACATACAATGTAGAGGGATGCTTTTGTGATTTGTAATGTGTACTTGTATACGTCATCATGATCTTGTGTCTACAATTTACAAGTTTATATGAACATTTACAAGTTTGTATGAACATTATAGTGTAAGTACAGTACATAAATGGTTTGGTGGTGATGGACTGTTTTTCTTGGCACAATGTTTGATAAATGCCATTATACTAAAAAGGTAGTGTTAAGCTTTTGCAGGTAACATCAATTATGTTTTCAGAAAAAAAGAAATTTCCTGATACTTTTCTAACATATTTCTTATTTTTTATTCAAAAGATCTGAACCACTGTATACAAAAGCTTGGAGAAGTAGTTTCCTGGGAAAGATCAGATTATTTGCATTTGATAACTTGTAGCTCTTTGACAGTACACGGTAAATTTTGAGGTTCTTTGTAGGACCTGCTTTAGTGACCACCTGTATAGAAAGACCTCCTGCTCATAAAGACCGTTTTTCTTGTCTGCCTTGAGCGGTCTTTATAGACAGGTTTCACTGTATTTAATAAAGACCGATTCTGGACATCATGTCAACACTGTGTATTTCAGAAATTCAGACTGCTTATGATGCAAGCATTGCATTGTTTGTTTAGATTGGGGCATATTGTTTTGTTCACCCAGGGAAATGTTACATTTCCCTAGTTCACCCCTGCATATTTTCTGCAAATGTTTGACTCTACCTTTGACTGCCAGTACCTGTACATAAAAAACCCTTTCTATTTGAGTATTTGATTTTGATCGGTTTGTTTGAAACATAAAGTGGAGTAGTATAATACATTTCCGTTTAACATGGTGCACAAACTATTGTATGCTGCCAAGTAATTTCTTCAAATGAATAGTGTATTGTATTCTCTCATTACCCTTCAGACTAATGTCACAGATTTACTTCAGAAGGTTGCCATTGCAAAGTAGATATAATCACAGGGTTTTCAAGTGTAGAATATAATCTCAAATCAAATTTAAATCAGTGTTTGTTAAATGTTGGGGAAATTAAGAACTCTGGTGAGAAAACGTTGTAGGATCTTACTTCCAGTGAATTTCAATGTGCATCAGATTCATTCATGTTTGTATATGTAATGAACTTTGATTAAATGACTGTATTAAAATCTAGATTAGACCGTTAAAATTGACGTAGTAAGCTTCTTCTGTATGTGTGCATGGGTGAGAGCCTTTGAGTGATGGGTGGATCGAGTTGAACTTACAAGTATATTAGTTGTATTTAACTATATTTGGAAACAGTTCAGGTCAAAGTTTAGTTTGATATAACCAAAAGAATATTACATGTCATCAATCATATAACTCACATTTAATAAAGTTTGTGTGAGTAATAATTATTAAATGAAATCGAATTTTCACAAATAAGTGAATTGGACTTTTTGACACTTGAACAAACATATGGTGATAGGATTTTTTTTTTTCTTTTAAGCTATAAAAAGAAAAAATAATAGTTTGATAACAAAAACATTTTGTTCATAATCAACCCACAGGAAAGGCACATTGAAAGCTATGAGATGTTTTATGTTAGAGAAATCATGTTAATAGTCATAACAAATCTGAATTAGGACAAATCACTGGTGATTGTCAGAGCAAAGTTGGCTGCTTAAACTTATAGTTCAAAGAGACGTTACTGCACAAGCAACAATAGTAAGTGTGTTTTCCGTGCAATATCAGTTTTTTATGATGATGAACATACTTTTTGCTAACATAAATGATAATGTAGTTTTCAGAAATTGAACAATTTAAGGTGATGTAGCTAATTCAAGTCGGCATTGTGTGTGAGCAAATGATGACATGAATAAAAATAGGTTTTCAAATAGGTTTATAATTACATATTTAACTCATAATAACATCACACTAGGAAGTATCTAATTTGCTTTTTAAACAAATAAATCATTAGGAAACACTCTCCATCAGGCCACTCTTTCAAAATTCTTAGGAATCGTGGTAAAACTGATAGATTGCTGTAAATGGTAAAAATCAGAAATAATGATTGCTACTTTCGTTCAATATTTTACCGAACATTATTTTCTATTTTGCTCCACCATACTACAAAAACAACGTATACCATTATCAATCAAGAAGCTAATTTTTCAACGACTTTGGGTCATAAAGTACAAATATTTTTAAGTTATAGGATACTTCACAAAGAAAGAAGACACATTCTAGGCCATCATTGGTCATTAAACGAATTGATTATGGCTTGGAGTACTAGTGCTCTTCACGTAGATGATGGACTTGCAGAAGATTTTGCATCAAATTTGTCGGGTTTGGGAACTGAGCTCGGCACAGGAGCATACAACATGAGGTGAGTGCAATTGCAGATCACAGAGAGTGCGGAAAATCTTGACGTAATGTTTTTACGTCCCAAAAGAGAGCAGTCTTTCACAGAAGAAACTGCAAGATGATTATTCTTTAAGACAGCAAGAGCTATATATAGCTATATTTATATATACATTTGTAACTTAGTGTGGGTTGTAAACATCTTTGTCCATCTATCATGTCCCCGTTTTTCTCGTTTGCAACAATGCAAATATGAATTGTCAATTGGCCAATATTTTGGACATCGGTTAAAATCAAGGGAAGAAGATGAACTAAGCTAAGGTCCAACTCAAAAGCTGTTTATGCACTCCACAGAAGGTCTCCATGAGGAATAATGAGATCATAATTCATATAAGAACTCTAATCATTAAGTCCAGTTTGTTACTTATGGTTATGTTTATCAAGTTCATCATGTTCATCTCGGCATGTAATCCAAGTTTTATCCAGCAAATAGTTTGTGTATTCTAAACTAGTCTACTTTTGCATAGGCCCTACATGTGTCAACAAAGTTATTGATGAGGTGAGTTGGCTTAGAGTATCTACCTGTTGTTTCAAAGATTGTGGGTTTGAAGCCTGCATTGAGTATCAACATGGTAAATAATTGCGCCATGTTTTAGATTTAAACACAAAGGTTTGAATATTATGCGATTGTGAAGTTCATTATTCAGTTCTGTACTTTATATTTCAATGAAGCCTTTGTTTTTATTTCTCTCCTCAGTGAGGTGTTAGCTTTGCCTATGTTCAAGCAAGAAGTAATCGAAGGGTAAGTCTAAACATAGACAAGAAATTAGTCTAATAATTTGTCCTTAAAATCTAGTTTTGTCTTGCATGTGATTCACCTAGCAGTAGTCTAGTAGAGTCTACAGTTAAGTTTGCCACATTCTGACAAAAATTTGGATTTAAGATGATTTTTTACCATGCTTCAACTTCTATTTTTCATATGAATTTTCAAACATTTATTAAACTCAGTTATATTTTATGCCCTGTCTAAATGGTAAATACTGGCATTGTAAAGTGTAAATAGTATCTAGTAAATGGTATTTTGTTACTTGTACAGTACAGTATTTCTTAACCTTATTATCCTCTTATAGGGGTCGGGCTAACTCGGCACTAGGGCGAACTCGGCACTACGGGAAAAGTGAGGCCAAGTTAGCCCGGAGGGTTTAAATCGATCATGAAATACCAATGTGTAAAGTTTTGTTGTGATTACTAGATAAGAATACGTTTATTAACCATTCTTTTTTTATAGAATTGTATGAAATACTCAGATGATAATCTTGCAATTTTCTTGATGTAACATGATGTAAAAGTAACATTTTAGACAGTTTAATCACACGTACGACACAGCTCGCAATCGCCGGCCGTGCGTAGCGTGCACTGTGTTTCATGGACTCGGAGCGATGAGTCGGACACACATATTGCAAAACCTCACAGTCGGTAAAAAAATGTTATCCATCAAGAATTTATGGAAGTGATATTAATATAATCAAATGAACGGTTGTTAGTTTCAGTTTATGTTACAGACATCATTAATATCTACGGAATTTTGCAGTAATTCATTCATCAAGTCCGAGTACCAACCCATGGCCAGTCAGTGAGTCAGTGAGTGCAACGCACGGCGATTGCGAATGCGAGCTGTGAATTGTGCATGCATTAAACTGCCTAAAATGTCACTTTCATATGATGATATTAGCTCTAGAAAATTGCAAGATGAACTTCAAAATAAGTATTTTATACAATTCTATCAAAAGAACGGTTTAAAAACGTATTCTTGGCTAGTATTTAGTAATCAAAATGAAACTTTATGGATTGGTATTTCATGATCGATTCAACCTCTCCGGGCTAACTCGGCCTCGAAATTCCGGTAGGGCCGACTTCGCCCTAGTGCCGAGTTAGCCCGCATTCCTCTTATAATATAACTACATGTATTCTTTTACCTCATCTTTTTATTCTTCTTATTTTCCTCCTTTTTTTTTTTTTAGGGAGGCAAAATGAAAATGTTCCATATCAAAACAAGGCTTTAATTTTTGTTTTTTGTTTTTTTATATGTCAAATCCAGGGGACTGAATAATTGATTAGTTGGTAGATATGTGTATTTTGTCTTGCAGTCTTTGTCACAAATGAAAATAAGACAATGAATGAATACAATATGAATGAATTTTTCCTAAGGTAAGATGTCTGCCATTCACCCCTTTTTAAAAGTTTAAATATATTATATACCATTGCAAATCCTGAACATTATGACTATGGACTGTCTTCATTATCCATTTGTCAAAGTCTTTCACTTGCTTCATTGTGTATCTGTAGACGAGGTGGGACAGACCTACCAACCAGTCTTGAGAAGGCATTTGGTGCCTTCTCCTCCCTCCAAGCTGCTGCAGCGGCTGAAGAAGAAGAACAGTCCAGGTATGCATGGTGATAAACAACATTTGTTATGTACATAAATTTTAAATAAATATTCAAGGGGCATGCAAAGAAGGCATGAAACTACACCTAGATACAGATCATTCTTTAACAAAATTCTGTATTCATCATAGGAGAGCTAGTGCCATTCTGTTGTCATTAGCCCTTGATGTTTGTCATTGTCATGCTCACAAGCCTCTCATGAAATTTAGATAAATGTGTTGATAGATGTAGATATGACAGATAGATATGTCACACCACATACCATTCAGCATATATTTTGACAAAAGTTATAGGAAATGGTTTAGCATCGATATGTTTTTTTCACCATTTCATACAGTCAGAATGTTAATTAGAAAAAATCTCACTCTTTGGATGGGCCAACATATATTATGACCACTTCTTTTTTTCTTCCACATTTTACTGTGATTAAATATCCACCATCTCTCGACCTTAAGAGATTGCAGAATACATAACTCTCTATTTGTAAAGTTTGTGATTTTGGGATAACAGAAATGATAAGTAACGAACAGTGCCCCATGCATGTGACATATACTTCCTGTAGCATGTTACTGAATTATATTTGCTCCTTCATTTAGAAGTTTCCAGGTGATCTTGAATGCAGCCACCTCTCCAGCTACTAAGGTCAATGAAGACACCTTGACATACCTCAACCAAGGCCAGTCCTATGAACTCAAAATTAGGAAACTGGGAGCGAAAGATTATGAAGGAAAATTGTTCAAGGTGAGATTGAAATTAGAACATGTGTAGGGTCTTTAGTGAAATGATGTGTAGTTGGACATTATTGATTATTAAACATATCAGACATTTGAGCAATGCAATTTTTACATTTTATTGCCCGGCTTTGACAAACCAACAAAATTGCGGGCCGATAAATTGTTTATTGCCCGGTTTCAAAAGTCAGTGGGATTTTGCGTGTTAAATAGCGGGCAATAAACTGTATTTTTTAACAATATTTTCGAATTTTCTCTAGATGTCTGATTCTGTAAATACTAATGATATGGACTGGCTACTTTCGGGGGATACAACATTAATTGCCCTCACTAGAATCGTATTGCCCTCGTCTTCGACTCGGGCAATACGATTCTAGTTCAGGCAATAAATGTTGTATCCCCCTCAAGGCCAGTCCATATTATATTATTATTCCTGCAGTTACTATCCCATTTGAAAATCCCAGTTTATTTTGGGAGAAGAATAAGAATATCATTTTAAGAAAGGCCATACTGTGCATTCATGTACAGAATGTCATTTATTGTTGTTGCAAGATTTGGAACCTGGTGAATGAAGCAAATTGTTCTTGAGAAAGCAGCCGTCTGTGAAGCTTTCATTCTCTACAAGGATATGTGTCTAACTGGAAACAGAATATTTTGAATACATTTTCAAGTTTCCTTAAAACTAGTGTTTCACGACTAGATTTCTCACAAGCAGATGTACGTTTTTCATTAATGAATAGTAGTCCTCTCACTTTAAAAGTGATTAGGCATTTCCCTCAAACAATAGGCATTTAAGAGTTAATAAAACCGATGTGTGGTCCTGTAGGAAAAAGTATTCATTTATACATCTGTAGAAAACACTGGCATGGGAAGTTACATAGGAGTTTGCATCAAGACTCTTTACAAGAGTGTAAGACGGTAGCCCACATCACATGACAACCAAATAAAAATATCAACTCCCTTTTAAAATGTAAACATATGAAACTGTTCACATAAGACAATGTTGCAAGGATTTTTAAAAGGGTTGTATGCTTTAATCTGCTGTGCATACCCACTTATCAGTGATGCCTACTATGCATACAAGGTGGTAAAAAACGGCATTTTAATGCTGTTTTTTTACCATCTTGTTGGAAAAGAAACTTCAATCATTTGATCAATATTACAAGTGCATGAAATTTGCTTTTCAGAGTGTGGTCAGGGTGCTATTCCACGACAAGAGGTTGCAGTACACCGAACATGCACAGATTGATGAATGGAAGACAAATCGACCCGGGGAGCGAATCTTGAGAATAGATCTTCCGCTGTCCTACAACATAGTCAAGTATAACACTGCCTCACAGAACATCAATGAAGTGGAGTTTTTCTGGGATCCCTCATCGACAGTTGGTGTCTTCCTTCAGGTGAGAGAATGATGTGTATTTGTTTGTTTTGTTTGCAGTTTTATATATATATATATACAGGGTAATAATGTCAGTTTCAGAACTGCTTTCCACAACAGTCCTGTCAGTAGCTAGACAGTATCTCATGTGAATGTAAAACGCCCTTATAATCAAGGTTATGGCCTGTGCAGCCTTTTCGCCAGTACATAACACCCTTGGTGTAAATACCAAGCAGGAAGGACTTCAGAAGAAAAAAAATCCCAAGTGTATATTCTCCCCAACAAGGGTACGGACAGGGATAATAAATATGTCAATACATACGGTCAACCCCCCAAATTGTTTTGGTTACCTCCCAGGGATGTCGTCGGCCATATTTCATGCAATGTTAACTTATAGATGTGTCAGTCCATACTGTCAACATGGAAAGGTTGGTAAGTAGGACAAAGGAATATTTGTGTACCGTGAGGTTTTGGAGTCATCACAGTAGAAAAAAAATTGACTCAATGTTTGTGAAAATCACATATATCGTGCAAAGCACAAAATCGTGTATATGGTACTTCATACACATGCAACAAGAAGGTTTGGTCCGAAATGTTCGCTGTTTCTCATCGTACATGAGGGCATTTGAAGAGCAATCCTTTTTCGGGAGACATTCTTCTCTATGATATTCTTCCAAACTGACATAAAAAGATTGAGAAAGCTCACAAATTATTTTTTTACATTACAAGAACTTAACCTTCTCTTTAAAAGTTGTTTGATTGTTGTTTCTTCACAGATTCACTGCATCAGTTCGGAGTTCACAGCAAAGAAACACGGCGGAGAGAAAGGAGTTGTGTTCAGGATACAGGTTGATAGTTATTACGTGGATGATGATGGTACAGAGAAACCGCTTCATGCAGCAAGCTGTCAAGTCAAGGTCTTCAAGGTAGTGCCTTTCACTAGGGTATCTTGTGACATTTCTTTAATTAAGGAAAAAAATATATGTATGGGCATGGTCATTCGGTGTCCCATATGTTGCCTGGTGTGATCGAGGTATGAACATAAATTGACATCAAATGTATCGTTTTGCTTCATATTTTATCTGAAGTAAGCTCTGGAAGGGCTTTTGACTTAATACATTCATTGGAAATACTGAAATCTTAGATATGGGCAGTTATGTATGGGACTTGCCCATGTTGTGGTCTTTGTGTGTTAATTATACTGTCCTAAATCATTATGTTTTGTTACTGGTGTTTCATCAATAGGTAAAATCAATAGGTGACATTTTCTGATAGTGCTGTAGCTCGGAACCAGCACCGGTCTCAAACTTGCCAGACTGAAGGTTTTTAGCTTAGCCAGACACAAACCAGACTAAAACACAAATCATGTCAACTCGGTAACAGAGGTCCGGTAGAAAAGAGTTTTGAAAAAGCGCACTGTTTTCTTCTTTTATTACTCATGAAGTGAATTTTTCTAATATAGTTGTGTGTATATACATGTCTGCCAATAGTATATTGTAATATATGTTACAAAACCCTCTAAGGAAACGAACAGACATTTATTGGTGTCAAAATTTTGATGATAGATTTACCTTTGTTCCTTAACGAGTTGCCGGACCTGTCAAGAACCCGGTAAGGATTTTTAGAAGTTAAAGAGCCAGATCGGACTAGGATTTTGGGTTTCGAGCTACAGCACATTTTCACAATATGCTTCAAGATGGCCCTACACGAGTGACGAGATTCATGTAAAATAGGGTCTGGATGTATGTGCACTTATCAGTCGGATTAATCTGATATTCATGAAAATAACAAGGTTAGCACTTTTCATATTAAACCTGCTAGTACTTAAAAAGATTACAGTGATGTTTCAGTTTATATCTTATACTTACATTGGAATTCATTTTTAACGATCTGTAATTATGATGTTAGTTTATGTTTATTGTTCTCCATAGGATAAACCAAATAATGAATGACCTAGAAACCCTGTATTAAAGTTTGATTAACCATTTTATAATCTGTTTGAGTAATTCCCCTACTCTCTTTTAAACATTATGATTTGTTTTATTAGCCCAAAGGAGCAGACAGGAAACACAAAACAGATAGAGAAAAGATGGAGAAGAAGACAGACAAGCACAAATACCAGCCCTCTTATGATTGTACAGTTCTCACTGAGGTAAGTATCCAATCATCTTTACTTTAATCTCAGTATGTGACATATCATACTATGTGTAAGAATGAAAGCAAACAGGATAGATACAGTGAGCCATATTTAATCTTCTCTCTATTCTTTTAATCATATGAATATGGTTTTTCCTATAGTTCTTGCAAAAAGAAAGAGTGAGTGTGATTCTTCTATAGGATTAATGAAAAAATTCTTGTGCGAGTGAAGACGATATTTTCAAGGAATAAATAAATTTAGTGTAAGTGCATACTCTGGCTTGAAGGGTAATAATAATAATAATAAGAAGAAGAATAATATTCTGGATTTATGTAGCACCTAATACATCTCTGATGTCACTAAGTGCTTACAGATATACTATTACCCCGTGGTCATCACGTTCAGGCTTGCTTGCACACAATGTATGCACTATCTCCACTCCCTGGGGACCATTCCAGCCAGGCACCTTTATGCAGACTCTCATAATACTAAACAAATTACAATAACTTTCACATCCTACCTGGGTGGAGAGGAGCAATGTAGATAAAATGCCTTGCTCAAAGACATAAGTGCCATGCTGAGGATCGAACCCACGGCCTTCGCATCTCCAGTCAAGTGTTTGAATCACTCAACTATGACACCTCTAGCACATTTAGAAAATATCAATGTACCATTTGCTCACGTCTCATGGCTATCATTCACTACAAAATAATGACATTATTATGTTTTGCATAGCGCATTAGACACTCAAAATAATATTTTCTTGCTCGTTTGAAATTATTACCTTGGCTTTAGTTTTATAGACAGCTGTAAATTAGTTCACAATGTATGATATCATTAACTACACCTGGGTCGAAAGAGATAACTTAGGACAAATCCTTAAAGTGGAAAAGTCTAAGGAATGGAAAAGTATTCAACTCCCAACCTTACCTTTGAGAGAATATTCTCCAGAGGACAATTAGCTTCAATAAGCTCATTGGAATACCATTCTTTGAAATCAGGTACTAGTTCCAAGGATTGTTAGTCTAGTAGTCGTATCATCTTTCTTTATTTAAATTCTGAACCTCCCAACCTGTCAACTGAAATAATATTCGTATTACAGTTAGCTTTAAGGTGAATTTAGTATTGTCATTCTAGTAGTTGGGTGGTGTCTCCGTAGGGTTGGCCTTGGTATCACCTTAGTATCCTCTAATACCATGCCCGTACTCTTTGCCAGTCGGTGGTTGCTATACAGCAGCCTGCAAATGTGAGCACCCTCCAGAACCAAAACCCTGGCTTAGCCTACCAGAATGACAGTGGGAGGAGGAGCTTCTCATCATTAGAACAGTGCTACTCACCTTTAGACACCACCTACTCATCCATAGAACAGAGCTTTGTCACAACACCAGAAAGGTAGGTTGTAATACAGTCGTTGATTAAGGTTTTATAAGTACTATTTGACTTGATTTTATTTAGTTTTATTTTTAACAGGATGGCCCCATCAGTAAAAGAAAAAAAAAATCTTCCTTGGTCCCTGTATTAAATTCAACTTTCCCTCAAAAATTAGAATACATAATACAGAATTAGCATATATAGTGTATCATATGTAGTGAGATACAGGTTGAGACATCATTTCATGTTTTTTTAAGAATAGAAGAGAATCAAAATTTACAGTTTAAAATCAAACTGTTTCATTTTAACGTTTGTCACGGTCACGATGGTTTTGGTCTTTGTCTACTAACTTTTATCCTAAAAAGGCTGGGTTATTTTGGTGCTCTCTCAGACAGAGAGGGTGAATTCCAACCCCCCCCCCCCCCCACCCCGGATCTCCGCTATGGTGTGCCGTAAATTCTGAAACTTTGCATATAGAAGAGCATCTTATAATGAATAAGCCAGTGAAGTTTCAAACTAAATCTCCTACTATTTTGGAATTGTTGCTATTTAATTTACATGTGAGTATTTATGTTTTGACAATTCTGCAATGGAGGAATGTCCATTTTAGCTGCAAACAACGTGAAGATATTTTACTCTGGTGGTACCCGATGGTCAAAATTTTATAAATTTGGTATTAAAAGATGCGTAAGACACTGGGCTTAGAGTCATGAAAGGTTGCAGTGCAAAAAAAATATCTGTGAACATATGGCTGCTCTATCCGGAAGGTGGGGGGGGGGGGTTGGATTCTGGCTTCCTGGTCCTTTTTAGGGTTAGACTTGATGAGATTTGAAAGCTTTAATGTTTCCAGAGGTGGTTGAATCTGTTACATTTATTGATTTAAAGTAATTGGCAATAAGTAATTAGAAACATGTTTTTTATTGTACTTCTTGAAACCAGGTCTCCTGCTCCATCTAACAACCATGTTCTTTCACCAGAAGTATCTCATGCAGAATCACTCTCAGTAAGTAGGAGGCCAAACTATGCTTGGCTTACTCAACTGTCAACTTGCTAGGTGCTAGTACTGATATATCCATGAATTCTGTCAAGTGATCAGAGTTATTTTACACATATCCAGTTATACATTTCCAGTTACTTTCCACATTTTGTAGTATTAGATCATTAGCGAATGCTTTTATTTGTTGACGTACATTTTGTTCAGTTGTATTATTGCATCAGAGATTTATGGAAACCTGATTCCATTAGCCTATTTTGGAGGGATATTTTTGTTTTATTTTGTTTTTGTTTTTGTCTGCCTTGGTGTTTTTATCAAATAGAGTGGATATTGATAGTGTCAGCTGAATTAGCTGTTCCTCATTTTGAAGTGAATTGTGAAGTTAAATTTGATACATGTCATATAGTAAATATCCTTTTTTTTTTTCTGTTCAATTTCCTTTCCATATTGCTTTACCTAGCAGCCGTTGTATCCACACTTTACAGCTGCCCAAACACAGGAGTGGCTGAAACAACATAGATTTGAAAATTATTGCAAGCCCTTCCAGAATTTCTCAGGTAAACACTGACATTTGGTTGATTGAATGCTTCTCTCAGGGCTAAGAAATATGGTACTTGGTGTGTTTGTGTGTGTGTGTGTTTGTGAGTAGGGGGGGGGGGGGGGGCTTTTGTGCAGTTTTTATGAAGTGTGTAATTACTCATTATGCCTTGTTCCCACATGACACAGAAAACCGGGGGGGGGGGGAACAAACCTCAAAGCAAAAACAGAATGGTTTAAATATAGTGTGCTTCACATTTCTGTGTCTTATAACACAAAGATAAGTGATTGTGTCTTATAACACAAAGATATGTGATTGTGTCTTATCACACAAAGATATAAGTGATTGTGTCTTATAAAACAAAGATACAAAGATTAGTGATTGTGTCTTATAATACAAAGATAAGTGATTGTCTCTTACAACACAAAGATATAAGTGATTGTGTCTTATAACACAGAGATAATTGATTGTGTCTTATAACACAAAGATAAGTGATTGTGTCTTATAACACAAAGATAAGTGATGGTGTCTTATAACACAAAGATATAAGTGATTGTGTCTTATAACACAGAGATAATTGATTGTGTCTTATAACACAGATAAGTGATTGTGTCTTATAACACAAAGATAAGTGATGGTGTCTTATAGCACGAAGATAAGTGATTGTGTCTTATAACACAAAGATGTAAGTGTTTTGTCTTATGACACAAAGATATAAGTGATTGTGTCTTATAAAACAAAGATATAAGTGATTGTGTCTTATAAAACAAAGATATAAGTGATTGTGTCTTATAAAACAAAGATATAAGTGATTGTGTCTTATAACACAAAGATATAAGTGTTTTGTCTTATGACACAAAGATATAAGTGTTTTGTCCTATGACACAAAGATATAAGTGATTGTGTCTTATAAAACAAAGATCAGTGATTGTGTCTTATAACACAAAGATATAAGTGTTTTGTCTTATGACACAAAGATCTAAGTGTTTTGTCTTATGACACAAAGATATAAGTGATTGTGTCTTATAAAACAAAGATCAGGGATTGTGTCTTATAAAACAAAGATCAGTGATTGTGTCTTATAACACAAAGATATAAGTGATTGTGTCTTATCACACAAAGATATAAGTGATTGTGTCTTATAACACAAAGATATAAGTGATTGTGTCTTATAAAACAAAGATATAAGTGATTGTGTCTTATAACACAAAGATATAAGTGTTTTGTCTTATGACACAAAGATATAAGTGTTTTGTCCTATGACACAAAGATATAAGTGATTGTGTCTTATAAAACAAAGATCAGTGATTGTGTCTTATAACACAAAGATATAAGTGTTTTGTCTTATGACACAAAGATCTAAGTGTTTTGTCTTATGACACAAAGATATAAGTGATTGTGTCTTATAAAACAAAGATCAGGGATTGTGTCTTATAAAACAAAGATCAGTGATTGTGTCTTATAACACAAAGATATAAGTGATTGTGTCTTATCACACAAAGATATAAGTGATTGTGTCTTATAACACAAAGATATAAGTGATTGTGTCTTATAACACAAAGATATAAGTGATTGTGTCTTATAACACAAAGATATAAGTGATTGTGTCTTATAACACAAAGATATAAGTGATTGTGTCTTATCACACAAAGATATAAGTGATTGTGTCTTATAACACAAAGATATAAGTGATTGTGTCTTATAACACAAAGATATAAGTGATTGTGTCTTATAACACAAAGATATAAGTGATTGTGTCTTATAACACAAAGATATAAGTGATTGTGTCTTATAACACAAAGATATAAGTGATTGTGTCTTATAACACAAAGATATAAGTGATTGTGTCTTATAACACAAAGATATAAGTGATTGTGTCTTATAAAACAAAGATCAGGGATTGTGTCTTCTAAAACAAAGATAAGTGATTGTGTCTTTTAACACAAAGATATAAGTGATTGTGTCTTATCACACAAAGATATAAGTGATTGTGTCTTATAAAACAAAGATCAGGGATTGTGTCTTATAAAACAAAGATCAGTGATTGTGTCTTATAACACAAAGATATAAGTGATTGTGTCTTATCACACAAAGATATAAGTGATTGTGTCTTATAACACAAAGATATAAGTGATTGTGTCTTATAACACAAAGATATAAGTGATTGTGTCTTATAACACAAAGATATAAGTGATTGTGTCTTATCACACAAAGATATAAGTGATTGTGTCTTATAACACAAAGATATAAGTGATTGTGTCTTATAAAACAAAGATCAGGGATTGTGTCTTCTAAAACAAAGATAAGTGATTGTGTCTTTTAACACAAAGATATAAGTGATTGTGTCTTATCACACAAAGATATAAGTGATTGTGTCTTATAAAACAAAGATCAGTGATTGTGTCTTATAACACAAAGATAAAAGTGATTGTGTCTTATAACACAAAGATATAAGTGATTGTGTCTTATAACACAAAGATAAGTGATTGTGTCTTATAACACAAAGATAAATGATCGTGCTTATTGGGAGTTACTGTTACTTTTTATTCCATCTCCATTTGCCATTCATGTACATGTAAAATGTTTTTATGTGGCAGATTTTTTTTACATGGTTTACCATGTTGTTTGTGAACGAGATTTTGGTGTAGGTTGTGCATTTTGCTCTCAAAAGACAGGATATTATGAATGAATGGACATCACCTTTGTAGACAAAGTTGTTGTAGTGCTCTATTTGACTAATCAGGGGAGCGTTTCATCAAGCATTTTGTCAGTGATTTTTTACTGACAAATTTGCTCTCAGCCAATCAGATGCAGGGATTTCAGAAGCTTATAACAGTTGTCGGTAAAAATCACTGACTAAACGCTTGATGAAACGCTCCCCTGCTCTCCTTCCTTATATTGACAGTGTACTGTTGCCTTGAATTTGCCTGTAGGAAATAATAATTGTGCTTTGTTGTATAGTATTCATGTCCATCACTCTTTAATGCTCCTGGCCCTCCAATATCATTACCCTGTTTATAGCCAAGTGGCCAAATATGAAGCGCTTTTGCAAGTTAAGTACTTGTATACACCTGGATGGAGAGTGCCAAATATAGATTAATGTTGTTGTATCAAATCAACATAGAATTTCAAGATTTTTTTCTGATCTTTTGTAGGTTCTGATTTACTGAGACTACAAAAAGAAGATTTGATCCGCATCTTAGGTCCTGCTGATGGCATCCGACTCAACAATGCCTTACAAGAAAGGTGAAGAAACTGTTCCCTTATGCAAGTTATACATTCTTAAAAGCTAGGCTATGCTTAACGAAGAATTAATGCATTATGATATCAATATACACATGTAACCGATCCATCTGTTATGCCTGATGACATATTTTATGAGCATATGCCCAAACACATAAACTGGTAACATTCAACACCAAATGTGGAAGTGCTTTATTTAGTTGATGCCTTGATATACTTTTATGATGTTTGAAGTGATAAAAATATTTTTTCACCAGGTTTGTCTTTATCATGAATGTTTCCCAAATATCTGCAATATGTAATAATGTAATAGTATAATAATGAAGATGAAAAGCTACCAACTTTTTTTTCCTCCATTAATATTATTCAAAGATCCAATGGAAGATCCTTTCCAAACCACAAACTCTTATTATATACGTGGAAAAACCTACAAACGGGTATGCTTGGAATATAATCAAATGTTTAAAACTAGAGCATAACATATCTTACAAGAGAGTTTTTGTTCAACAAGTGTTTATTATCAAAAAATATATCCCTGTAACACTTTTCTTTTGATAGTTATGAATTTGTATATTTTTTTTTATCCCACAGACACATCAGACCAAGATTAACTATGTATGTCTGCCAAGAAAGAGAACAAGGTATCATGATTTTTTATGTTTACTTTATGCTTTCTCTATCTCTATATGTATTTCTTTTTATCAGATGTGTATTTATGTCCATTATTTAAATATTGATATTCCTGGGCAAAAGCAAAGTAATCCCAACATTTTCACGAATCTCAAATGTTAAAGCCTGGTCTGAGTACTCACAGTGAAGCCTCATTTCAAGAAAGTGTATTTGAAAATCGTGGTGAATAGTTATCATGGTGATTATATGTTGAGGTTTAGGCCAGCCAAATTTAAACAACTTAGCAAATATTTTGTGAAAACCTAATACCCTAAAGATTGTCAACACAGACATGTACAAATGGGACAAAGTGTAGGTAGACAACAAACATGGACTGAACGTGGTCCCAACACTTCAACACAAATCTTATAAAGAATTAACCCATGAAGTTTCATGTCTAGATCTGTGACGGTTTTGGAATTATCGCCAATTGATTATTCATAAGTTCACATATTGACCATTCTGCATTGTGTACAAAATATATGCGTGGAGAAATGTCCATTTTGGCTGCACAGTGGGGCGATTTCTTGTGTGCTTTGCAGTATCCATTAATCAAAGTTTTATCAATTTGGTGTCAAAAGCATAAGTCTCTAGACTATAAAGTAATGAAAGCTCGCAGCGCAAAGGAAAAAAATTAATCCTCAAACGTAGCATGGCATGCTTCCGGGGTTGGGTTCTCCCCCCCCCCCCCCTCCCCAAGTCCTTTCAGGGTTTAATTTATAGAAAGCCAAAAGGCTTATTTCCCCTCCCCCCCCCCCCTCCATATTTTTTTCATTCATCATCTCATTTCCTTTTAACCCCTTTGCTCTCCCACTCTTTCTCTCTCTCCCTTTTAGTGTACCATGCCATGTACCTCGAAAGACCATTAGTATCTGAACTGAAAGCCAAGTTAGCAGCCTTGTATCATGTCGATAGTGAACACATCTCAAGAATTCTCAAGCAGGGAGTAGGTGGAATCAGAGTGTTAGTCAGTGATGAGGTGAGTTGGTTGCATTTTACACAAACTTTCGGAATTTCAGAAAGGTACCTTTAAGTTATTTTTGATCTATATTCAAAAGTGATTCTGGGTAAGCCGCTATTTTCTCAACGGTTTTATTTTCACAAATTTTGCAGATGGTTGTAGAGTCACCGGTTTAACAACACATGAAAATGAACTGGCAATGCATGTACAAGCACGTATTGTAGGTAGCCTGTGTTAATCATCGCAGAAACAACAACCTGTGCAAATGTTTGTGTCCCTTTTTGTCCGCAAAAATATCTACTGCAAAACTAGAAACTTTCGTGCGCATTTAACGCATTTAACAAATTTCAGGAGTGGTTCAGATTCATGAAAGTTTCATGCCGCTAAATCATGGAATCATCGACGTAGCACTAAATTTTTGCAAATCACTGAAGTATCTCGCTGTGAAAATGGCCATCGTTTACAATTCGCAAAAGTTTCATGTTGCGAACGTTTCTGGTTTTACAGTATGTGAAAATTATCAGCTGATAGAGTACTACATTCAGTTTAATAGAGAAGATTTGTGTGTTAACTGAATGGTGGGACATGATGAGCACCCCTCAAGATCTCAGCCCTAGGGCAACCTGTCGCTGCCACATTGTCAGTTACCATTACATGTTTGATAATTTATTTTTACTTGACTGCTAGGGGGACCTATGGCTTCAATTCCTGTCTAACTTCAAACATTGCTTTGTATTTTCAGATGGTGCAGAACATTGCAGATGAGAGCAACTTCTCCCTGGAGGCTGTCAAAGGTATGCTATAAATGCTGTCATATTCTATGGATTTCTTGTGTTAGAATTTAAGGTGTATCTTACCTTCAAGTTTGTAGCAGAGTGAAGTATTCTCAGTTGAAGTAAACAGGCCACTGGTTCATCCAAAACTACCGGGTAACCATCAGTGGCGATGTCGCTGTGGTAATGAAAACAGCAAAATGAAGCAAACTCCTGGGGGGCATTTCATCAAGTGTCTTGTCGGTGATTTCTACTGACAAATTTGCTCTCAGCCAATCAGATGCAATGATTTCAGTAGCTTATAACAGTTATTGTAAATTGTCAGTGAAAGCAGGTTTCATGAAACGGGGCCCTGAAGACTTTGGTCTACTGATTCCAGAAGAAAGAAATTGCACTGTCCCGTAAATAATGTACTAAACTACTAAATGAAACAAGCTGCCTCTTGCAAGCAAAGACGGAAATGTAGTTTGGGACATACTGACTGGCTGGTGAAGAAAGAGAACAGTTCATAAAAGTTTGATGTGTTGACCATTCAAGTTCAGTGTGATGCAACCAGTGCTCTTTAGTAGGAGTGGCTGCAATATACATGAGCTTGAAAATGAGTCCTATGCTACTGAATGATGATGACATTGCTAGAAGTGTTGTGCTATGTGAGCAAGGTCGGTGTAGTAAAACCTAAATTGAGTCACTTGCCTGTATAAACGTGATGCTCTGAAGAGGATCTACAAGAAAGTGAAGCTTGGGGAAAACCTCCAGAAAGCATGGTTTGGAAACAAATGTGGTTGGCCAGTGAACAAAACAAACTATGGTAACCAAGAATGTCTATGCCAGGAAAAGAATGTTGTGAACAATTGAAAATATATACATGAGATGCAAAAGTATGTACACATTTTCTTTTTAAATCAGACTAAGCAATTAGCCAGCTGTTGCTAAGATATGCAAAATGTTTGGAAGTCATTGTGAAAGTCAGTTGAGTGGAATTGCCAGCTGTTAAGTTTAAAAGTTCACTACACATGTAAGGAAGACAATGCAGTCTTGAATTCCAAGACATGGTAGGATTTAGACATTTAGTGAATGCCTAAATACATCATAATGTAAAACTCAAATTATGGAATTCAGATCTTCATGAGTCAGACATGATTTCTAACTGTCATAAAAATTGACATGAGCCATATTATGTGTTGCCTTTCTGAATGCATAAAGGTTTTGAATGCAAATATTGTGTGTGTATACACGTAATAGCTATTGAAGTGCACAGAAATTGTTGTATTGTGCACAGTAGAAAAATGACTAAATTATTATTGTATTATTTATTGTTTGTTCTTCTAGATCCTGATGGAACCACATATACCATCATCATGAAGTGAAGGGAAAATCCTGCGGAAAGTGCATAATAACTTGTCAAAGTGGAAGAAAAGTCTACAGTGTGTGGTGTTGAAATCCTTGAAAAATGATCATGTCAAGCATTATTTCTTCTGATGTCACGGCATTCGTTACTGGAAATAGATCTAAAGTGATTCTTGGTGTCACCAGCTGTAACACAAGCTGAGTTTTCCTACGCTGTCTTTACATTGGTTTCTGCTATATGCCATGTCAACACAGAATCAGAGGGTGACATCTTTGAAAGCGGAATTATCCACCAAGAAGTTGCAGAATGATATACTGTTTATCCATAGTGGAACCGTCAGGAATATCATATTTTCTATTTGTTTCCATGATTCTTGAAACACATTTAGAAGAATGTTTACATAAGTGAGAGGCGTATTTGATTTCCTCATCGTATCTGCAAAGTAGAAGGTAATTCCTGTGAATGATGTCGTGGGATCATTCTTTGATTTTCTAAAATAAGCTGCAATAAATTATTCTGAACCAGGTGAGATAAAATAATTTGAATTGTCCAAACAAATTACAATAATACAGAATAAATATTGTTGATGAAGGCACACTTGCTCCGATGTCTCTGTGACCTATATGCATACTTAGCCACCAGTCTGCATACGTTAACCAATGCTCATAGCTTTGTAAGACAATTTACAAACTTTTTACCAAACATAGAACTTAACATGGTTTTCAGAATACCGCTTCTGATCCCAAACGGCTAGAATATCCCTTCCTGTTTAGAAATTGTGAAAGCTCATGAGACCTCACTGATCTCATCTCACTTTGAAATATTGATGTCATTTCCATATTATGTAGTTGATATATTGTCTACGAAATGCTATTGAACAGCGGAAATGGATATTGAATGTAAAAATCTGAGTAAACATGTCCAAGGCATGCATGTAGGTAGAAAGCTTGAGAACCCTCAGAAAACTTTAATTATGAATGAGGCTTCAAATGCATTGATTCACTTTTTATTCAAGGCAGTTTTTGCTTCTGTGGTCAGTTCATGAAAATTCTCATTCACCTGTCCATGAACTCATCCAAATGGAGAACCAGCCACCAGATTTAATATCATATCAACATAGATGTTACAGTTACATGTACGAGTGTCACTCTTGCCACCCTGTCCTTCCCATCCTTCCCCTCCCATCCTTCCCTTCCTCCCCTGCTTTCATTTTTTTTTTTGTTAGATATTTGTTATTAGATTGGAGAATGTTTGTTTTTAGATATACTGCTCTTACTATTCTGTTTCCATGATGTTTATGCTGTATTATTTTTCTCTCACTCGTCTCTCTTCTCAAAGGACCTAACCTACGGCCCTAAGATTTCCATCATCAGTTTACCGTGAGGGTCAGACATCACCGATAACGGTAACGATAAATAGATTGAATTCTGTAATCGTTATTGCTATTTGTGAAGTCTGACAAGCCTTAAAAAGTCTTCATTCCACTAGAAAGAGGCTCTCTACTTGTAAAGCCTCCCGCACGCTACAATCGACTGCAATCCGATTTTCAAAGAAATCACCGTTGCCGTGAAAATTTAAGCAAATATAACCTTTGTAGGTGAAGTTTTAAGGGTTACACCATGTATTCTTTCAAAGGAATAAGAGTCCTGAAAAGGGCCAGTGAGCTCTGCTTAGAGCTCTTTATATATCATCTTCCTGATTGAGGTTCTGAATAATGGCGTGCATACTAGAAACGGAAATGTCAGTGTATTGCAAGCCTTCTGGTCAGGGTAAAAGCCAAATCAGATTCATATTGTAGACAATCGCTCTCCTGCTCTGACAACATTAAGATTCAAAGCCAATATGGCTGTTCCTCCCACAAGGAGGCTTGCAATACTGGAAAATTTTAATTTTAGTCTTCATATGACAATTCAAAACCTTGATCATCAAGAATTTCCATGTTTAAATGTTCATATCAAATGATATTGCAAATTCTTCCTAAATCAGATCGCAGTTGGATCGTATAGTGCTTGGTGGGCTTGAAAGCAGTTTAGTCATACTTTTTGTACAAGTAAATATTTGTTACACGCCTTGTGTTAAAGGTCATCTGGAGTTCTTGCAATCAAAGTAAACGTTCATCAAAATTCAGATGAAGATAAGATACAACATGCAGTGTCTAGTGGATTAATACATGGGTAACACAAGCATTTTCAGCTTTTCCATTTTTCACTTGTTTTGTGGGTTTCTTGAATTATAGGTAGTGTTGAAAAATGAGATTGTCACAGATTCAAATTAAATTTGCACTGATTGGAAATGGCTTGGCTCATAAAGCTATTTGTCAACTGATTATGCCAGGATATATAGTTAGTTGACAAGGTTTCATGAATATGGACCTTGATATCTGTCCAATTAAATTTGATTTTAAAAGAGCTTACCAGTATTTGTTGGCAACGAAAGATAAGATACCAAAGATGAACAAAACTTACATACAAAGACATTGTCCCAGATGTGCATGTTCATGTAAGGGTTATATCACATTGGATGAATATTAGGAAGTTTTCCTAATTTTTGTTTACATTATGCTGGTGCAAACAGACTCTTGGTAATATACCAGAATTCATTTTTACAAAGTGATTATTAAAAAATATTCATATTGAATTGTCCACAGTGGTTGTGAGAACAAAGGGTTTTGTTGGACTCTTTTCTCCCCCGGCGAAGGGGGCAGAAGAAAGCTTGGCAAAGAGAGTGGCAGTCTGGTTTATTACAATGACTTGAGATTATCTTCTGTAGTTAATAATTGGGTTGTTTGAATGATGTCAATATTGCTTTGAAATTTCGTAAGAAGACTGATGGGGTTCTTGTTGAATGCCTTTTTGATGAACTTTCACACGTTATTACATGTTATAACTCAAGAGATACAAGGTAAATTGTTTGATTCAGTTGACACAGTGTATTGTGGATTTTATGTTGCACAAATACTTGTCATGTATATGTGATTTGAAGTTATGCACACATATTTTTAATTTTTATTTTTTTTAGCAGCAATTTTATTCTCATCGTGTTTCCCTGCTTACATTATTTTCACGTATGCGTTAATAGATTTGGCATTGCAGGTAACTGTATGTGTAAATCATTATCTAAAACTTTAAAGACACTTCAATTCTAATGGTGTTTGAAATTAGGTTTCGCATGTTTGGATAATTGTTGATATTTCAAATCATGAAAAGAGATGTAGAAGCATTTATTGACTCAGATCCAAATTAGTACTTTGTGTTCTTACCTCCCATTCATATGTACTACTAGATAAAATATGGCGTAATAGTGTTAAATTATTATGGAGTCTGAAATCATGATTGTTTTAGTCTTCAGAAATAGGATACCGAGTTTACAGAGGAAATCGGTTAGAGAAGAAAACTGTAATTGATCTCATGGAGACAATATCATTGCTTTGAATACAAAAATGAAATAAGAAATAGAATTTTATTGTAAAGTTTATTTTAGATCAAAGACACATCATTTTTCAGATGAATTTGTGTGTCATAATACAACTCCTTTACTTTACTGTTTCATTGAAGTTAGTACATATAGCTGTTGAGTGTTTACTCATTTCACCAAGCAGTTGCCACTTTGGAGGTAAATGAATCTTCCAGCGGTGAAAGAATTGTTAACCAATAATTATGTGAATTTGTACGTACCTATGAATTGGTATGATGTGCAAGGTTTGTTGGTTTATTATTCATTATTGCATTTCAAGAGCAGCATGTATGTTCTTTACATCTTTCCGAGGGATGTTATTTGCTAAACATATGTTGCTAATGTTTACGTTATTCTTCTACATCACTCTACCCTGTCAATTTATCATTACATGTACATGTACCGTTATTTGCTTTCACTGGCAAAGATAACTATTTACATACCTTCAAATTTTTTTATCGCAAGTCATAAGCAGATCTAATGATTTTCATCTCCAAAGCTATTTTTTTGCTATTTTCAACCTGCCTTTTATTTTTTCTTCATACGTGCCTGTGCGTGTTACTATCATGTTTATTTTGAACATTATTGTGCCCTTCGTAAATGTGATATGAACTCATACTATTGTTGTGAAATTATGCCAATACTCTATGAGAAAATTTGTCATGCCAAAGGCAAAAAAAAAATCATGGAAGTTGGAATGAATGAGTTGTTTTATAACTTTGTACATATTTTAAGTACCTGTACAGAAGATGGAGATCATTGTGTTGGATCACATTCTATAGATTTTTGGAGATATTCTAGTAAAGAGAAATGGAAGGAAACCTAGTGCTGTGTTGTAATGTCTTCATTGTGTACCTTTCCCCAACCCATGATGTAAAAAGGTTTTAGGTACTGTAAATGCAGAAATATTCGCGGTACATTAATTTTCGCGCCATTTTCGACGGGTGCGAATTCTAGAACATGCAAAAATATTAGCACAATTTCTTATGATTGTTTTGAATGGACGCTTCATTGCGTGCTTCGTCTGATTAATACGTGTTTGAATCCAATTCATTTTAGAGTGCGTGTGTGTAGTTGTGTGTGTAGTATGCATTTGAATGGACCGCATGTGTGTGTGAAACAAAAAATGGAGCCGCACTGGTGTACAAACTTGCATGCCTAATGCTACAAGAAAACATTTACTAGTAATTTATATTCAAATGTGACCATTTTAGAGCTACAGCTATGACAGGAAAACAATTGTCATCCATTGAAATATCAAATCAAATCAAATCTTGTATTTTTGCAAGTGAGTACTAGTAATTTGCATTTCAGGCAAGCCCTCAAGAACTTTTTGTCACATTTCTTTGATTTTAGATGATAAATAGCAAGATACAGTTAACTTTGCATAAGTCAAATCGGGGACCACAAAAAATAGTTCGACTTATGCAAAATTTGACTTAGGAAATGCAAATAACACGTTTTGCATAGTTTGGTCAAAAAACTTTTGAAAAGTTCAGTCTATGCGACTTTGAATTATGCAGAGTTAACGTTACTATCATAAGTAAACTGCAGTGAAGTTTTTCCTCCTCAAGCTGAATATTAAACAAATTAGAGGTTACAGGTAAAAAAATAATTCAGATACCAGGACAGGAATCAAAACTCCTGCAACGGCAAATTGCACTACAACGTGTACACACCGTGTAAAACCTACTGGGGGGACTGTGTATGCTATACACATGCTACATGTATCTGCATGCAAAGCACTGACATTGTTGTGCAGGCAGCTGTCGGGTGGAAGGGTCCTAGCGTTGGGCAGTGTATGGCCTTCGTGCCTCAAAGATTTTTACACAAAAATTAACTGGAAATTATGGACGGAATACCAAATGATCTCATACATACATGTATATCTTTTTATACAAGGGAAAACAACATGAGACTATAATTAAACACGTTTCTTTCCAACTTCCTTTTTGCTACCAATATTGAATATGAGCTGTAAGTCAAAAGAAGTTTTTATCAAGGTCTTCTGGAGAATGAGAGGGTAGTAGAGGGGGTTTTGTTTGGGTTTTTATGCTAATTTTTTCCAACCATCCATGGTTTAACCCATAGCAATTCAGAATTTTGTAAATGTCTAAGTGATTCAGCGCAGCCCCCCTCAAATTGGCACCAATTCTTCTCTGCTTTCATTCTTACATGGTCTACAACAAATCAAAATGTATCAATGTGAGTGAAAACTGTCAAATTCATTTGTAATTTGCTATTTTTTAAAACCCCATAACAGTGCATGTACGTAACTCTACAAATTCTTGGATACTTGCTCATATACATACTCCATTCATCCCCCCCCCCAAAAAAAGCTCTTTTATGATTCAAAGCATTTGTCAGAAATAGAGAATGGTGTTCCAACACATGCTTCGGCGACAATTGTTTCGGGCTTTATTTTGTCAAAGAAATAGGGTCGGGGTTAGGAATAGTATTTGGTTCCGGGTTGAAGTGAGGAATTTAGTTAGTGTTAAGAATTACTATGGAGTAATTGTCACCAGAGCAGGTGTTGTACAACCCAGAGATTTGGAACATTTCAGGCAAATAATAATATGATATGGACTGGCCTTGAGGGGGATACAACGTTTATTGCCTGAACTAGAATCGTATTGCCCTCATCTTCGTCTCGGGCAATACGATTCTAGTGAGGGCAATTAATGTTGCATCCCCCGAAAGCAGCCAGTCCATATCATTATTAACAGAATCACACATCTAGAGCGAACACGAAAATATTGTAAAAAATAGTTTATTGCCCACTATTTAACACACAAATCCCATTGACTTTCAAAACCGGGCAATAAACAATTTATCGGCCCTCAATTTTGTTTGGCTTGTCAAAGCCGGGCAATAAAATGTCAAAATTGCATTGCTCAGATGTCTGATATGGTTAATAATTATCAATTTCGTACAACTCATATCGTTCCACCTCACTATCACAAATCCGCATATTTTGTTTGATTACTCATCGAAAAACACACATCACGACATGCCATAACACTGGGTAAATACAAATGCTGGGGTCTATAGGAACACATTTGGATATGAACAATTGGATACCTGGTACTTGTTTTGATACAATTTTTGCCCCCCCCCCCTCCACCAGGATTGAAGCAGATACTTTTCACTTTTTAATCTATCATGAATAAAAGAAATGAAACGTGCTGGCATCAGTCGCAGGGCTAAAAAGAAAAATGTCAAAATGCTTGGCAAAGTTTTGTTTCTACTCACCCAGCATTCCTATTCACACTGTTCACCACAGCTCGGTCACTGCCCAAACTTTTTCTTACATGGACTATAAAAATACCCAATAATAGCCACATGCATCTTGAAAATAGATCAGAGAAACTAACTGAATATGGCACAATTAATTTTTCATGCCAAATTGTAATTATGAATATTAGAGTTTATCAAATCAATAATTATTTTTGGAAGTCAGAAACAATGTAATTAATTGAAAAGGTATTGTATGTCTTAGAGTTACTTTCAGACAATATACAGTGAAAGACCGTTATAAAGAGCTCCAATATAACAAGTTTCCTGATCTAACAAGGTAATTTTGCTGGTCCGAGGTCTTCGTATTATTTTGTTTTTCTACCCTGACATAAGGAGATTCCTAATATAACAAGGTAATTTTCTTGGTCCCAAGGTCCTTGCTATAGCAAGTTTCCACTGTATTTTGAAATGTATTTTTATAACTTTTACCCAAGATTACCTTTTCGAGTTCATTTCTCTTATCAAACTTTTATCATTACATCACATACATGTCAACACTTTTCTTTCAAGAAGATTCGCTTCAGTGGCTAACATCTTTATTGCTGTATAAGTTCAAACATTTCATTCCATCATATAAACTAAAATCTGGAACTCTACAACTTACAACAAACTTTTAAAGGGGGGGGGGGAATAGCTTCTGTGGCTGTTATGTGCCTATCATTTCCTGGGACATCAACCAAAGTTGATTTGAAGGTCACTCATATTTAAATACTCACAATGCACATGTATGTATTTAAATATAACTGAAACAAGTTGAAAAATAACAAAAAATCAGAATTTCAATACTGAATATCTAAAATAAAGTCAATTGCTTCGTACCATAAGAAAAATGTGCAGCAATTCTTATGACTCGTTACAAATCTTATACATAATACGATTGCAATACGGTGACTTTGCACAAACAAAATCACTCCTACATGTACACTGAGACCACTTCTGACATTTACAATCGATAAGTTAAAAGGTACACACTGTACATTAGAAATCAAATTTAATATATGCGCATGGCTTTCACTGAACATCACGGAGTGGAAAAATATGAAATAAACTAATAACTATTATAATTTAGCACTCAGAGTAAATAAAGATGTACATGTATAACTTTTAACATCTCATGACTACCGCATGAATTACACATCTTCATTGATTTCTTTTTTTTATAGCATGTTCTGCTGCATTAAGTAATATCTTAAGTCTGAGATGACTTTAGATGAGTGCAACACTAGTCCAGCCAGGGACTTACAGCTAATTTCAAACAAAACGTAACACTTTTACCAAGAAAGCTGTGTAAACAACACTGACTTTAGTGGCTTAATGTAGAGAACCAATCTAAATTACTATCAGAAATTCTAGACAAACAGTATTAGGGTGATTCAGTCCAGTATTTACCTTTTGTTTTAAATGTACAACATTAATACAATAACAGCTACATCCAAAATCAATTGCAGTCAATTATCCTCTGCTAACAACTTTTCAACTAGTATATAAAAGTGCTTTAATAGAACATAATCACACAAAATCAAATCAACCAAATCCAAGTGAGAGATTGAAAATATTATATTACCTGATTTCCAAATCAATTAACCTCACAGCATTGCAAGTAAAGAATACCACAGTATGACCTCATTTCAATCCAGGGCTTCTTGATCTAGTACTGTCACATGATTTGTAACGTAGCATTTGAAAACCAAACTGTGTCTCGCCCTCTTCCAAAATGAGGAGACCTATTTCATACTTTATCAATAATTCAGATTAATAATGCAAGCACAAGTGTGTATGGACAATATGGGGGCATTATTCTAGAGAGAATAAGCCAGTTCATGATTACAGTTTGTGAATGTGCAGATAGAGATCATTTGTACATAGTAAATTGACCTTTATACGCTATCATTCTGTACGCAATATGTGCTAACAAATTGGGGTCATTTCAGGGTCATTTCAGGGTCATTTTGTACCATGTACCAATTACAAACTGGCTTATTCCACAGATAACAAATATATAACTAATTTCCTACCTAAATGATTCATCTCTGTGATTCTCCTGAAAGGTTATTATGAGTTCCGGTTAGGAAGTGTTCAGTCTCACAAATCCCCACGTATTATGTGATTGTTTTGACCAAGAAACAAAAAACAAAAAAATAAGTTGTGCAAAATCATGTGAACAGAAATGCACTATAGTTTAGTACTGCATGACTATATCAGCATAACATTCCTTCCAAATTTTAGTGCAAAGAACTACTTTCACAAACTTAATATTTTGGGGAGAAGTTAGTAGGACACCTGGTACTACATGGCACATGCAGGACTGTCTACTTCTTTCAAACTTTCAAATATTTGTCTGCAAATATCCTACACAATCTTTAAAATACTAAGTCCCCTCCCTGTATTAAAGATAGTCATACTACTCTTCATAGCATATGAACAAAAAGTGAAGAACTCTCTATGGCACATACACAATAATGGGTTGTGTTGCACACAAGCCCGATAGTATTGTATCTTACTTAAACCCAGCTGTTCACACACCATTGCACTTTCAAAATATTGTTATGTACATACATGAATCTCATAATGAACAAAAACTACTATACAAATCAGATCAATCAAAATAAGAGTCCCTCCACATATAAGTTCCCTCTTAATAACAATTATACAAATCTTGAAGCCTTCAAAACGAGACGATCAGTACTAAATGCTCAGACGTGTACAGGTACACAAAGAGAGAGAAATTCATATATTTTGCATGCTTTAAGTGTACAAATACCATGTTATTAGGAGGGAGAGCATCACACATATTTCCAATGTCAACACCACATAGAATCAATAAATTGCACTTGCAGTGCAGCACTAGAGATAAATCTCAAGCACACATGAAGAGGCATTCATTTTTCTGGTTACCTCCTTGCTTTAAATCTGGAAACGCATCAACTTGTAAAAATATCTAAGGAAATCTGGGATTGTTTGGCTTGATAAGAGGCTTTCCCATAAGAGCAGCAGCAGGGAAGGGCATTCTAGGACCACCAGGCTGAAGCCCACCTGGTGGCATACCACCTAAACCTGGTGGCATACCACCTAAACCTGGTGGCATACCACCTGCACCTGGTGGCATACCGCCTGCACCTGGTGGCATACCGCTTAAACCTGGTGGCAGACGCAATGCACCAGTAGGCATAGCTCCTTGAGGCAATGCACCTGGTGGAGGACGAACTGCACCAGGAACCATACGAACGGCACCTGGTGGTAGTCCACCTAAAGGCAAGCGCATTGCATCAGGAGGCAGGCGTATTGCACCTGGAGGGGCTGCACCATGAGGGACTGCACCATGAGGGACTTGGCCAGGTCTCAGACGAACTGCACCTTGTGGAACAGCACCCTGAGGCAGACGAACTGCACCCGGCGGGATTGCGCCTTGTGGCATAGGAACTGCACCTTGAGGGACACGAACTGCTCCCTGAGGAACGGCACCTGGTGGAAGGCGGACTACACCTGGAGGTAAGCGGACAGCACCTTGAGGTAAACGAACTGCACCAGGAACAGACATTCCTCGCAATTCTTCTTGTATACTAGCAGGGACTGGCAGCCGCATTCCTGGTGGCATTCCAGGGACTCGCACTGGAAACATATGTCCCATTTCTGGTACTTCCGGTCTTGGACTTGGTATACCGGACCTCATAACTGCGTCTGGTGTCATGGGTCTCAGAGGAGGTCTAATCATCTGTTCCATAGCACCTCTTGCAGCAAAAGGGATGCCTGGCCCTTGAAATCTGGGCGGCCTCATCATAGCTGGTCTTTGAGGTCTATGTGATTGCATATTTGATTGCATATTTGAACCAGTATCAGATAGTGCAGGAGAATTACTTCTTTGAGAAGGTGCAGGTGAGGATGAATGAATAACACCATCAGCTGGCATTGGTATTTCAACACTTACAGGTACTCCTCCAATACTAATTGAAATTGGTACCATAGGTCTAGGACTTTCAGGATCAGGATTTTCAGATATTGGAGTGCTCCTTGGTGACTTTTTATTACTGCTAGGAGTTCCTGGGCGATTGCTAGTTTGCACAAAAGGTGCTGGAGATCCAGACGGACTCTCCGAAATATTATTCTGGGCAGGTGTACAAGGTATTGGCTGACTAGCTGCTCTTGGTGAAGACCTTGCAGAAGTGGCTGGAACAGGTGAAGGAGAAGATCTTACCCCTCCCTGCATAGAGATTTGAGGGGACTCCCTCTGTTGTATAACGGGAGAAAGAACCCTTGGACGACTACCAACTAATCTTGGTCCAAGCTGAATGCCTTGTACTTGTGGTGCTGGTAATCTTACCATAACTGGAGCAGCACGTGGAATCATTCCCGGTGTAAGAGATCTAACAGGAACTGCTCCAACAGACAAAGCACCAGGCATTCTTGCCATTTGAACTCCTTGTAATGCCCCTGGCAATGCAGCTGTAGAAAGGGCTCTCCTAGGCGCCATAGCTGATGGAACAGCTCCTGGAATTGCCTCTGCAGATATGGCACCCCCAGTAAATGCTCCACCAGCAATTGCTCCTGCTGGAATGACACCTCCTGGGACTGCACTTCCTGGAATTGCACCTGTTGGAATTGCACCTGCTGGAATTGCCCCAGCTGGAATGCCACCAGCTTGGATTGCTGCTCCTGCAATTCCACCGGCTTGAACTGCTGCTCCTGGGATTCCACCTGCTGGAATTACTGATCCAGGAATTCCACCAGTAGGGATAGCACCTGCTGGCATTGCTCCAGGTGGTAATGCAGATCTATGTAGTGCACTTGCTGGTACTAGTGTACCTGGTATTGGCCCTGGTACCATTGCTTGCAGTGCCTCTGAAGGGGCAGCACCTGGCACTATTCCACGTGGTGCCAATGAAGTGACAATCCTCGGCTGCAAAGCACTCACTGAAGAGCTAGCTTGCATTGCAGCTGATGTTAAAGCTTGCATCTGTAGTGCTTCTGATAGCGAAATCCCAGGTCTCACACCAGACATATTTACTACCCCAGACGGCAGCATTTCAGGTGTAACAACCCTCATTGGCAAACCAGCTGGTGACATTGCTCTAATACTGCTAGGAGTACCAGGCATACTGGCTGGACTAATTACCCGAACACCTTGCATACCTTGTATACCAGCTACACCTGCTTGCACAGGCATTCCTGCTTGCACAGGCATTCCAGCTTGCACAGGCATTCCAGCTTGCACAGGCATTCCAGCTTGCACAGGCATTCCAGCTTGCACAGGCATTCCAGCTTGTACAGGCATTCCAGCTTGTACAGGTATACCACCCTGCATAACAACCCCTTGGCCTGGAACATGAACAAGTTGCATTGGGGAAATAGAAGAGCTTGGTGGAGTCTGAACTCGAACAAGTTGCACTCCCATAGGACTCGACATAGGAACAGGCGCATTGGGACGTACCATTTGGAGAAGTGTCATTTGGGGGTTATTGTGTGTTTCTGCAGCAAGCAAATGTGGGGACATGGCAGGATGTGGTGACATTACATGATGACCCGACTGGCGTGATGAAGAACGAGAAGGGGGTCGGACATCTGCTTCACCCTGCTGCTCCTGCTCCCTAGGCACTTCTTGGAGGGGAAGTCCAGGATGTATGGGACCAATGAATCCTGGTGGTCGTTCTGGTTCTTCACTATCTTCAGCAGTATCATTGCTTTCTTGAATAGCCTGCACTTGTGCTTCCATCTGTGCTTCCATTTGAGCATCATGCAACTGTGCTGCTTGTGCATCTTGAATTTGTTGTACAGGCGTTCTTATAAGTCTAGTACCTGGAATCAACCCTTGTCTAGGAATCAACACTTGTCTGGGAAGACCTACAGCTTGTGGAATCAATTGTGTCATTCCAGGAACAGGAACTGCAGACCTATGAACAACCAAATGCCGTGGAACAATGGCTGACTGTGGCACAAGTGCTTGTTGAGGGAGAAGAGTTGGTCGGGGAATAAGAGGCCCCTGGGGAATTAGTGTTTGCTGGGGAACTAGAGCTGCTTGTTGTACAAGAGTTTGGGGTTGCACAATTGCCTCTACTTGCTGTTGGAGCCCTGTATCTTGTCCAAGAAGTTGTTGTTGTTCCACAGCAACAGGATGCTGTGAGCTTTGTGGGGATTGCCCTGTTCCCTGACCTTGGGCCTGCATTAATTTTTGCTGCACATGTAATCTAGCTTGCTGCTCTAACTGTTTGTATTTTTCCATTTCTTCAGGGGGAATCGACACTGGACCATCATCTTCAGATTTATCCTTTGTTGCCTCTTCCTCTTTCACACCTGGTACAAAGGGGACTTTAAAGGGATCATCTCTATTTTCATTTACATCAATTCCTCCTACTCTATTTTCTGACTCAACATTCTGGAAAGCACAACTACTTTGTACTTTCTGTCCTTCCTGCTTTACATCTGTCCTAGATTGTGTAGGTGGTGAATCAGGAATTGGTTTTCCTGAGATGTGTGTTTTACCAGTCTTGCTTTGTTTTACAATAAGTCCTTTACCCTCTGGAATATGTGTTTTGTCTTCAACACTTGAAAGGGTTTGAATCAAGTCTGAAATCTTTTCTTTTGTTTTACTCAATATTGATGTAGAGGGTCGATCAGATTGTAGAGCAGGGTCAGAAGCCTTACTCTCTTTTAAGGCTTGTCTCACCCATTCTTTCAAAGCACCACAACTACCTGCACGATCAGTAGCTTTGATCTTGCTTATATCTTGCTTCATCTTTTCCTGCACAACTCCTTTCCCTCTATCAACTTTTGGCGACCTGCTTCTTGACCGAGAGTAGCTACGTCTGTGCCTTCTTGGAGACCGTGAAACACTTCGGCTATGTCTAGATCTCTTACTTCTGCTTCTGTCATCATCACTGTAGCTGTCACTATGGTAGCTACGCTGCCTCCTAGAGGATCTATCGTCTCTATCAGAATATGAGGAGTAACTGGAAGATCTGTGTCTGCGTTTTGAGCTGCTGGACTTGCGATAATCATCATCACTGTAGGAGCTTTTTCTACGCCTCCTATCATCCTCAGAACTGTCCTCACTATCTGAATATCGGCTTCTTCTCCTCTTAGAATGACCAGATTTATAATGGTCATCAGAACTCTCATGGCCTCTTTTATGTCCTCTATCTTTGGATGAATGATGACTCTTTTTCCTGTGCTTCTTCCTTCTATGCTTCTTGCCACCCTCTGAAGCATCTGATTCATATCCTGAACCATGTGTGTGATGGCTCTTTGACCTTTTCTTCTTCTTTCTTTTTCTCTTTCTCTTTTTTCCTTTGTCTGATTTATGCTCCCCGTTCCTCAATGTACTCTCACTAGCTTTTTGTTTATCCTTACCCAGTATACTCTTGAAATCATATGACAATGGATTCACACTGTATGACAGTGGAGGAGTTACCTGTGTGTTAACAAGCATATCTGTGGGCCAGGATAAAGTTCTCTTAAAATCTTTGGAAAGGACTGGCAGATAACCCTCATCAACATTACCTAGCTTTACAGGGAATGAAACAGATTTTAATTCATTCTGTAAGGCAGCAAGACTTTCAGTTTCATGCCTTTTGTAGAACTCTTCTATACTCTCCTCTACAACAACTTCTGCTGCTACTTCTGTCTTAATCTCCTCTTTTTCTGTAGTTTCCTTTTGGACAGTATCATCGTTTTTAGGAACAGAGGGAACAGTTGTCTTAGGAACAGCAGCAACAATGGGAGCAATGGGAGCAGAAATCTTCGGAGCAATAGGATCAGAGGTTTTAGGAATTACTGGGAGAGTGGCTTTAGGAGTTAACGGGACCGTGGCTTTCGGAGTAATTGGAATAGTGGTTTTAGAAGAAACGGGAACAGGGATCTTTAGAGCATTGGCAACTGAGGTTTTAGCAGCACTGGGAACAGTGATTTTGGGAGTACTGGTGACAGGGGTTTTGGGAGAAATGGCAACAGGGGTCTTGGGAGAGGGATTTTCTGGCAAAGGAATATCTTTGGCTGAAAGAGTAGCCATAGTCAAACTGATATCTTTATTAACAGCGATTCCCATACTACTCTTTTCAGAAGTCTTCTGGAGTGATTGACTGAGGGTACTCGCACCACTTGGTGTAACAGTTGATGTCTTCGGTTCTGCACTTGCTTTGATTGGTGGGACAGGTATTGCATGGAGAGCAGTTAGTTTCTTGGCAGGTTTTGCTTTGGCACTGTTCTCACCAGAAACATCAGACTTTGTTTTGCCATTTGATTTACCTACAGCAGACATGTTCTTCATGACAATATCCTGGTTAGGTGGTGTCTGTCCAAGAGAAAGTTCACCAACATCAGACTTCTTCTCATTTTTGGTCTTACTTCCCTTTGCACTTTTGAGGCTATCATTGATTTGATTTTCAGTGTTTCTGGTGATGCGAATCACCGACTTCTTACTAATGTTCACAGGTATCGTATTTTGTTTCGCTCCACTATCACTTTCCATCTGAGGTGCTGGGGGTTTCAAGCTTTGCGATGATGCAGCACTGCGGGTAGTCACTGACCGGGTTGCAAGACGTTCCTTTGGCCTGAAGAAAATCAAAAGATGCACACAAAAGGGATTAACGTAAAACATCAAAGGCTGTTCTTATTTTGAAATGATACCTGATAAAACACAAATGAAGAAGATGTTGGTTTCTTCTAATAATAATAAAATATCGAGAACTAAATTTGCAGGCTTAATATTTATGAGATATAGGTCAAAATTTTCAATAAACAAGTTATCATATAGAATAAAAGGATTGGAAAAGCAGAATACAAATATGAATCATTAAAGTTAGCTAAAAGCAATATTCAAGACTAATTACTGTATAAGCTGTTTTTTTCGCGTACAGATATTTTCGCGATTTTGGACTAGGTAGGGAAATTCGCGAGGGTTTAATTTCGCGATTTTTGTGATGTTTTTGTTACTATAAATAGCCATATATTGAAGTGGAAATTTTCGCGAGGACCGACTCGCGAAAATCGCGAAAATAAAACCACCGCGAAAATAACCACTTATACAGTACCCTTTTTAATAAACAAATTGCCATCACAGCAGACTGCTCTGCGGTGTCTTGGTGATTCATTATCTGATATTGTGGGAAAAAAAGGGTCCTGCTATATTTCTTCATGAAATCATTGCTAAAATCTGGGGGCTATCATAAATTTCAGAGAGTAATTTGCCCAACGGCTCAGACCCCTCTTAGTGTTTATCCCTACATGTATTTTCCAGCATAAAGGCCACAGTATTTTCACCCAAAATATGATCGCAAACTCTGGGTGTGGCCTACCCACAACAACAGAAAAAAATGAACCGCCTCCAAAACCCTGGTCTAAACCACACGTATTGGAATGGACAGAACTACAGTTAGCCTGTGCTCTATCTCTATCGATGTAATTATCTTTTAAAGTATTGAAATAGTTTCATTCATAAATATATCATTCAGAATTAATAACTAAATATCTCATAAATATAATCACAAACACAGCCTCGTATGGCCTCGTACGAAGCTCGATTGAGCTCGAGAAACGTGCTGAAATCAGCCTAAAAAAATACCAGAATTTTCTTCCTGGGTCTATTTTATGGTAGTATCAAAGAGGCAAATGTTCTTTCTGTACTACGAGTCATTGTAATGGACGTTACAGCACTACATATGTGCTCTGTAATGCATAGCGCACCCTTCCACTTATCTCTACGGAATTTTTCCATAGAGATCAGTGCACCCCTCCACCGCCGCGCTATTTCAGAGCTTTTGTATCCTTGCAGGATCCTTCGCGGAAATGTGTCTATTTTGTATGGAGAACAGACAGTCATCGCACTGGATTTTCATAGCACATTTTGTACATGCGTTAGATTGAGCTCATGGCAAGGACATGTTTCAGCATGCAAATCATGATTACACATTCATTCTCCTCTTCGAAACCATCGTGCTATATGTATTTTTCTGTCTTTGCAAATCACTTAGGGAAATTTTGATGGAATATGCACTCATGTAAGATATCTCTCAATGATTTTTTAGAGTGGTGGAAACATTTCCTTTCCAATTTTGTTTGTGATTGTGCCTCAATTTGCGAGTTGCATTCACAGTTGATAGTCCCGTTTGTACTCAAACTTTTATAGTAGGGAAACTGTGCACGTACTGTAGTAGTCTACAAAGATGTACATGTTTGTTACGCTAAGTCAGATTCTCTTCCTCTTTTGAAATTCTCAATGACATAAAAGCAAAAACATCTAAGAATAATCGTCTTCAAACGGCACATACAATAAAGAGTTTGGCCTTTTTTTTTCTTTCTATGAATTTTTTTGGGCAAGATTTCTTATGCTTGTGATTTTTTGCTATATTTTTTTTTTCTCAAACAAGTTGTCAAAGTTGGGGTGCGACCTATGCAGCGATGCGGCCTTTAGGATGGAAAATACGGTAATTAGTGCATCCATTGCACTAATTCACAATAAAAATCAAAGAATATCTCACTTTTTTTCAGGGGGCCCATTTGCTGACTTCTCCGGCTCTGATGCAGGTTTTGCCTTGTCCCGCTTGCCAGCATCCTCAGTCCCCTTGCCAGGTGGAGGCTTCACCTTCGACTCTGTGGCCTGCCAAAAATAAAGAGATCAACATCTAGGCATAATTATCTTTTTAAAAATGACTTGGGGACAAAAATTGGGTGACAATTATGGTCAAAACATCTTGTCTTTGGGTCTCGTTTTTTCACACCACAAGTCCACAAGCAGTTCAGATTTGATTTTGGGATTGTAAATTGTGATGAATGGAACAAATTGAATATTTTAAAGCAAAGTTATTGGGTTTTTAAAAGAGCAGACAAAACTATCATGTCCGTTGTGCTACTTTTTAGCTCCAACATGGAAATGTGCAGTCTGATCACTATACAACATGTCTTCATGTTTAGACTATGGTTACAAGCATTTGTAAATACCTAACTCAGACCCATTGAACCCGAAAAACTCCCATATTTTTGTAATTGCTCAAAGGAGTAAAAAATCCTTGTCCATTTTGTGTTGTCCATTACTATTACGAAGAGTCTTTTTCTCTTTAACTATTCCATGAAATCTTGGGAAATTTGCTGCGTATGTCCCTGACAGTTCAATGTGTTTGATTCACTTACTGAAATATGTCTCAGGACTCTCGATTTTGCTTACGACTGTCTTAATTAACCGAAAATAATTCTGAATGTCATGTCTGTTATGCTGGAATTAATCATGTACAGTCATGCTAAGAGTCACAACAATAATGAAATACAATGATCCTGTTTATCTTTCAGATTTAGACAAAACTCATAAAAGCTGTTTCTTTTTAAATTCTCTGTATAATATAACATGGAATACAAAAGTACATCTAACAACAAAAGAAAAAGAAAGGTAATTTCAGATCAGAAGCGATTTAAATTATTTTTCACCTCTCATTTCTGTTTTCTGGCAAAAAAAATTTTTTGCAGCAGCTTTGAATTGTTAACATCTTGCTATTCTTAAACTAAAATCAAAGAAATTTGATGAGCTGCTTTTCAAGGCTTCCCCCAAACTGTCCATGGGCTCTTAATTTGAAAGACCTTCAAAAAGTAAAAATCAAATATCAAACCGGAGGAATTCATACCTTCAGGCTAGCAGCTTTTTGCTTCACCTGACTGCTGCCCTCTTTGGTGGCCTTCTGGCTCGCGGCCCTCTTTCTGGACTCTGTATCAGAAAAGGAAAGAGGAACTCATTGTTTTACATCAACATACAGTGACCCTCGATAGCATGGAATGGATATTTGATCTTATCACTGTTATATTATAATATTATAATAAAAGTTCTTTGGTTTAGAAATTTTGATGGATCAAGAAAATACAATAAATGAGGATGGCATGTTGTGATATGGCGTTAGTACTATTGCTCTATTGATGAATACATCTATTATCATATATGAAAAATTGCATTTTCATGATAGTATATGGCAAAATTCACACCTAACAATTTTCTATACATTTCTCAAATGATCAATTTTAAACAATTCAAATAAATAGGACAGCAGTTTGATATAACTTCATGTGAGTGGAAGCCAGTATTATTTCAAAAATGAAAATGGAAACCATAACCTGCTGAAATATGAAAATAACAAGTGAAACTACAGAACGAAATTCAGAACGGCTTTCTCTTTTTTTTTCAAAAAATCAAACTGAATATTTAAAATATTATGTGAGTTTATGGTTTGCTTGTTTTTTGTTAATTATCATTATCCAGTTTAGGACACAAAGCAATCATCGAAAAAAGGATCTTTAAACATAAGATTTCTAAATACGTGCATTTTCAAACTACTTTGGAGACCAGTTGCAGATAGGAAAGGCATATCATATTATGCAACCAAAAATATATTCCCTAAACTTGGTACTTCCATGTGACAGAAACACTTGTTATTTGGGCATTTAAACAAAGCAGAAGTAAATATTCCTTTTAAAGTCTCAGTCATTTGATTTGTTTACAAAATTTCTTTGCAAGATTGAACAAATAAAAATATGACAGCTATTGAATTTCATTTCTTCATAAGGAAAGTCTTTGTTTTGGGGTTCTTTTTTGCCAAATGCTTGACAAAATCATAGATTCAGGATCCTCAGCCCAAGGACACGAAAGTGCTTCTGCACCACTTTTTTCCCTTCAATTTCTCTAATTTTACTAGACTAAGATATCCTCTGCGAATATTCTCAAAGTTCTAAATGTTCTAAATGCAGGAAACCAAAATTTTCTTTTTCCCATTCAGAACATTTGTCTCGACAGTGTACACACTTCCAGAAAATATGATTGATTGGAATAAACATTAGTATGCAGACAGAACAATTATAAAGAGTATTCCTTTAACACAACAATGACACATCAATATTCATTTATACAGGTACAACATTTTTATTATGTAGTACATGTAGATGTAGATGTCTGAAAACACGCAACTGTCAGCAAGCAGAAGACTTTTTTTCTTTGAAAGTATACTTACTCAGCAGATTTTATCTGTTATTCGTTAGGGGGAAAACGGATTAATGACATCACTGTGCTACAAAATCACCAATCACTCATTTGAAGAAAAAAAAAATCAATACCAGATAATTCTCGGAATATTTTCATTTCATCTCATCGCATATCATACATCCATCACCAGGAATCATGAAACAGAAAATATTTGACACAAAAGGGTTCTCACGGGTGCTAAGGAAAGTGTTACTGAGACACACAAAACTAATATTAGCTACATTTCTCCACAATTAACACATTGGTCTTTAATTACATAAGGAATAAACACAGCAACTTTTCCAGATTGATCTGTTAATATTGACGTTTCCTTCTAAGCCTTTTTATATATCACTGTTCCTGTATCATTTAATGACAATTTCAACCACTGAAGTGTTTGCTCTCTAAAGCTCAGTAATATGGAATTCTTATAGTTTAGATAGTATATGTCTTGGAATGGTCTTATATGTAATTGATTCCCTGATACTTAATGAAGAAAGATTGAAATAATAAGCAATGTAAGTGTAATGCACTTTATATCCAGCCCCCTACTCACTAAGCCAAACACATTTGAAAGAAGAAACAAAGAAGGACTATATAATCTATTCATGCAGGCATAAATAGGCCTATCATCATTAATATCAACTGTGACATTCAACTGAATAATAACTGGAAATATGACTGGTTTGGTTAAGCATTTAATTTGTTACTTGTTAGGATTTCCTTTTTCTATGGAAGAGATATCTGTATTACTTCTGATCAAAATAATACTTATCAAAATTACAAGCAGAACTTCCTTTTTTAAAACAAGTCTGAAAAGCAATGGAACTTGTTGCTGTGTATCACACGTATAGCTAATATATAGTCTGCTTGCATGATAGCTTGTTCAAGAGAACAATAGATTTTTTAAAAAGTCCTTATGTTAATTTCTAAAAAGTATCAAATAACATTAATGTTATGGTATGTACCATTTCTATAGAAAATGGTGCTTGCATGAACAGAAATATAAATAACCACAACTAAATAAACATGAAAAGAAAGCGGATATAGAAGTGATAAATGAAAAGGTGAGAATGGATGAAAAACATTTCACAAAAAAAAAAAAAATGAAGAGAGGTAACAACTTATTCATCATCAGCTATCAGGCCCCATTACCTACCAGTTTCTTTCACATGATAACTGAATATAACAAACTAACACCCCATTATGCCTTTGAATATTGTCTTTCCTAGAGATAATTTTCATTATTTTCATTCCCTTATAAAGGAGCTTGACATTTTTCCTCACCAGCAGGAGCTCAATTTATTTTTAACAAGTTATTTGTTTTCTAAATTCTTGTTGCAATTTGTCAAATTATCGCTAGTTTCCTGATTACTTACTACCACATGACATCATTTTCATTACAGAAAGCATGGTACAATGGAATATAGGAAATTATTCGGGTTTTTTTTTTTTATCCTTTAACTGTTATGGTACGGTTAAATATGTATTCCTAAATTTGAGGATGCAAATCCACAATTGTAGACTGGTCCAAAAACATTCGAAGAAAATATTTTCCTTGAATGAAATTGCTGATTAAGTCTGTCATGCTTGCAATAAATGCTATTTAATTGTGTATGCACGATAGCCACTCTATAAAAATATATAAAAATAACGGGGTAACCTCGCTAGTCATAAGGACCGCTATTCATAAAGACCACTTATTCATAAGGACCGCTATCCATAACGCGTGACTAAATGAATAGCGGTTTTGTATGAATAGCGGTCCTACATAGCGAGCAAACCATAGACAAATTACCTCGCTATTCATAAGGCCTTCCGTCCATAAGGACCACTATTCATAACTATTCATAACGCATGTAAAATGAATAGCAGTTTTCTATGAATAGCGGTCCTTATGAATAGCGAGTGGACCCCAAAATAACTAGTGTGGGCAGCTAATGGAAACACAGAAAAAGATATTTTTGACTGTAACCAAAGAAAATATAGAGTATAACTGCATGCAAAATCAGCAACAGGCCAGCAAAATGTCACATATTATTAATGAGTACATCATGCAAAGAAATGAAGTTGTAACCAGGTACCATTAAGCCGCATTTATGTGTGACAGCAGAAGTGGGCCTAATTTTCTGGCAGAGAATTTTACACACTATAGTTCCAATTTACTTTCGAACTATAGTAAAATCTTAGAGAAATTTGATTTGGAATAAATGTTGCTTTTTTTCAAAAATGATTTCTTCTTCTTTTGTGTAATTTGTTTGTCGTCACATTTGTGCAATTATGAAAATGTGATATATTATTTTTCACATTAAAAAATATTTACAATTTTTCTCTGCTTGTTGAATGAACATGAACCCCAAAATAAATGAAATAACCATAGTGATTTAAAACGGGATGTACATGTAGTGCAACTACCATAATAGCCCTTGCAGAGACTGCAATGATTTTTTTTTTTATAGAAAATGTAATAAAAGTGAGTTTTGAAAGCATTTTCTATCCAAGCATCTAAACTTCTATTATCAAGAAAGCGAGTGATGGTGGAACAACAACTTTAAAAAAAATAATTGTGAACCGTGCAAATCTTCAGGTTGCCACTTGATCCCCAAGGTGTTCGTTCTGTATTGAAGGTGAAAGACGTGGCTGTTCCAGAATTTCAAAAATTAACACCTACTTTATAGCAGAGAGTCCTTTCAACAAGAAAACAATGAAAACATTGATTTTAAAACACCTACATGTTAGGAGGCTCCTTGGTAAAATAGCACATTTACAGCATTTCATTTTCAAGAAAGAATTTGGGAACAAACTTAGACATGCACTCTTATTTTCCAAATCACAGGTTTTGTATAAAAAAAATCTCCCTAATAATAAATCAAATTTTGCTGATGTTTCAAGTAAAAGACCCCCTTCCTTTTAACTATCCACATAAAAACAAAGAATTTTTTTTTTTTAAACCTTAATCTGCAAAATTTGGAAATTAGGCATACATATTTTGATGGTGAGTGAACAGCTCTGGTATTTACATGTATCTCTCTTACCAACTAGTAAAAGGCTGACAGACACGACACATAAAACATACACATGTATTAACCACTACAATGTTGAACTTGCAAGTTACACACACATACACATGTCAAAGTACAAGTTGAATTCAAAAGAAATGTATAACAAATACTGTATGAGCCAATATTTTTTAGAAGGGATAATTTCGCAAAAGACAGAGACAAAAACATTTTTGTGATAACCGACCAATGCTACTTACAATACTTGTTTTGTACACATTGCAGGCTTTTCACATGTTGTTAAATTCTACAATTTGCATCATTCACAAAAATATTGGCTTCTACAGTACAAAGATGTATAAACAATTTAATAATCTTCAGAAACGATTCAAAGAGGGCAAAAGCTGACAGAAAATGTGTGATGCATACCATATGTTAATCAACCACACACTACCATGTACATCTATAGACAATGCAGTTTGGGTGAATCATTTTCATTTCATTTTGTTGGAAATTGCTCCAAGTATGGAAATCATCACATATCTCTGCTTCAATACGAAAGGAGAGTGAGATACAAAATCATTTTGCCAATCAATCAGTACAAGCCATTTTGACACACACTTGATAGTTCATATCCAGACTATGCACCATCTATAATCCTTTCTTCTTTTTTTCAAGTAAACAAACCAATTCAGACATGACACAATAATTTAAAGATATCTTTTTTTTTTCTTCTCTCCCCCTGGAGTTTTTAAAGTGTGTTTGTACTGACTCAAGTCTGAATTGCACTTACTGAAAAGAAAAATACATGTAGATATTTATAAAATGTCTCTTCTCATTGTTTCATATCTAACTAATATACTAACAAAATGTATACACCAACTAAGATAAATAACCAATACATACAAATTTGAGCATCTACAGGTGTAGAACTGACATTGTTTAGAGAAGTAGATTTGTATATTCATGATCATGTTTGTACAAACTTTTATGAATGGTAAATGAAAATACCCAGCTATATCCTTTTAAAACATTTTTAAACTGAAAGCTGATAATAATCCAATATCTTCATGGAAACTTGGCTACCACACACAAACTTTAATGAATGGTAAATATTTTCTTATGTATTTATGTCTCATTGTATCCCAGTTCCTGTATTTGCAGAATGGCCAAAACACATGAAATAACACAAACATGTAATTTCAACGGCAACATTCCAATCTCTGATTTTCTGCTGAATGCTTTACTTTAGGGGAAGGTCACAAGTGCAGCGTATGAAACACATGAAACAATGATGATGATAGTGATGATGATGATGATAACAATAATAATAATAAAGACAATGGCCCATATTCTCGAAAGTGGCCTAAGTTAAGCCAGGCTTAACTTAGGCCGCTGATTTATGGAAGGCCATTTGTCAACCCCTAAGTCCCATATAAATTATTATATTTATGTAACAAAAGAAAGAAACTGAATTATTTTCTGGGATGAAATAAGCTTCAGAAATCAATTCTATCTTGAGGTTTTTGTATTTGCATTTAGTTCCAAAACTAGAGGGAGTCCATGGTGATTTTGTAGGATTAAAAGTGGGTGACATTTGGCTCTACATAATTCAGTGGCCTAAATCTACACACTTAGGCGGGAGTTTAAAAGTTAGGCACCTTTCGAGAATACAGGCCAATAACAATAATACAAATAATAATAGCAACGCTCAGAATAACATATGTAATAACAATTACAAATACATATTATCAACAAAAGTTATTTGAAAGAACAAAGTCATAACAAATAACAAAAAAAGGGGGAAAAGGGAAGCATTTTTTTCAAAGAATAAGATTCAAGCCTTGGTGAGCCCACTGCTAATACAAAAAATTTGCTTTGAATAACATTAAATCTGAAAAATACATACTGGTTACTATTTTCAAAATTAAAAAAGTTATCTCAATGAATAGATGTGGTGATGACAATAAAATAATTTATCGCTACCTGTAATTTCCCCGACTACTACTAGTATTTGGATCTATACCACCATATTATTTACATGTATATATCATTTGCTTCAAAAGATATATACTTTCGCCACATTTGATCGATTAGTCTCATCACGTTAAAATGTTAATGGTTAAAGCACATGCACCCCATCAATAAAGAACCCCAATACAATCCATTTGCTATAGCTGCATTTTTGTGACAAATTTTCTCTTACATACACACACACACACACACACACACACAAACACTCACACATGTTTAAAAATACATTTGGACCTACATGTACATTCATTAGATAAAACACACAATCATCATATCTTTGTACACTCATTCAATTGCAAACTGGGGGAGATTTATCCACATTTAAGTATACAAATAATCCCACATGACTACTAAAAAGGTTGAACTTAATCAACAAAAAAAAACAAGAAAACAACGTCCCACAGAACACATGCACTTTTCTCAGATATGGGATATCTACTGCAAATAGTACTCTGTGCAAAATGAAGGAATGCATTGGGAATCTGGTGAACAAAACCAAATAACCAACAAGTCACTAATATACTATCACCAAACGCCCATTGAAATCTTCTTTTCTCCATTTCTTTTAGTCCATATTTTTTTTTAATCTGTTTGTCGGTACAACCACAAATTGATGCATATATCGAAAAAGTCACTAGCACTTTAAAAATACCTATCAAATGACATATCTGACATCAAATCAAATGTATACATGTCTAATTAATATATGTCACTAGTTCATGAAAAAAAGATAAATAAAACACATTCAAATGTACAAATACACATTATATTGACGATGATGTTTGTGGCATTATTGATGTGTTATCTCACTTACATGAAAATTTATGTGAAAAAAATAACTGATATAAAAGGTGGATCAATAAATAGTGACTGACTGGAAAATGTTGACAACATGCAAACTTTCAGGAGCTTCATCAATTCCCATTCATCTCAATCAGCATATAAAATAAAAGAACAACAGCACCATCATACTAGTTTTCCAAACTACAAGTACATGTATCGATAATATCAATGATGCAATATTTGAAAGCAAGAATTGGAAAAGTGGTTGGTTGTGTCTTTACCATGGTGGTAAATCCGTCACTATCTTGCTGTGAAAAAAAAAAAATAAAGTGATACAAAAAGGAAAATAATGAAACTCAACTGGGTACCTGTTGCAGTAGTAAACTGTCGTAGAGATACGGATGATGCACACACAAGTGAATACACAATTAAATATCATTGGAACAAGCAAGATACATAGAGGACGGTCAATTTTTTTTTTCCTCAAGCTGTTAGTATCATGATCAGATGTTGATGGGTTAATGTTAGTTTTTGAACTGAGATGAAGATGACGTGTGCTAGCTAATCTCAAGTCAACTTTGAAGGTAAACACTCTTTGTCAATGCAGCAATACAAGAATGCAGCTTTTAAAAAGCTTTATATTCAACACTGCTATAATTTCATCACTTTCATTCAGATACAAATCAAGTCAATGGACACTAGCAGTCTTCCCCCAATCTCCTGGTATATACAGGGATAAGCGTTAATTTTTACTTTACTAAACTTCATATATATATCTACACATGTCCAAGATGTATGGATACTTTTGGTGATTGGTGGTTTTGCTTTATCTTTTTGTACTCGTTATATTGAAATGAAACCATGAAACCCGTGTACTTTTCATCTGTGAAACAGAAAGCAAACAGTTGGACCATTGCTTTTGTCATCAATAAACAATGGATACAAACACACACATAAAATATCTGTAAAATCACACAGCCCAGCCCGGTAATGTGCAATCTACTTGAAAAGAAGGACAGAAATTATGAAAGAAGGTACAAATTTGCATTAATGGAGAAGGAAAGGCTACTGAAAATATCACATCAGATGCAATGCTTAAATAATTGAAACCAATTTCAGTTACAAATTTCTCCAAATATATTTGAAGAAATTACAAGCTCCTATTAATAACCAGTAATTTATTCTTTCCATTTTGCTATCCTTTTAAATACAGACAATAATATAATTTCCAATACTCAGCTCATGATCATATTAGAATAAAAATGATAGATGAAACTAATTTCCCCTCAGGCACATTTGGTAAAATATTAAAGAAGCATTCAATTATTATCGATGAATTTTACATGCTAAATATAAGTTCTGTACAACCCATAGAATATTACAGAAGGCAGCATCTTAACTCTTTGGGGGAATTTCAGATGGATGTCATATCCACAACAAATGACTTGTTGGTCACATATATCTCTGCAAATGCTTACAGTCACAGCATGGAATTTGTCACTTCATATCATTATTTTATTTTGTAGTTCTGTTACATTCATCCCATTCAACAACAAAATGGAAACAACTGATAATGTGACAAGGAGACTATGAAAGAACAGTCAACTTTACATTCATGCTAGAAAAAGGCAAATGTGTGCAACAAGTCAAGGGTGAAATGAAGCCTGGTTTCATGATCAAAAGGCTGTTTGGGTCAGCATCTCCACAAAATGTCCCAACTGGCTTCAAAAACTGCAACTGTAGAATGATGGCGTTTTTTTTTGTTTTTGTTTTTTTTTTAGCAAAGGGATGTTTCATGCAACATTCAAAGCATGCCTAAGAGCCCCAAAAGTCAATCACAAACAAGAGACAGATTGATTAAAAGAGACTATGAAGAAACTATCAGAAAGTGCTTAGCAGAGTGGTGCTGATATGCTGGCCGAAATAAATCAGGATAGATTAATATTGAAATTATTGGAAAATGTTTGTGTTATGAACACCGGTTATGTATATATAAATATATATATAAATGAGGAAAAAAAAAACTTGGTAATAAGTGCATGTTAACAGCCCAACCTAAATTTGGCATGCATCCACATTAAATTACTGTTAGGCCCAAATCCTAAAACGTGTTTGTGAACTGTATCCCTTCCCCATACATGTAACTATGGAAGACTCAGAAAAATATTGCAGTTAAAATTTCAAATACAAGGAAATGGAAATTGGCAAATCAAAATAAAACTTCCACTTGGATTAAAGATGCGAATGGTCTGAATAATACATGTAGTAGCCCAAATCATCACTGAAAACAAACCTGCTTTGTGTATAATCATGTGCAGTAAGGCATGTAACGCTAGTGAGATGCATTTCCAAATAAGTACCGGAATACTAGATTTCTTCTATATCAGCAAAGTTTTCCTAGATTAATTTAATTTTCTGTACATTTACCCAAGCATATGAACAGGTGTAAACTATCTGCAAACAAATAGGGACGACGTGAAGGAATGTAATCTCTGGATACTATAGGTTAATTAAAACCCCTCCTATCCTCCGAGAGAGTTTGATTGGAAAAAAAATGGAAGTTCATAATCGGCTGTATTTTAAATAATCATACCCTTTCATACCTCTGACCTTGGAGCTGATATATATTACGTATGGCTATACATTTTACATCGGCTAACATGTGTAATATAACCTTGTCCTCTTCAAACTCTGTACATGTAAATTAGGTGGGTGGGTTGGTTGGTTGGTGGACATTTTTTTTTCTTTTCTTTCTTTTTTGCTTTTCCATTAACTCATTTTTTGCCACTTGACCCCATTTTACACAATCATTACTGCACAGCATTGCATCAAAAAAGACTCTTTACTCACACCACCCAACTAACCACCCATCCAACCTACCAACCACTGAACCACCTACCAAACCATACACTTAACAGACTACTGCATCAAATTTAAAAAAAATAAAAAACTATTCAACCCATCCACCCAACCAAACACTCACCAACCTAACAGCCCAACCAACCACCCAACCAACCAACTGCCAAACCAACCCAACCACTTAAACACCCCATCCCATATATCTAACCAACATCCCAAAACCACCCAACTATGTAACAACCAACCAATGTTCAGCCCAACCAACCACCCAACCAACCAACCAACCAACTGCCAAACCAACCCAACCACTTAAACACCCCATTCCATATATCTAACCAACATTCCAAAACCACTCAACTATGTAACAACCAACCAATGTTCAGCCCAACCACCCAACCATCCAACCAACAGCCCAACCACCCAACCAACAGCCCAACCACCCAACCAACAAAAACCTAACCACCCAACCTAACCTCCTAACCAACAAAAACTCAACCACCTAACCCACCTGTGCAACGAGTAAGGAGAGGACCTGTACATGTAGCTGCGCACAAACACATGGAAAAATAATACTTCCTCTGAAAGTGCAGTATTTCAATCGAAACTATTTTTATGAAACTTCTTGACCTTACGGAAGGTAAAGTACAGTGTTGGTAAAAATCAATAAAAGGAAATACAAATTTGGGGGATACACTTACATGGATGAACACAACTCCTTCAAAGTTCACACAGGAAAATACTTAGGAAATCACATTCTTCGAGTGCTGATTTTTTTTAAAGCTGCAATTCTAAGTTAGGCCAGTGGTATGAAAAGGTATGAGATGGGCATGCACCAATCACATTTCAGTTGAAAATATTCTACCCCTACTTAGTTTGATATACTGCGATTAGGTGAAAGGTTAAAATGCAAAGCATATAAAGCATGAACAAGCAGAAAGTGTAACAGAAATCAGCTGTGCATATACTGCCTATGTTCATGTAATTTTACATGCATAGATCTGAAGAGGCATCTCCCATAATGGAGTGTGAGAATTCTATACCAGACTGCTAGTTAGATGAACATAAACAAAACATGCACATACAGGTAAAACACAAACAGTTTTGACAAACTTTTTCTAGATAATCATATACATCTCTTTGGATGTCCTTTTTTTTTTTCTACTGATATAAATGCTCTCAAGTTCAACAAACAGACATACAATGGATTAAGGCACCAAAATGAACAGAATAAAACCTGAAAACAAATAGGTCTAAATAAAAGTTCTTGTAACGAGTAGGTAAAGAGAAAGGACACTTACAAGCTGGCTTGATTTCATGTTGCTAAACATACTGATAGAAAAGAAAAGGATATAAAATGTTACCAAATGTATTTTGTCTACACAGTACAAGTCGGAGCTACCATAACCTTATACCTCTATGGTGATTGGGATCCTTAAAACTACTCACAATACAAAAAGTAATTTGAAGTTTTATATGTAAAAATGAAACAATATTTCTCAGCTGATAAAAACAAAAAAAAGTATTTGTGAATGTATGAAAATTTGGAATTACAGTGGGAAAAAATCTAAAATTTGGGCAGGCATAACGCAGTCATTCTCAGTGGATTCTATTACGTTTGTCAGACTATGGAAATGACCCCCAAAATAGTAACACAATTACGGTATACTTTGATCTCCTAAATATGTTCCAAACAAAAATAATTAAAAGATACCCTTGGACTAAATAAAGTTTTAAATGTACATTTTCTAAATATCATGTGATGCAAAGTATTATCTATATACAAAATAAAATATTCTGAGATCATGCAATGTTAAGAGTCTGTTAGTACATTTAAAATGAAAATGAGAGTGAAATGATAAGGGAAGCCATACTACAGAAAATACAATGTTGAGGTAAGTCAATACCAATGCTCAGCACGAAAATAGCAATGGAAGTTGTTTAAGAATATGAAAACGCAGAAGAGTAAAGAGTATAGAAGATTGAACCACTAGCATATTATTGTAAATGTGTGACTTGATCTTCTGTTGATATATACAGAATGAAGATTATTTATTGGGCAATGGATTTCTATTCACTGCATGTGCTACAGTTTATGGTTACTAATAATGTTACAGAGTTAATTTAAGGATATTTAATAATTCCTGCAATGGCATAGGTAATTCAATTTCACTCAAAACGGAGGAACTTGTGCCATTTCCCCTAATCATAAAGTAAAGTTCAAGCGAGATAAAGTGAACAAACTATATCAAATAAATTTAAAGCATAGGAAAAAGAGAAGATAGGAATGGGCTTCCAAAGGTACACGTACAACAGTTTGCCTCATTTTGAAGCAATTTAAAAGGATGTACATTACTGTATACGCCATAAATTTTGCGGCAATAAATATTCGTGAATAGGATTAGCCAGACTCTTTCGCGAGTTGTTAAATTCGCGACCCACTCACGATTTCCGAAATTCGCGAAAATAAAACCCCCGAAAAATATATGGCGTATACAGTATCAGTTTTCAGGTTAAAGATGCCTTTTTTAAAACAATGGACATGGAGTTTGTATTTATACGGCAAAACAACCCGTAAATGTAGATTTAGGAAATGTGAAGAAATGTACGATAGACAGTGGAAAGACTGCAAGAAATGAACAGAAAAGAGGAAAAAGAGTATTAAATATAGTACCCTAATAATATGATTTAATTTTAGACTATCCAAGAGTACAGCAAGAACATTTCATAGATGGGAATTTGTCTTCATATTCCACAAAGGTCTCTGTGCCAAGTGTTCATGTTACAAGATTATTATAACATTGATAAATTAAAACTAAAAAAATAGCTCCAATAAAACAAGCATATAAAGGTGTACTACAATTTCACAGTTAATAATTAAAAGTAGGTTGGTTCTTTGCTCCATATGTATTTATTCTGGCTTTTTGCAGAAAAAGGGAAAAGGTATTACAGTAATTATAGTAATAACTGAAGTCTTAGTAAATCCATGAGAATAGAAGAAAAAAACAGCAAAGGAAAACACACAAAGAAAAAAAAATAGCATAAAAGGGGTGCAGAGGTATTTTTAAAAACTTGTGTACACACAAGAACAACACAATAACAGTTACCACATCATCATTTTAAATAAACGACTCACACATTAGATCATACAGATCTGGGAGAATACAGATAGAGGCCAAGGTCTTATCCCTATGAAACATGAGAAAATTGCACACCTCCAAAGTCTAACCATTTGAGGGAACCAGGAAATTTGATGGCTCCAATTTACTTCCTCAATGACATGACAACAGTCTTTTCAAATGCTTCTCAGTTTGCATGTTGCTATCATGTTCATTTAAACTGAATAACACTAGAGGAAAACCTTTTAAAAAACTTAAATAGATAATGTGATATATGATATATTAATGACAATAAATACCAGGTATATTGCAGCAAAACGGAAGTAAGCTTGAGTATATATAGCTTGCTGACTCAAACACTTTATCAATTTAACTTCTTCTAACAAGTATTAGTATCTAACCCAGATATGCTTTTAAACATTACCTAAGGAAGCACTGTTGCTCAAATAAGTTTGTTGAAAGCTAAGCAATTAAAGGATTCATATCAGCTGAATTATTAGGCCTGTATTAAAAAATATTTTAATATCCTGTTGATCAAATATAACAACTTTTTGAACAAGTGGGACTCACCTTAAATGTCTTATTCACTGCACAGCTAATAAAAAGTGCACAGAATATCACTTTTTTTTTTTCACAGGAAAAGTTACTTGTCAACATCGATACTTCAAATAAGTATATTATTTCATTTTGAGGGGCAAGTGCAATCTGATATTACATGTAAGTTGTTTTCAATAAAAGCTGAAAAATGAGAGAACACTCAGAACAGTTCAGTGTAAGTGTAAGGAAAATCTGATAAAGGATAACATAGTAACAAGTTTTTAAAGTTATAATTAGTGAAATAAAAATTAGCAACTCTCTTTTTCATTATAAGCACTTCTCCTGCTTGTTTTGTACTAAAAATTTCATTTGTATCTGTTTTCTTGGACGTTAAGGAAATAATATAGAGATCTACAAAACATTTTATTGAGGGGTGTGAGGAAAAACACATGAACCATGATCTATCGGGGTAACCTCGCTAGTCATAAGGACCACTATTCATAAGGACCACTTATTCATAAGGACCGGTATCCATAAAGCGTGACTAAATAAGTAGCGGTGTTGTACGAATAGTGGCCCTTCTAAGTAGCAGGCAAACCACAAATTACCTCGCTATTCATAAGGACTTCCATTCATAAGGACAACTATTCATAACTATTCATTAGGACCGCTATTCATAACATGTGTTAAATGAATAGCGGTTTTCTATTAATAGCGGTCCTTATGAATAACGAGCGGACCCGGATCTATCTAGGGCACAGTTATCATTTAAAAGTTTCTTCGAATTTGCATTACAAAATAAATGGGAAAGGTTTCAAGCAAGGTACCTCACACTTGTCAATTTGTGTTTGATCACTTTAATATTAAGAACTTTCTTATCATTTGATTTTCCTAAAATTTTATTTATTTTTTAAGCGGTTTTTCTCATTTTTAGGCTTTTATTGAAGCCAACTTGATGTCATTTTGCCTCAAAATAATTGATTTCCAAATGAAGAAAGCTGTTAAAATTTAAAATACTAAAATTCACAAATAAAGCCAGCAACACTCTGATTCTCAATTTCTCATATAATATTATCAACTTTGATTTATCAAGATTTTTTCGATGCCAACAGAGGCAGTGTTATATTGATCAATGAAATATTCTATGAAATTATTTTCTTATTAAGTGTACAACATATTTTACAAACTCACGTAAAATATGATAGTCTAGCAACTTTCTTTCCCCCCCGGAAAAGCGTTTCTAGAGGAATCCTGCCTGTTCAAATTTGCCTCCATTTTCAGATAACTTAACCCTGAAACAATGTCTGGTTTTGCTATGTCTACTTTTTTTCAAGGCCTGCAAACATTTAAAAAAATTAAATACAGGCTTAGTAATTATCACACACACATGAAACACAAAGATATACACAGGAATAGGGTTTCATTAATTCGGAAAACAAGATTCCAATGATGGGTCCAAGACCAATCTTGGTCTCAAACTTTTGGTGTCTTGGTCTTGGTCTCGAAACGAGACCTAATAAGAAATGAATGTAATCTCAAGTTTTCATCCTGGCCTTGGTTTTCAAGGACCCTCGTCTTGGACCCAACACTGTAAGATTCTTTCCAAAGATCTCTTGGACGAAAATAACATAGAAAGTGAAATAAAAATGCTCACAGAAATTGACTACATGTACAGTAGAAGATGACAATAGTATTCTATATGGCGTGTGTATTAGAGATGAAATATTACCATTCTTATGTTATACATAATAGTGATGTGAAATGTTCTTTTGACAATCAAGGATGAGAATATTACAATTATGTCAGGTATGAACTTGTATGTAAATGTACTTAGTAAATGTATGGCAACTATCAGCTTTACTCATTTGAGGTCAAAGAAATGCTATTTCACTTGTAGTTAAAATTTCAACATCATTAAGTCATTGCTTCTTTATTGAAATGTACCACATACAATCAGTTATAGCATGTGAATTATCTCTGGATTTCCAAGTATTCAGCTGCAATGAAGTTGCCATTCATTTCCTTTGTTACTTGCATGCACTATAATACCATTTGGCAGCATTAGTGACAACAAATGAGATGTTACTTAGGAAATTTAAAGGTCAGATATTTTGAATGTGACAGTTAAATATCAGTCTTCAAAGTAGATACACTCATTTCTCATTAGCTTGATATCTTTGGAACACAGACATTTGCAAGGTGTCAATCTTGGTGTATGTCACTGCATATATCAGTCACAGGTACATGAACAACAAGCAATGTACATGCACTCAACACAAGATCATTTACCATGGCAAGTATCATGTGACAAACACTTTCAAGTATCTAGGAGCGCTAGAGCTCGAGGCCTTGAGGTTAATTGATTAAACTAAGAAGCATTTGTGCAGAAGTTTACATCTGTCATCATTCATAGACATACACTTGGGTTAGTAGGACAAAAACCATTGCAGAAACAACTTAACTACACTGGGTGAATTCTAGTCATGCCGTGCTTGATGGATGCAAGACACACAACGTACAATTACACTCATTTCGCACATGCCAAGACAGTACGGTAGTGCCACGATTATGTCAGTAACCCCCGAAAACCATTTCAGAAAACAATCCCCAGATCAAAGGCTACAAAATTTCTTTTGGCATTTCAAATTCGAAACAATATCCACTGACCAAATGTTCAATGAGGAGAGATTTGAACTGAGGGGGATGTTCGTAGCAAAGAAAAAAAATATATATAACTAGGGAGCAAGTCATGATACAAGATGAATTATTACCTCTCGTATCCATTAAAATGGAGCTCATTCCACCATCTGCAATTCAAAAATCAGTCCATTCCAGAACACAAGATTAGGAAGTACTGGTATTCGCACGAGAAGCATGCCATGTTATAAAGTAAAGTGATTTTATCTTAGCTAAGTGGCGATTTAGGAGGCTTAAAAGTCTAGTTCTACTGCTATAAGCTATATTCTTTTTAAAAATAAAGATAATATTTCCACATTTTAGAAGTAAAGCAAATGTGTAAACTAAAATCTATGAACGGTATTAATGCTCTTTAGAATATGTGCATTTTTCTCATCCATGCACATGTCTCTTCATTTCAAACTAATTATATTTTACACTGCCTGTTATACACGTTATCATGTTTGCCTGTTTGTTGTTGATGTTGTAAATAATAAAATATTTCACTCCTCATGAAAGGATTTAAAAATTTACATATTTTGAAAAATTAGACGTGTTGTTATTGTTGTTTCCTACATTAATATGAAAGGAAAGGCTTCACTTTCTATTTGGTTGCACTACCTCAAGGCAAAAGAAAAAGGAATTCCTAGCAGGGTACATGTGCTTGATAAGAATAAATTGTGTTCATGAATTGTACATGTACCTGTGAAAAGCAATTCTTGAGATTTCACAAGTGACATCCATCATCTAATATGAAGGCCAGACTTCTGAAATCAAAGGGAATACATAACTTGGAGCATGAATATAGAAAGAAATAATCTGTATATATGTGCAAGGGATAACAGTATTAGAGCTACGTGTAATATAAATCTGTCAAAACTTCATGTATATTTAGACATGCAAATGTGCAACAATACATACAAACAAATGATGAACATGTATGTATGGATGTCAAATAAAGGCCTACAGGGTAGATATTGATTCTGGGACATTTATCTTTAGCCTCTGGAAAACTACTCCCTAGGACAGCATCCTCCTTGACAACCATCACTAGACAACTAACCCGTTGGGACAACTACCCCTCAATTTAATTGTATGATCATTTCTCCACTTTACTTCTCTAATCTTATATCAACTGGACTATTTCTACGGGGTCCACAGTGGAGTTCAGGGATCTTTATTATTTTTTGTTACAGGTGCATGTATACGATTCCTATACTATTTTTCAAGATGTACATAATGAAGATTGTACAAGCACAGGGGAAAATAATCTTTCTACACCTACATAAATTACATATGCATTTACATAAACGTGATCAAGCCTTAGAAACACGATTTCCGTAACTTTGCAATTCGATTTACGAGAATGATGAGTGGAAGCAGATAATACAGTATGACAGGGGAATAGTAATATATTTGAATGATGCTTAGGTTAACTTGAACAGTTGGCAATGGGATTATAAACAGCAACAAAAGCACAGAACAAATGGATTAGAAATATTCCATGTAAAGGGTCATCCCGAGTCAGATCACCAAATGGGTTAAACCCAACCTGCTTCAAATTTGCCCAAAGTTGGTGTATGGGGTAATCGACTCTTCCCAAGCTGAAATCTTAAGTTTTAGCCCCATCGGCAAAACAGTATTTTTCGCGCTATGGCAAGCATTCCACAGGCATGTTGGCCAAAAATGGACACTTTTTTCATTTTTCAAATGACCACATCTCTGTAACTAGTGGGTCAATTTTGTTGATATTGACATATTTAGAAAGGTAATTACACAAGCCATCTAAATATGCCATTATTTTAGATAGCTTGTGTAATTACCTTTCTAAATATGTTAATATCAACAAAATTGACCAGGTAGTTACAGAGATATGGTCATCTGAATTTTGAAAAATGTGTCCATTTTTGGATGACATGCCTATGGAATGTGTGCCATAGCACGAAAAATACCGTTTGATGGGGCTAAAACTTAAAATTTCAGCTTGGGAAGAGTCGAATACCCCAAATACCAAATTTGGGTCAATTTGAAGGGGGTAGGTTCAAATTTTTAAAAATTTTGGGGGATTTGACATGGAATGACCCTGAATCAGAAAAACAAAACAAAAAAGACATACACATTTACATGTACAATTTAAAAAAAAAAATTAAATACAGGTTTGTTGCCAAGGGTAATTGTTAAAGATTTCCCTTCCAGGCATGCTCATCTTCATTGTGTTGTATATTTTTGTTTCATTTCTATTTTTTGTCACTTCTAGTTAAAAACAGTTTCCAAGCAAATGATTACTTTCCATTCAAATTCAAATATGTCTGTTGCCTACCATATCTGCTATATTATTTCATTCTAAAACTAGAGGTGGAAATCACACCACGAAAGAAGGGCAAGAAATAGCTTGACATTTCGGTTAAGAATCTGGGCAGATGAATATCAAAGTTTGACGAGGTTTGGTGGAATGTTATATCATAGTAATACTTGGTGGAATGTTATATAATTAATACACCTGCACCAGCATGTCCTTGGAAAAACGGCATAACCCCAAAAATATCAATCAGAAAAAGAAAAAAAAAATAGGGAATGTCAATGAATAGCCATGCAAAAGTCTAACAGCACCAAATGGATTCTTTCAAAGGTTAAACCATGCACAAAATGCCAATTTGAATTAGATTATAAGTTTCCATATGATCATGTATATTGACTTCACATATATATATATATAAAATATTGCAAAGGGCAAATGTCGCTTGCAACATGCAGAGTGACATGGACCTTTTCATTCATTGGTGGGAGGGTTTACCAAATCACTGCCTACATGTACATGTAGCAACCATTAACTTTAAGGGCAATTGTTAACATTGTGATATTTGTAATAAAATCTAAACATTGCAAATTTCAAAAAAGTCAATTGCACCTCATTTCAATAAAAATCCTCTATCTTAAAAAAAAAAGGTGGGGGGGGGGGGGGTAAGTGATTTGTTTCTTGTCCTTTTTTTTAATTGTTGGTGTACAAGTGCATGTGACTGAAGTTAGTGCATTGTATATCCCTAAAATAAACTCAATATTAGGGCGATGTGCTCCCTGACATATTAAACAGTCAAATGAAATGACTGAGCAACCCGATTTCTGACCCTCAGATAATATCCTTTTTTTTTTTTCATTTCTTTTTTCTGCTTTTGTTATAATGAAATCATTTTGTGAGTTAATAATAGTGTCACACAAGACAAATGAAGTTTAAATGTAGATGGAATGAAAGCAAGCTACAACATCAGTCACTGGCAAGTACCTTTAAAATTTCTCCCTCAAGAAAGCTCATCCAATTACTCCTAGAATTGTTTCAAAAGAAACAAATAATTTCTAAAGAGCCCAGTACTTATTGCAAACATGCATTAATTTCACACAATTCAGTTTCTACCACCAAAATTCTGACTTTTCAAAAAATGTTTGTATGATGTATAAAATATGTTGAGGTATAAATTCACCAAATTTCATCTCCAGATTCGCTGATATACAAGGTGAAATTCAAGGTTAAAGCAAAGGTTGTTTTTTTTTGTTTGTTAATGAATAATAATTGTATATTGTGCAATTACCTTTCTAAATATATGTAAGTCAATATTAACAAATGTGACCCAGTAATTACAGAGATATGCAAACTAACAGTTGAAAAAAGTGTACATTTTGGCCAACAGGCCTGCAGAATGCATGCCTTAGCACAAAAATCCTTTGGCCATTAGGGCTGTAACTTAAGATTTCAGCTTTTAAAGTCTCCAATACCCCATATACATTGTGTATATACGGAATTTGGGCTAATTTGAAGGGGGTCGGGTTTAGCCCATCGGGTGATTTGTCAAGAAATGACCAAGTAATGAATTTTCATTGAAAACTGTACTATACATGTAATAGTTTATTATGTTAATTATGAAAGGAATTTGCCTGAATTTCCCATATCCTTTAAATTTTGAAAAAAGTTATAAAAAGCACAATGCATTGAAATGTACACACAATGAACCACAATGATGCATGTGACAAATATATTATGAACCACATATATGTTAGTACACACATTTCTGTTTTGGCACACAAATGTGTACCTCCCTATGCATTATATGTTAGTGCTATAGATGATCATTTGGTGAAATTATAACCTGTTTGAACAAAACAGAAAAGGGGAAGACAAAATGAGAACAGTAAAAAAATAAGTGAGCTACAGTAATGACATATATTTTCTCAAAACATTTGAAGATTTTGTCTGTAGTCCAGTACTCATTTGTCAAGTTTAGCCTATCCATTTCTCGCTTTATACTGATTTCAGGAAAGTTCAAGGTTCATGAAAATTGGGAATTCATACATGATGGTCCAGACTAATTCATGCACACCTAAAAATAAATATTCCTTGTTCGTTCTATTACAATGATTTGCAGACCTATGACCAATATCTGGAAATACATTACACACAAACATCACTGTATAAAGTACTGGAAATATTACACTAATCAATTTTAAACAACCACATAAAAAAAAATGAAATAAAAAATAAAAAATAAAATCTCCCCATCTCTCTCTTTCTTTCTCTCTCTCTTTCTCTCTCTCTCTTTCCATGCTTGCTTAAAGACAAGCCCCCACATCAATAAAATTTCGAGTCATAAAAAAACCCCAAAATGTCAATTGTTAAATGCTCTTTGGGATGATTCAGAAATATGGAAAACTGCACAGAAGTCGTTGAGAATGTGATATTGAGATAGAGATAGAGACTCATACACTCAGCAGAAATATACATGTACATGTAGTACATGTAAGATATAAATTGTTGTGGGTATAACTTTTTGTGGCATTATTATCATTATCATTAGAAGTAGTATTTGCCAAACCAATACAACCTACAAAGAATTAGCTGCAATGCAAGTCAAGCTGAACACAAAATTTCAATGCTAAAAAAAGTAATGTGCAAAAAAAAAAAACGAAGAAGAAAACCCAGATTCCAGTGTTGGCTTGCCTTCGGCTTGCCTTCATTTGGTTATGTGTACATACATGTATAGTGAGCAAAAGGAGATATTCTTCAGTAACATATGGTAACACAAAGCAATGAGGAAATCAAAAGTATATGAAAATGTTACTGCTGATAGAGATACTGATAATTCACAGGAGAAAGTGAGAAAATATATATATAGAAGACAAAGTGTTAGCACGTGGGGAGATCACAAAACCAGGTATAAAAATTAAAATTACGCAGGAACAGCTAGCAAGTGCAAAAATATAAAAAATGCTTATGAAAACATAAAGGTTGTGTGATCTTTGGATATAAACACAGTTGGTTCTCTTGTTTCAAAATTCATTCAAGCCTCAACATACGCCAATATACATTGTAGTTCCATAAAATGTGGGTGTATTTCATAATTTTGGATGTCATGGTGTGCATCAAGCTGGGCTGTTCTTGTTTTCTCTCTCTTAGCACACTAATATCTCAAGTAAATTCCAATTTGGGTTCATCTCAACAAAATTAATGGGAATACACATGCACTGGTTTCCAGCAGATGGAGATTCACTAAACTTTCTACTGAAACTTTGTATCTAGAGCATAACTATCCATGAGAAAGCCATGCAAAAGCAGTCGACACAAAATACAGGCTGACATTCCAACAGGCAAAATATACACATGGACTTCAATAATTCTTGGCTTGGGAAACTGGGATCAAATTTGCAACAAGAATGCAGTCTTTGTGTAATCTTCTAGCTTCTACGTTTCTAACATTGTGTCAGTATTACAAAGTACAAAAAGTGCTATGATTACATCCATCTTGAACTTGTATGTATTAAACATGAGTACAGGCAAAGATGTGAAAATACAAAAAATTACAAACACTTTCTGTAAGAAAAGGCAAGAATATGACAACCCTTGAACCCTTTTAATATAATTAAAATAACAGTCAATGCTGATGTTAATGTGTTAGAGAAAGAATGAGATAATGTAGAATGTGACAATACAGCAACCGCTTAATTTCTCTGATCCAATCATTTAATAAACCTAATCAAAATCAAATTTAAAAAAAAAAAATGATTTATCCGATAACCTCTACGATCACTAACATAAGCATAACTGATCTGATTAAATACAATGAATGCAAAATGTAAAGCCTTTATTCTATCTGCTATTATTCTCGCTCTCTCTCTCTCTCTAGTATGAAGCAAAAAAGTAGCTATAATGATTGCTTCGTACAAGTAAATTGGTCCAAACGTATTCTTCAGTCTCCTCCAATGCCATCTATCGAGGCTACACATGCACGCTGTATAAAACGACAAATGGAATGCAGCTAAGCCCAAGGAATGGGACCAAGGAATGCCTGCGTAACACAACTCTTGCCCGACCTCTCACACAAGGACTCTCACGAAAGGACAAGTCTGATGCATGTATTTCCCCCCAAACACAAGTGATAGTACATGTACTTTACCTCAATGTGCAGTCACTTCCTTTTTAAAAAGCCCAGCACTCCATCTAGATGCAATATTTTTTTTTTTTAAGAAGCTGGCACTGCTAGCGTCACAATGCATGCAACCGTGCACACAAAAGCGTCTGAGGATTTCTTAGTCTAGGAATCAATACATCTATTTCATATTTCAGGTCGGCATCTCAACTCTTAGCTCGGCCAGCCAGCGGGAGTTGGAACGAGGTACTAGTATTTGGTGGTGGCGTTATTTTTACTGGCTAGGTGCTGTGCGTAGAATACAGTTCACACATAACAAATGAATGACAGATGATTATGAGGTCAAAGCATGGAGCCTAGCCTAGCATACATGTACATTGTCAGTTGACACACAAAACACAAATGTCCACTGTACATGTACGCACACACACATACACTCGGGCATCCACTGTACACTGTGAACATACTGTGTATCAGTCTGCAAATTTTAACGCCATAAAAACATGAGGATGCTGTATGGAATGCAATTAGCAATCTACAACAAGTTATCAATTTGATACATACAAATTGCAGAGTGTGATCACAAGGAAATATGATTAGGTAGAGATGGGAAATCAATCAAGCTGGCTATAGAAATCTACAATGTTACAAATTAAAAGTAGTGGAAGATAAAAGATGCCTACCAGAAAATGGATAAAGAGATTTTTAAAAAAAAAGGCTTCAGAAAATTGGATTTATGGAAATACCAGATGATACCTGATTAAATGTACAAGTGTTAGTTTGGGGGAGGGGGTGTACATGTATACAAATCACATGTTAAATGTAATGGAAAAGTCTGTCTACCCATTCTTTTAGAATTGAACTCGAGAACAATGTATAAATGTATTAAGTTGGAAGTCTCTAGAACATTACCTAGAAAGAAAGCTGATAAACTACACCTCAGGTACATGGAGATGGCAATTTCCTTATTATTCTAAATGCAGCTCAAGTGCCACTCAACCTCTTGACACTCTATTTCTGTTCCAGTATGGACAATCTATCATGAATTAATACATTTTGAAACAACTGTCACTTGAAGAAAAAAAATGCATGTGTTCAATTCCACTACAGCATTTTGTTGAGAAAACACAGCAAGAATGATACCCGTCTAGGTGCTGTGGGCTATATTGCGTGGATGAATGAATGGTCAGATTATCAAGTTAATTCAGGAAAGGCTCTTAAATCCAAGCAATATTAAAATTTTCTATCTGTCCATATCTGTGCTAATTAGCTAGTACAGTTGTGTTATTGGAAATGAATTACAATGGCAAGGACAAATCTCATCAAGGATAAATCAAATGAAAAAAAAGCAAGATAATTTTATGATAGAGGCAAACAAAGACCAAACAAGAGAGAGAGAGAGAGAGAGAGAGAGAATGGGGAGTGGCTACATACACATAAATGGCTACATACACGTAGACAGCACATAATGTCAGATATAGTTCAGTATGTGTCATTTTTTCCCCTAAATACTATGAAGTTTACAGATGAAAAAGAAGCAAAGTATGGATATTATTCTTTAAATATTTTAAATGAAAAAAAAAAATAAAACACTGTTTTTAAAGAATTTTTAATGAAAGTTTTAATGAAAATTATTCATGGACCGGAAATATATCTGAAACATCTCATGATTAGTGTGTGTGTTGGTACCACACAACAGAACAACAGGGAAGATACATGTAGAAAAAGATGAATTAATGCAATTTCTATTTTATCATTACAATCTAAAATGTGGTTAAGAAAGTACAATTGCTGCATTTTAGCAGTAATATCATATCAGACCTCATACACACTGTGCAGAAAAGGAAGTGCAATATCTGATATTCATTGCCAAGTCTTAAAGAGAAGGTGAGTTCTGGGAAAGGTTAAAAATAATTTGTGAGCTTTCTCATTCCTTTTATGTCAGTTTGGAAGAAAATCATAGTAGAAATGTCACCTGAAAAGGATTTTCAAATGCCTTAAATTTTTGAAATATGATGAGAAACAGCTAAGTGTTCGGGCCGAACATTCATGCCACACTTGTTTGCAGTCCCATATACTCATTTCTGTGTTCAGTACAAGTGCTTTTCAGATAGATTGGATCAATTTCTTATCATTTTGATGATTCCAAAACCTCACAGTATACACCAATTCTTATGTTGACATGATCAACCTTTCCCAATTGCTTCGAGACAGTTTATTTCACAGTCTAATTGCATGACCAGAACTCAACATTATCTTTAAAATGATGCATGTATTCAAAAGAATATTTCTAAAGAAGCTTTAATACAACACAATATTTTATGAGATTCTGATTGCCAAAAGCTACCCACACAGCAAAAATATTACTTAGATTGTAAGTTTATTCATGGTTAAAATCAATCTTCATACAAAACAAAACAAAATCTGAGATTATAATAAATATTTAGATGTAAAGAATGTGTCATTATAACATGTATTAAGGATTAATCTGATAAACAAATCTATAACTATGACTTTGATTTGCCGATCATCTATTTGTGTGTGTGTTTCAGGAACTTTAGATGCATTTAGATTAGGATTATGTGTGAAATTGCAAGAACATACAAGCATTCACATGTAGAGTGAAAATGTGCATTAAACTATTAGAGCTATGTTTTTGCTTCTCTTCTCATCTATAATTTAAGTACATTGCTCTAAAATTGTGAAAACATAAACATTTACCTAGTAGGAAGGCCAAGTCAAATTTATTCCTAATTTCTTGTCTCTTGCCCACATCCTTTTAGAGCCTACCTCCTTTTTTATGTCATTTGACATTTGAAGAAAAAAAATAACTTTTTAAAATGTTTTTCACAGGTTATACAAGAACTGCAACGGATGGTCAACTGCTTCAAGTTTCATCTTAGGAAAACATCACACATCAAATAACACAGAAACCTCTCCTCAATTTCAAAAAAAAAAATATGACAAGAAATTAGGAATCAATTTCATTAGGCCAAACATGGAATATCATACACATGTACATGTGCATTGAAGTAGAAAACAAGAAATGATATGGGATAGAATGGTAGAAGTTATAAAACATATACCAGAAGAAATTATACCATTAATTTTACAAGTAGAATACAAATCGCATACACAGGGTACATGTAGATGTGTTAATTGTGTCATTACAATATATGTACATGTAAGCAATGCTGACAGAGAATAGGAGATGAAATATCAATGAATTCTTGTTCTTTTCCAGCCATGTCCAGAACAGTCAGGTTTTCAATGAAGATGCATGGATTCCCACTCATATGCAAATTTTATCTCAAAAAGTTCTGACAAGATACAGTATCAGCTAGTGCTCTTCATTATGTTCATATATTAAAATTTCTTTAGCAGGTTAGATACTGACTGACATTTCAATAAATACATGATGTAAGTAGTGCATAATCTGAGATAATACCGTAATCAAACTAAGCACGCTCTAGGCAACAAAAGCAACTTTATTTCGAAAGCAGTCATCTGACATGTTAACTCTGAGTAAATGTCTATGTATTAGGAAGGGGGGGGGGGATATTACAAAATATTGAGATATCTAATTAGTCTAAAATCAGAGGAAAATAAACCAAAATATATATATTTCTAATGGCTAAATAATTAAAGCCAATTACTTTAATAGCGTGTAACATTTTCTAACATTAACCCTATACCTGCTAATAAACCTAATAACAAAAAAAAAAAGGTTTAGTGCACGCTTCAGGTTGGGCGCTACAGTGTACATGTATATCATTCTTTCTTGTACATCAACAAAATTATTGATCACCAATGCAAAAAAGAGTTGACTCGTTACACCTATGACAGAAAAAATTTCTTCTAATTCATAATTCATATGGTGGGGGTTGTGTGAGATTAGTAAGAGCACATACATGTAATACAATGTAAGCATCAAATCTGTAAGAGATATAGAAGTTGAAAAGTCAGGAGCAGTTTAAATGAAAGCCTGAAAAATAGTCTATATATATATATATATATATATACTGAACAACCTCTAGTGTCAAACCAAATTAGAATACAAGGACAAACTCCAACGAATTCATGCAAAAGATCGTTACGACATTTTCTCATGAACATCTTAGTGCAAACACAATTTTAAAACAGCAGTAACCATGGAACATCATGAAGTTAGGTTGATGATGATCTCTGTGGATGGATCTCTTGAAGGCATGCATCATATTGTTTCTCAAACGCATTCAATACTGAACTCTCCTACAAAGTGTATGTTAGTTTATTGTCCTCTGAGAGACCATGAGAAATTGGGGGGGATGAGCTGTGTTAAAGTTAAACAATACAAGGAGTTCACAGGACAAGCATGCATGGTTAGTTCTATGTCGGTGAGTTTCTTTTTTTAACAGTTGTTTAGCTGAGAAAGAATGGATGGATGAAAAAGCTTCAAATGAAATGACAGCGATAAATTACTTCCTACAATTTTTGTTGTAACTTGAAAAGTCAGTAACACCCAATAATATGGTTCAATCAATAAAGAAGCACAATGCAAAATGCCATACAGCATAACAAAAAATATAAATAAACAGCAAAAAGCTAACACCCGCACTACAGGTGGAGGGGATAACACATTAGCAGACAACCTTGTGAGTGTTACGCAAAGGAATTCCAGGTGAGACTGCTTGCTGTTGCTGAAATCACAAAATGAAAATGAAAAGGTGACAAGTAAGTTGACGAGGAAAAATAACCCCCCTATCCCTCTCTCCCCCTCCCCTCCCCTCCCAACAGAAAAAAAACAAAAAAACTAAAGAACAACACGTACAAAATCATGGGTAACCTTTCGTCTGGTCTGCAGTCATCGACGGAACAACCAAGCAACCAAACATACACACGCACACATCTCTGGAATCACTAGATATATTTATACATGTACTCCAAATAATGTTCTTTCACTCATCACAGTATAAACAGCTTGACATTGTTCAATTAAATTCTTCATGTTACAAATCTTGGTACCTTTTCACAATTGCATTATCCAGTGCTTGCAGGCAACATGTACAAAGACTCAGAACCACGACATCCAATGGAGAGCATTCACTTGTGTAAATGAAGCTCCATGTACCGTCATTTCCCAAACTTTGCAGAATTCGACCCCCCCCCCCCCCAACATACACACAAACATAAATAAATAAATTTATAAATTAAAGATCTCCTAACTTCCATCGTGTCTATGCACTAGTAATTAAACAACCTTTGCAGGGAAGAAAATTGATTTAATCTGCATTTGTTCGGTTTTTCATTCTCAACTGACAATTATTTTTAAAGAGGCTGGTATTGCTCTTACAAAACATAACACATATATACAGTGGAACCTTGTTATAAAGAGCACTGATATAACAAACTCTCGTTATAACAAGGTGATTTTCCTGGTCCCATCTCTTTGTATCCTATTGTATTTTGGCCCTGATATAACAAGGTTTCGATATAAAGAGGTAATTTCTCTGGTCCCAAGGACCTCGTTATAACGAGATTCCACTGTATAACAAAAAACATAACACATTTTGCTTCAGAGTCATAATTATGGGCAGAGGCATAACAATTTTTACCATGCACTTGTTCTGTGTCCTCATATCTTATCTACAAAGTACAAAGCTGTGAAATAAATATGCATTCTGTGTAACTAGAGTAGAAATTATAATTTAAATTCTTCAATGTACTGAGGATTATTTCAAAGGTAAGAAGGAACATGTAGAGTGGGGTTCCTAGAAACAAGAACAAATAATTACAAAAGAAGAATAACAAATCTTGTACATGGATGAGAAATTATGAGAACTAGCAAACCTTTTCCTGCCATTTGGGCAATAAAAATTTTCAAAGATGGGATGGTTTGGAAGAACTTGTACATAAAATCAACTTGACCTTGCAGGCAAATAACAATAACTGTAAATAGCATATAATGGCATGCTTTACATTTAGAATGTAGGTCAGGACTTCATAATAATGCAGCCTTCAAATTTTCATTGAGACATTTACATTCTCACATTCAAGAAGCATTGTGTAGATATTGCATGCAGATCGTGCAAGTATTGTATTTATTTTTTTCTTTGTTCATTTTGTGCACCACCATTGGATTTGTAACATTTCTAACCTCAAGCTCAACATTTCAAAACATCCTTCTTAATTGTTCATGTACATATGTACACAGGTACCCAAAATTAGACTCTCAGCCGTCGTGTATGATTGTGGCATCACTATTGTAGTAGTGGCCTTCTCAGAAAGTACTATTTCAAGAGTAACGATTTTAGTAAATCAAGTCCTTCAGAAGATGGTACATGTAGGGTTCACTTGCAGCACAATAAAGCAATACACCAGAGTGTTCGCATATAATTTTGAATTCAAAATGCCATGATACTGGAGACAAATCATGCAAACCTTTCATGTTTTTTATGTCCGTTCAACCAACAAGAATTGATGTAACAATTTAGCATTTTCATATTTTTATTTGACAATCACCATTTCAATTGTGTTGTATTCATTTTCAAGAAAATCAAAGAAAAATACAAGTTTTTAACAACTGAAAGAAAAAAAAAAGGTTGAGAAACATGAAATTTTCAATAACTGCATAGGGAAATACATACAGTAAGGACATGCTTGATTGAATTCTTGGTCATTACCTTGGTACTAAGTTGAGAGAATACATGCAATTAATTCACTAACCATCTACATAAGATCCGGGTCATAACACGGGGAAAGTTGCACTTGTTATGATCATGCATGCGAGCAGTGAATGGTGAGAAAAACAGTCTTTGAAGCTATAACAAAAGGTATTACAGACGTAAAATGGGATGTAATAACTTTTGAAATGCAAAACATTTTAAAATACTGACCCTGCACCAATCTTCCATCATCCTCATGATTTGGTCCTATGAAAGACACAGCATCTATGTAAACTTTGTTCCTCAAGTTTCCAAATTCAAGGCATGGTTTCAGTATTGCACTCCCTATCCTTCGATTAAAACTGGACTTCTACTTTCTAGAACCTTGACATGCCGCTACAGATCTGCGGTCTGGATTCTGAGAACACTCTTCACATAAATTTCTACACTATGTAGTTAAAGACTGTCCGAAAATAAGATATCAGGCTTAAAAGCCAGTATGCTATCGAACAAGTGAAATCAAATTTTCTTTATACCATAGCTTGAAAGATAGATATTGATTAAACAAGGATTTAACAAACAAATGTGTAATGTTGATGCTTCACTATCTTGCACTCACAACCTGTCTCATATTCCTTTTCCATTTCAATATCTTTTCATCATGTCACAAGAAACATTAAAGATAATACAAATACACAAAGCTGCCTTCTTCATCTGCGAAACTCCAACACACAGGCATTGCAGTCCTCCTCTCAATCGAGTCTTGCTACAAGCAGGACACTCTCCTGGGGGCGCTTTCTAAGCTTCTAAAGTACCTACCTTAAATAAAATTAATAAATTGTGTAATATTCTGAAAGTTTTGTTTACTCAATTACCTTTCAGGCTCTCTGCACTGGGGTCATCCTTCTGATTGGTTGGCTCCTTCTGATTCAGCAATGGCTCTCCAGACTGCATAGGAACAAATAATAATAATAATACTAATATATAAGATTTATAAGGCACCAAATCCACTTGATGATCAAGTGCTCAAGGCGCAACTTGTGCAAAAGATGACAATAAACAAAAGTGCAATCAAAAAGTATACGAGCTCGAAATTAGCAATTGCTTGGGTGCCACTGACCACCTAAAATCCTGCCAGACAACCTTAAAGTCTTGCTTCTTTTGCCCTAGTTGCAACTAAAAAATCTCACTTTTTATTATTTTTTTGTACAGTGAATTTTTGCAGTTCACTGTGTAATGACCACCAAATGTTGCAGTTGGCACCCTAAACAATCGTCTGATACCTCAGTCACACGGTCAAACCGAATCAACACTAAACTGAACGATTCTTGGCCATTCCGGGTAATGCAATTGCTTGTTCAGGCTGTTGTCGATCGGGGCAGCATTTCATCAAACCGTCATAAGTACAAGTTCGCCAACATCCCATTGCAAAGCATGTATTCAAATTAAAATGCGTTTCAATGGGATGTCGGCGAACTTGTACTTATGGCGGTTTGACAAAACAATGCCCTGTTGTCGGTCTTGTTGTGTGATTGGGTCAAAAGCTGCCGGGTGGCAACCACAATAAAAAGGTACAATGTATCACAAGAGAGACCTCACAGAAAATTCAAGTGTTCATCTCAAAGGCATAATATTCAAAATTTACACCAACATAATAATGACTACAAATAGGAGGATTTGTATGGGAGGCAAAAATCACCTTTGATGCATGAGGCTGACTGATACCCACACTATACATTTACACTGTTATCAGAATAGTTTTAGCTTTCTACCCATCACTTTTTAAAATTTACAACCGTTCACATTTATCTCCCAAATATCATACAACATAATGAAATGAAAAAGAAATTCCAACTCCATTACCTTGTTTACAGGGATGGATGAAGAACTGCCTTTCTTCACACGCAATCTGCTTGCCATGGCAGTTTCATTTCTGCAGACAATGAAAAAATAAAAATCAAATAAATACCCATGATATTCCACATATCACAGATGTGACAGAGAATATTAAAACAAGAGGAAGAAAAATTGCTGAATGTGACAAGCAAGCCTTCCTGGCCTACTCACATATGTACATGTAAGAGCTCATCTACAGGATAACCTTGTACACAAACAAGTGTTCTGCAATGACTTCCTGAAATAGGTAGGGCGCTTTCTCAAAATATAGTGAGATTTTTCAAAGGAGCGACTTTGCCAGATAAAATGGTCACAAACATCCTGTAAAGTTCACCTGCTCAAGGTGATAGAGATCCAATCGCACATAAGCCGCTAACTGAACAATCCGTATGCAGGGCTTTGTAAATTTTGGCAGTGGTCAACCTCCATGTTGAAGAGGTAAACAACATGAATGCGACTGCGTCTCCTATATGCCTCCGCCTAAATTCATTTGATGGCTAAAACTGTTCTTGAAATATTTTTCTTGAAATAAAAAGCCTATACATGTAATTAAATGTTTATTTTACCTCTTTGCCATTTGACTTTACACCTTACAACTCAAAAGTCTGATCACTTTATCTCCTCTTAGTCATGCATACCAAATAGTTGAGATACATGTATGGTGATAACAAAGCTGATTGAAGTTAACTGCTCAAATTGTTCAAGAGAGTGTTAGCAAAGCAGAAAACATGAAATTTCATGGTAAATGACTTCCATGACCTTTGACCTTTGACCTACATTCGCCAAAATCCAACCTAATCGTCTTTCTATGGTGATACATATTAGTGCCGAATTTGAAGGTCATACCTCAAAGCAGAGCTTCCAACCTCTAAGAGCTAAAATCAGTGCTCAGAAAGCTCAAAATTAGTATTTTTTGACAGAAATTAGTATTTTCAAGTGCTGTGTTTTCAACATCAAGAAAATGGCATTGCAATGCAGTGCTGTGCAAAAATAATCTACGCCTCATTACAACAACAACAACAAAAAACAGGGGTGGGGAGGGGGTGTGAGTGAGAGGGTGTGTGGAGGGCTTTGATGTGCATGTGTGTTCATTTAAATAGACTTAATTTGCTTTCTAGTCCATTCACAGCCAAACAGTACACCATCACACTGCATGTGTTACAGGTTCTCATCACCTAACAAAAAAAAAATGTTTTGAAAACACAGAAGTGCATAAAATTTATGTTTTATTTTAGAGCTGTCTAACTTTGATAAGAATGTGTCAGTCCTCAAATCAAATATACGTTGAGATAAATTTACATCAAATATTAACTGTACATGTACTTGTCAAAAAAATGATAAGTAAACTGTTTCAAAGATTGAAAAATCTTGAAATTTACAGCTCAGTGAGGCAGTTACTGCTGGACACCTCCCCCCAAAATTCAGGCAATAATTCCGGTAGGATACCACTCTTAATACGGGGGCATTACTGACGGATTACTGGCTAAATAGAGTAGAATTAAACTAAATACAGAGAAATCAGGGCAAACAAAGTCTACCAGTATAGTTTCTAACATTTTTGTTCTAATCAATGCCAATTAAGACCAAAATTATCCTTGAAATTGATGAGTGAGCTCGGCATGCTCTGGGAAACAGCGAGTCATTGATAAATCTCCTACACAAGCTTGTACATGTGGGACTGCAGATAGTTAAAATGCTCAGTTGCACTATTGCCAGTGGGATAAATATCACACATGTTTTGAGGCTTCAAATTTCACACTACACAAACTTTATAATAGTGGGTTCTTGTATAGCGCACATGACTGTCAGACTTGACACTCCTGGCGCTCCACAATTATTACCCCGGCTTTAGCATGGCTGCTCTAACAGCACTCTAGCATTTCAAGGAATTAATTCTTGCCAGGTACCCATTTACCTCACCTGGGTTGAGTGAGGCAAATGTAGATTAATGTCTTGCCAAAAGACACTAGTGCTGAACCAGGGATTCGAACCCCGTACCTTGTGGTTCACAGTCCGGGGACTTGTCCACTTGACCACAACATAAATGTTTATGTAACATTTCAGAACTCAAATGAACTATCAGATGTTTTTCCACGTAAAATACTGTGTATGCATAGTACAGATCAGTGAGCACATCAGTACCAGGTACAATGTATTATAAGTAGGTACAAGTGTGGTCCTTCGATCGTGAATCAAAGTATTGCGGAGAACGGCCGGGGGAGAGGGGAAAGCGGCGGTATGAAATTTGCGTGTTTGCCACCCGGAAATTGTTGAGACGTTTGCGCTCGAGTGCTGGACTTACGCCGCAATAAAACAAGGAAAAAATAAAAATCCCTATTTTGGGGAGGGGTTTCAGTAATTCCGTATTCACCTTCGCATTCCGTACTAAATACGGAAAATCCGTACTAGTTGGCAGCTTTGTCAAATGGTTCTTAAGATATCGCTTTAAAAAGGCTAACACCTGCATTTCAGAAATTGACCTGTGACCTTTGAACCGCAAAATCTAATGAGATCATCTTTCTATGGTGATACATACTAGTGCCAATTTGAAGTTAATACCTCCTGTGGTTCTTGAGTTATCGCAAGAACGAGAAAGCGGGATTGACGGACAGATGGACAATCTGAAAACATCATGCTTCTGCATAATATCTAACTTTAAGTACAAATTTTCATCTTTCCTTGTTCCATTTTGAAAAAATGCAACCAAACTAATGCAGATTCTGACTTAGTAGATTTGTACCTGGATCAGCACCACCTTTGGCGGCGGCACTCCCTGGAGTTATATTTATATGGTTTGGTGCCCCATGTCTGCGCAGTGCCCATGTCTGCGCATACGCGTAACTGCGCGATTCTAACATCACAAAAGACGCAACAAACACAATCATCTTCATATCAATTTTAATGATATGTATCAGCGAAAAAATGAGGACAAAGTGATGAAGAACGTCTATTTTATGCATTTTTACTCACATGCCTTGAAAATGCCACCTTTCATGCAAAATATCCCGAACTGCGTGTTAAGTGAATGAGTGCGCAGACAAGGGAACCTTCCCTTTTTTAGTGTCAAAATGACAGCGTTGACTATTCTTGTGAAAATGAAATTGTTCTTATTCGAATTTTAATCAGATTTTCGGCACAGTTACTCTCTAGGATATGAGGATTAAAATGAGGTCAGTCATTAGAGGAATACCAAAGAAAAAGCTTGTCAATTTCAAGTGAAATGTTAGGTGCGCAGACAAGGGGCCACCCATCATACTACTTTCCTGACTTTGAATCACCGCAGCAGTCGAATGACTAGCATTTTATTTACTGATACCTCTGGCATTTTTTTTAACCTCTTTGACATTTTTAGCTCGTAACTTAGATCTACTTCACTCACACATATGCGAGGTTATTATAAATCTATCATCCTGATCATGTTATTTAGATATGCGAGGTTATGGATCTACATCTGCCCACTCACAGTACACTTCTGCATGGTTATTGCATGGAGATAACCTCTGCCTGGCTTTGGCTATTGCATTTTTACCTCCAACATTCATGACATTGCAACTTGTAGACATGTATGTTACATCTTTCTTACCTCTGCCTCTGGCATTTTCAATGCAGCCCCCAACATATTTATCTTGGGCATTTTTATATCTGACATTTTCACACCAAACATTGACATGATTGAAACAACACAAGGCCTGGGTCCTCTTGCATGTCTTGCATTATACTAGACTTCTAGTTGCGATTAAACACAACTCAAAAAATTAAACGCAAGTCCATAATACGCGATCCTGATAGGTTGAAATTCAAGTTGAGTTTAATTTTTTGACTTGCGATTAAACGCAACTCTTTATGCAAGAGGGCCCAGGTCAGCCTAAATTCATCTTGTCCACCGCACCATGTCCACCATGATTGTCCACAATTCATGCACAGCCACAAGTCACATTCACAACTCTTCAGTTTCACCACTGCTGTTCACAAATTTAGGCGCCAAATAGATAGATCACAATAAAATTTGATACATACACTCAGATCAGAATGCTGATGTCTTTGTGCTATATGTCGAGCAAGAAATTCAGATCTATTTACCACAAGACCATGCACAATTAGGTCGAAAATTTGGCCTAGATCGTCTCCAGTAAACGCATCATTCCGTAGATGTATGTAAACATGGCGGCAGGCAGCTCATTGACGTTGTCTGACACTTGACGATAGATGGCGCTCTGGCAGATTTCATGGAGTTCGTTTATTTATAGCAATGAGAAAATGCATTCATTGGTGCCGTCTATTTTCTTTGCATTTATGAGTTACATAAAAAAAAAATTTTAAGAAAAAAAAAAAACATATTCCAGAAAAAAAACTAATAGCTGTGGAAAAAAGATCTATATAAAAATAAACCTAGAGATGAATCTCCTCGTACAGACCTTCCCTTGGATATACTAAAATGAAGTCATTGATTTTCGGATACCTGTCCTTACTTCCACAACAGCACTTGCGCCCCTTAAAACCCAACCAATCTTTGAGAAAAAAAAATGTTTTGCTTGTCTGGATTTTTCGACAAAGTGCCGCCTCCTTTTACTGTATCCTGTATCCCGCCCCCTCCCTAGTACCCGGTACCCGCTATTAGCATCCAGCTCAAAAATTGAACAAAATTTTCTAAGCCATTTAGGTTACACTTTCAAAAACATCACAAAGTGTAATAAATACAATGTATCAATAGCAAAGTACTGTAATGGTTACATATATATATATTTTTAATGTATGTAGAACACATCCTAAAATGTAAAAAAAAACAAAAACTAAAAATCTTTTCACTTGTAAAGTACTATTTTAGCCAACTCCAAACCTTATCCCCTTTTCGGCAGGCCCGTAACGGATATTGTAATGTATATTGACGCCATTTATGCATCCCTTATTCACCTGCATGCTAAAGAAAAACATGTCTGCGAAACTAAAGCCAATTTGAGGGAAATAAGTTTTTGTTGTTTAGTGATTTTTTTTGTGTGTTTTAACTTCACTGTATATAGGGAGACTAAGAGGGTTAAACATATACAAAATTGGCCTGGAAAATGATTTTTTTTTTAAATACTTTTTCCGGAGCAATTGTCAGTCGTCAATGAAAGCCGTAAATGAAATAAAACACATACATAAATCAATGTTGAAATCTGCCGTTGAGAAATAGCCGCCCTCATGCAGTAGCTGGTGAAAACAGATCACATAGTTTCGAATAACATTATGTTACAACACAGGTCCAAAGCAATAACAAAACAACAACAACAACAACAAACAACGAAAGAAAAAATGTTTCATCCCCCAAATTCAGAAGGATTTACGAGGACCGTAACAAATAATGAAGATAATTAAACTTTACTTCCAGCTTTCCGCAGTAGAGGCCCTCTATATATCTTATGTCTCATTTCACATTTTGCATATACATGTACACGATTATAGGGAGTCATTTAGAATTTATGACACCTTTTGCATGTATATGGACACCCCAGAGTAAAAAGCCATGTCTCACATCCCTGAAAATTACGCGGGGATGTGCCCATAAAGGGGCGTTCAAAATTTATATAATTATGCCGCGTTAAACCACCGCAAGTAGGAGTGCGAAAGTTTTTTAAAAGTATCTAGCAGTACTAACTTATCTGAGTGTATAAGACCCCGTTCTCACTCACTTTGAAAGTGGACTTTTGGAGCGGTCTATCTAAGACCCGTTCCTCAGGAACGGTTCTTAGGTGAGTGTGAACGGTCAAAGACCCCGTTCTCACTCACTTTGAAAGTGGACTTTTGGAGCGGTCTATCTAAGACCCGTTCCTCAGGAACGGTTCTTAGGTGAGTGTGAACGGTCAAAGTGGTCCAGGAAGTGGTCTTCTGGACCGCTCCAGAAGACCACCTCGGGGAGGTGGTCTTGAGGAACGGGTCTTATTAAGAGCGGTATGGACCGCTCTAAACGTGCAATGTGAACGAAAGCGTACTTCAACCGGAAGTGAGCCAGTGACGTTCCGCGCACAAAACAAAGCAAAAGCAATCGATCGGGCAGCCGGCAGGCACGCTACGGTACATCAGTTTGTATTCCGCGCGAAAAATTTGACCCGCTGAACTGAGCTGCCATAGCAACAAGGCCACTTTGAATCGTGGAGCGGTTTGAGCGAGAAAAACTGCTCGGAGTGTGAACGCTAGCAAACCGTTCCTCAAGACCCGTTCCTCTGGAGCGGTCTAACTAAGACCACTTTCAAAAGTGAGTGAGAACGGGGTCTAACTAAGACCACTTTCAAAAGTGAGTGAGAACGGGGTCTAACTAAGACCACTTTCAAAAGTGAGTGAGAACGGGGTCTAAGACACATAAATGTAATGTCATATTATTTTGCAGCGGGTGTTTTTAATTATTTTTTATTATTATTTTTTTTTTTAATCTTTTATTTTTATTTTTATTATAATTATTTTTTTTTATGGGGAGGGGGGGGGGGAGGGTGGTCGTTTACTGCGTCATATGCTATTATGAATTATGCAGGACCTGATGACGCTCTAAGGTCCTGACCTTGTATTTGTTTGATATAAGTTTGCCCAAATTTTGGAGGACTGAGTATTGTGACGTCAGAATGGGCCTGCAACTCGTCTTCACTTTGTGTTTTGATACAGTCCCATTGTGACGTCACAAAGAACGCCCGTTAATTCGGCGGCCGGAGCGCGCGTGGGCCGAAAATCAATTCATTACGCGCATAACATCCGTCGAAGGACAAGGTTCACAAATATCTAGGTCATCACTGAAGAACCCCTTTCCATCCCCAGTGCAGTATTTGGAGTAGCCGATGCGTGACAGGAACGGATGACCGGACAAATTTTCGAATGAGAAGAAATCCTATCGAAATTTCGTCTGGTGTCGCGATGGCATGCAGGCTATCGCTTTTGGCTCTGACCGAAACGGGGACCTCTCTCTGGTCGCCCCCCCCCCCCCTCCCCCCATCCCGAAGTATCAAGATCAGACATGGATTTGCCTGCGTGATCAATATTGTGCTCTAAAATATAAAGCTTCAAACTACAAAGTCGAAAAAAAATCTCTTATTCAGGGGGAGGTGTATCTTCACAGACCTTTCCCTGCCCGGTTGCTTAACTTTCTTTAGTGTCGCGTCATCCCCGGTCTTGCCTGGCAAGAATTCGCCGCCGCTGCAGGATACTCTTATTTTATTCATTTCTTTTATTTCAACCCCAAAGGAGGCATTTTGCTTGCATGCTTGCTATCACACGTGAATTTTAAGATACAGTTTGATACACATAGAAGTCTCAAACAAACAAAAAATGTCGGAAACGGAATTACTCGAAGACTGGTATATTTTCAACTGGCTTCAACTTCCACGGTATTTCTTACATTTTAGACAATACGGCATGGTAGTGCAGATATCTTCGGGGGCAGGTAGGGATGGCGTCAGAGTATTTTGTTATGGAGAGCACATGTCTTGTGCTGACAAGCAAAAGAACGAAAAAAAAGTTTCGCATTATTCAGAAAAAAAAGAGGGAGAAAGAAATGAAGATGGAGAATGGTATCAGCAATGGAACAGTGGAAAGGGTGGCTTGCCTCTTTGGAGGACAACTAACAAATTTACAATTGGTCTTGTATTGCACTTAGCCCTGTTCAAGAAGCGGCAGGCCAGAAGACACTGTAAGGGGAAAAAATTGCTAACATGTTCATTTTTTTTTAAAGCGTAAAGTTATTCAGATAGTGAACAGGAATCTAAATTATTTTCAAATCTCATTGTTAACAGACGCTTAAGATAATATTCACTGTTTAGTCAAAGAAACCTGAGGAAAGATTTTTAGGGAGTACTTACAAAAATCTCCCTGTTTCGTATCTGATTGTCTCATTGTCAGAGGTGGGGGAGGGTAAATGGGCTAATCTATCTTATTTCCAGAGTTGTTTCATCTTGTTTCTGTAAATCATCTTTGTGTGTTCGAATGAAAAATAAACTGCAGGCATTGCCAATTTCTGACTCGAGGGTAACACATTGTCCTTTCTCCAATGATTTCCTTCTCGACACATCAGACAGTTTCAATGATGAACACTGATATAAATAAAAGATTCATAACTGTAGGCAATGCTGAATAAAGCTTTCAGAGTATGGTTACTATTATCAAACGGGTTGATGTATAGGCAACTAAAAATTGCTGTCGATCCGCAAATCCATATAACTATTATAAGCAAATTTTTACAATTTAGATTCTTTTAGTAACCCTTGTTATCGAATCTTGAAATATGAAGATGGGGGCCGAGGTTTTTGTTTTGTTTTCCTATCGACAAAAGTGGGGCGACCCACCATCTCTCTACTAATTAAAATATTTTATCGACACAACTGACGGCCATTTCACTGAGTTCCAAAATGTCTTACTAATCCCGTTATTATGTAAGAACTCTAATACAAAGCAATCGACTTTCGCTTCCATCATCTTTATTAAATTTATCCAAATAAGGACGTGCAATTAATCTGTGTATATATATATATATATATATATATATATATATATATATATATATATATATATATATATATATATATCACTTCTTTTATCAACAGGGATTATTTCATTCCAAATAAGCAGTTTGGTTGAATATATATTACAGTATATATATACATGTATATATATGTATATATATATATATATATATATATATATATATATATATATATATATATATATATATATATATATATATATATATATATATCACTTCTTTTATTAACAGGGATTATTTCATTCCAAATGAGCAGTTTGGTTGAATATGAATATGGGTCCAATATTAACTAGGGTATAAATAGCTAAAAGATGCAACTTAGATTTGAAAAAATGAAAATGTATAGAAAAGTGCGATTCCAAGTAGACTTACAATATAACAACAACTGTATAAATTCGAATACGAACTATTAAGAAAATAAGAATAAAAATAGTTATCAAAAGTCTATCGCGGCCTACAATATGAACATTTTGACTGCTTTTGGTATATTACAAATTGAAAAAGAAGATTATCAAAATCAGTTATCAAAAATCTCAGAATTTCATTTTTTAAGTGTTCCAATTACACTAAATTGATTAGGAACATCATAATATCTTAATCTGACAATAATGATTTCTAAAAGCTTACAAATTGCTAGAACAATATTCAGCCTTAAATTTCATACCATTTCATCACAGTTTGCATGGTTGTCAATAGATGCGATATAATTGAATCAAAACTACTTCATAAAGTCACCATTCAGAAAGAGATCAAGTAATAGTTATTCAAATCTCAATTTAAGGCGGAACCCATAAGAACACATCAAAATGTTAAGCTTTCCAAATCAAAAGGCCCCCTCACATGACAATGAACCGTGTTGAATGCAGTTGCGAAATTAGGTCAGCTATAAACAGCCAAAACTAATTCATGGAATTTTAAAGAGCTATTTTTGGCTCGTCATATTTTGATGAGGCTTCCGGTGTTGGCAGGCAAATCCCCCCTCATTGAATCACGTGGAAAAATAAATAAAAGAAATAAATGCGAATATCATAAATTATCCAGGAAGTTGTTATCTTTCACACTATGCGTTTTTGATTCCCTTTGTATCCAACAGGCCTAGATTTCTTTTAAGTGCATTGTTGTCCTTTATAGAAACATTCATTTCTGGACATTGTTCCCGTGTTAATGTGTCATATATATATATATATAATCTATTTGATAAGAGGTATCAGCCGATGAAAATAGCCTGCTTTGATTAACTTAATCTATATCGATTAACATGATCTATTTTTAGGAGCAACAAATAAACAAACAAATTTGGCTGACATTGTCTAACAGCAAAAAGATTATTTGCATATTTTTTCGATATCAACATGATTACAATCACATGTAAAACATGATTATTTCCCCTTGAGAGAGATGACAATTTGAAGGGAATCAAAATCTTAAATCACATAAAACTATTTTGTGACATGTCCCACGCAGCGGCGTAGCAATGGGGAGGGGGCGGGGCACAATCTCCATTCCCCTTACATTTACAGTGCCAATGCCCCCCCCCCCCCCCGTTACCTCCCGCTAAAACCAAAAAGTTGGGTATAACATTACTATTTTGTATTTATATGATTTGATGAGGAGAATGGAAGAGATTGTCTACTTTGTGAAGGGAGGGGGGGTTGCTGATGTGGGTAAAACATCAAAAGTTTCTTTTTTTAAAATAGATATAATTGTCGATGGTTATCTCTTGTGGCTACATCACCTCTACGGTCTGTATCTCCATAAGGTTCGTGTTAATGAGTTTATCAGTTTCCTTTCACCCAACCACAATATGTAATACCGTCATCCAGGAAAACCAGACAGGGCTGATTAGTTAATTATTCTGAAATATATGTATCTTAAAATATTCTAAAATAATCATCATTATTTTGGTCTACTATTATTACATATTCATTTTCAGTCAATTATGATTGTCTTTGTCATCGTAATTCACATTCCACATTGAATACATAATTCATTTTATTTATCTTTTCATACAAGCTAATTTCCCCTGTCAAATTGGCTTAGCTCAAGTGTCAGCAGATCAGTTATCCGGAGGTTGAATGATTTCTCTATATTTGGATTTTCCCTTTCATATACCGAGGTATTCTTTCTGTCAACTAAGAAGTTCACCTTAATTCATTTTTTATTTATTCAAGATGTACTGAAAACAAATGTTGTAAGCGTAATAAAGAAAATTACTACAGGTATCATCTAAATTAGTTTTAGTTAACACAATGCATACATATTGGGGTAACTATATATATAGAACCAAATCTTTAGAAGAGGAACAGTAATTACTGTTAGCCCAGCTTATGTGACGGTTACTCAAGTTACATAATTTGGACATGCATATGCAAAGAGGGCTTAAATGAAAATTGTACTAATATGAGGCTTTCTTGAAAAACGATTTTACTCTTTTCAAAGAACCATGCTAGGGACCTCCACTGGGTGACAACTGAAAATTACTAGACCCACCATTTTTGCAGATTTCACAGGAATAATGGTTACTCACGTTACGGTTACTCGCGTTACATTTTATCCATGAGATAGTGACAGCTTTGGTTTCATTCAAACTTGCAGGACTTGGGTACTTCTTTGTGTTTTTCAATGAAAAATGATCAATGGACCTTTTAAAATTGATTTTGATATAAATCCTGGAATTTGGGAGGATATTTTACTTCCAGATAATCAATCTGAAAATGCACAGTTTATAGACAAAATATCTCTAAAAAGTGTAAAAACAGATGATTTTTACCATTTTCTAACTTTTATTAATATTTTCTTAAAGTAAATCACTTATAGGTTGACCAATGTTTGCGCAAGTTTCTGCAATTATGTAGCACCAAAAAAAGATGATTCATAGCTAAGCGAAATGCCAAATTTAAATTTTAAGGTCCATGTCCACCAACCTGTGGAATTGCCCATCAGGTGATCAAAATCTTCATGGCTCGTCGCTTTCCAATAGAAAGCAATGAAGCAACAAACAAAAAGAAGGAGAGGAAGAAGAAAAAGGTCGTCAGAGAAGGTCCTCACATTTTCAAATTTGTCGACAACAACTACAACTGATTTTCCGACAGAACTTTTGATTGGGTTTCTCACTTGCTGTGTCCTTCCCCCGATCCACTTATTAGAAGGGATCTATTATTTATCTTCTTTCATCTTTGTTATGATCAGGGGCGGATCCAGGATTATTGTATAAAGGGGGGACACAAATGCAGGTTTGTCAATTTTGCTTTGAGGGACACCCGTATTTTTTTGGTCTCGCCAGCTCTCGGGGGGGGGGGGGGAGTGCCGATAAAAAAATCCCTAGCCCTCCGAAATTCACTCGGGGGGGGGGTATGGGGGTCCAGTGTCCATCCATAATTCTCTGACAAGCAAAAAAAAAGTTTTCGGTTCAAAAAGGGGGGGGGCACGGGCCGGATGTGCCCCCCCCCTAAATCCTCCACTGGTTATGATATACTGCTACTTCTGGGCCCTGTTTCATAAAACTTGTTATTAATAACAACTGCCCCATTTCTATGATACATTTGTTCTCAGCCAATCAGATTCTAGGATTTCAGTAGCTTATAACAATTATTGTAACTCGTTATTGATAACAAGTTTTATGAAACGGGCCACTGACAAGGATTTCCTTAAGGAGAGATAAACTAGTGTTGTGAAATCACTTTCTATAAACTGTTCGAATGCTCAATCCGATAATGGATTCTATTTGTTTCGAACAATTTCCCCCTTTTTGATATCATTGCGTCACATAAAAGCTTCCGTTCTTCAAGAAGGGTGCCCATTGTCATCCAATACGACAATATACAAAGATCTTTTCTTCTAATCAAGTAATTTTGATGTTTCTTTATTAAAGTCCGAATGCAAGCTTCCTTTCTTTTGTTATTCATGGAAAGCATCCAAATAAATCTCGTTATCTATGTTTCATTTGTCACGAATATACCGGTGTTTTGTAAACGAATTAGGAACAGATTGCGAACAAAAACTCTTTGTGTATTATATGTGATAAAATGATGACGCGAGTTGTCATTATTTTGAACGTCTTCTGTTTACTATCTTTTATTCGCCCTGAAAATAAAAAAAAAAGAGATTGCTTTATCTATAATATAATGCTATATAATTGCAAATGGAGTGTTAACATATACGACATAACAATCATGATCTGTATCGACAATCAACAGAAGAGCAAGATTTAAGTCCGGTTTCATTAAAGTGAAACCCTGAGAATGTACTTTAATTTTCTTTTCAATGGTATTATCTGGACAAGATATCTTTTAACATGCTCAAAATGGATGATATTATAGGAGTAAAGAGTCAACGTAACGTAAATAACGTCCCTTGAAAACTTTTTTATCTGTGACAATAGGGACTGAATCCCACCAGCGCGTTATTCACTAAAAACTTAGCCCGCTTCTGTACTCAAACCAAATTTGGCGACAATGACTAACTTTGCTCACATGACCGCGCCTCAAATCGATGAAACAATGAAAAGGTAATACCAATGTGGCGGCATTTTACAAAAGAAATGGACAAGAAGAGGAGAATAATACTTCAATTGTGCGGGGGCAGGTACGGTGAATGGTTAAAGTAGAATAAGATTGGAATAACTGTCAGTCTGTGAAATTTAGCTCGTGCTGTTCGGTCACGGTGGTCCCCTGTTTTTGTATTTTCTTGGAGGAGAAAAAAAAATTGTGGCATTTTGACAATAATTTACAGCGTTACTATCCAAGCATTAGACCATCTTCTGACCAACGTGGAGTTTCTCTAGCCGGTGAGTTGTAACCATCCCATGTTTTTCTTATAACCTTCACATTTTGTATACTATCATTCACGTTTTCACACTTTGAAGATTCATTATTGTAAACATAGTATAAGAGTATACTCTTATAGCCTAGTTCTCATCGCAAATTTATAAAAATAGGCCTATAGTATTTTGAAAGAGTCAAAACAAAGAGGAAATTTATTCAATTTCTACAATTTGTTTCTATTTTCGTAACTTTAAAATGACTTTTGTGTTATTCTAACCAACAGGAAACCTTAATGATTCATAATATGTCACATTTCTTTTGTTTTTATCTATTCTAAACTTGGCTGCCGCCCCAATATCGTGTCAATAAAAATATAAAGAGGAGAGCGGGTGAGAATGATAGGGGACTGTCAAGGACAGCGATATGCGGACAAAAACATTTTATCTATAAGACTGCATTTTTCTCAACGTTCATATTTTCTTTGACGAGTGAGAATCCAACGCGGGAGGCAATTTCCATGATTTTAAGACCAAATTGTTGAATAGTTTCATATACCCCCACTAGCAATGTTTAATTCGGGTGACACGATATATCATTATTTTTCTTCTCTGCAGCTGTCATCTAATTCATTTCGAAAAAGGTAGTTTTAGTTTTCTTAGCCTCAAAAAAAGAACTGAAATCTCTTTTGCTAAAACCATATACTAAAATGCTGCATGGTTGCTGATCTCGATCTGCACTTCGCTTCTCTTTTCTCTCTTCTCTTTTCTCTCCTCTCTCTCTCTCTCTCTCTCTCTCTCTCTCTCTCCCTTCCACTCTCTATAATTAGTTAATCATTTTATGTTCTCTTTTATTTTTTTTTTTTTTTATGTTTCCATCCGCTGATTTCCGTCCTCTCTTTGTTTCTTCTCATCTTAATCTCATAATTCTACTTTCCAGCTCCTTTTCTTTGTTAAATGGGGACCTAACTCGACAAGCCTCGCTTTTAATAGGTTCTCCCACAAGTGTATATACTGTATGCGTTTATTACCTCTACTGGAAGATGTTTATTATAATGAGCTGTTATTATATATGTATTATCCTTTGTATTATGCCATTTGATTTATATACTTATATTTTGCTTTCTCATGTACAAATGTAAACCGATCGTGGAAACAAATCAAATCAAAATCAAATCAAAATCAAAACATTCCTAAAAAACAGGATATATATTCATGATCGTTCGCCAGAAATGTGTTGTAATGAGTACAGGTATCATAAGTTTGAAATTGCAACACGTGGGTTTTTTTGTAGTATTATTTATTTTGCAATTTTATTTGCGATATGTTATATTTGAACTCACGGTACCCATTCAACTTATAGACATCCAAACCGTTACCAAATATTGTATGGTTATTGGGATATCTTCTACATAATAATCATTTTGTGATATCTTTATTAAAACACTAGAAATGATACTGTAAGAAATTACGGTTTAATTTTATTTTCTTGTATATCGATGCTGATCGATTTTTGTATACAAAAGTAAATAAAGTTCGCCCTATAGATTTTTAGTTTGTTCGCATGCAGAAATTTTACAAATACATCTAGTTCATGATGAGAGAAGAAAAATGTATTCATTAATTTTTTTTTCATGACTGTATTGTTGTCCTTACAAGTCTTATTGATAAAGGAATACTGATCTTGCCAACAAATTAGATCCAAAACAGTAGGCCTAAAATAACGTGTAACTTCATACTCGTTCCAAGGAATTATTCTCGTTAGGTGAGCACACCGATAGCACGTGCTCAAACCAAAAGAAAAATGTGTTTGGGTATGATAATGAGATATTGTAGGTGATTAAGTGCTGATTTTTCAGATACAACCCCGTCGCTTCTTGTAAAAGTGTGTCCAGTAATTAATGGCATCACGACAATATCCTGCGCCTTTAATGGATGAGCTAAATTTAGTACTTATTCCCTTTCGATTGACACGGTGACACGCGGTGACAACTGTTGAACAGTTGAAATGATCATTGTTCAAGCCGTTACGGTTGTACATCTCCAACAAAAGGAGATCAGGGATTCTATATACCTGTCGCTGGATTTACTTAAAACTGCGGTCATCATCAAAATGATCGTTTCACGTTTAATTGACATGGTATATACCTTTGTAGTTTCGGCATGCAATGCGGCAGTGATAGTTTTGGCTGCCAAGATTTTGCCGGGAGTATCCGTTCTGTCGCAATGTTCAAAATTAACAACACTTCTCTGTAACATTTTCATGTTCGAACATTCCTTAAGAATATACGTCCATGAACGACTGAAAGATTTTGGATACATGTGTGTTTTGCCCTCTATATGGAAACATGAATCCAGAAAATCAAGTTAGCGAGAAAATCTGATATTTTGGAGAACAGTTAACTGGTTAAGAGACCACGATGTGAAAGTGGTTTCTGTTATTGTTGTTGATAGTTTGATGAGCCTTACTTCTTTTATGACTCGGGTATAATAATGCATCAGGTCCTTTAATGAAACAATACACATCTGCAACTATACAGTATGTAAATTGGAACTTCTGATCAAATAGTTTGTATCAACAGGAGGGTATTTTTATGATTTTCTTTATGAAAAACTGAGTTTGTGATTTCTTGCTTTCCGAGTAATAATGGCAACTGGCAACGAAGATTGTTCAACAACTTTGTTAATGAAATAGTTTGCAGGCTGAACGGTGGGATTTCGGTTCGGTAGTATACTGCTCATAATAAGAAACAGTAAATAGAGAAACAGATAAATGAATGAACAAATAAATAAATCATAAATCTCACAACCGCTCTACTCAGCCTTTAACTTCTTCGGCCGTGACGGGGGAAGACGCCGTATTTGCATCGGATATCTAGAGCGGTAAAAATCAGTCTTCCGCACAATATATCTTCGGCAGCTTCTAAAATTTGATTGTCTAATCGGCTTTGAAAGTGCGAATTACGAAAATCTCTTCGAACCCGGTGATGGAGACGAGCATAGTATTAATCCCATCACCCGCTGGATGACAGAGGCAACGGGGGATGAACGCCCAAAAATGACTTGCACCACTGATTGACCGGTACCACTACAGCGAGGATATTTAGACACCTTGGTATGTAATATTTCGAACGATTTATCACCTCATAAAAATGGCTTATATCCGTTACCCTCTCATGTTCATTTTTGCGATGAAGTTTATCTCATAAGAGGCAAATTCTTTGGGGAAGCTCATGGAAGATAGCCATAATGATATGAGAAAAGATTTTAAAGACATACCTTCACAAAACACTAATGTGGCGCGTTAAGTGAGTCAAATTAAATACTGCAGGTCCTCCGTAGGCCGAAAAGGGGGTTTATACGTAGAAGATGATGAATGGGTCGAGCATATCTTATTATTTTCTTATTAAAACGTAACAGCTTTTTCAGCTCTTATCGTACGCTTAATTTTTTTTTTTAGCACTACATGCATTTGATATTTACCCCTTACACTCAAAATTACAGTGAGATCGTTATGGTATAGACTTTTATTTATTTCATAGTTCATTTTTAAGGTGATGAGTAATAGTAACAATCAAAGGGGTCAAATTAAATTTCCTTATGAGTTATGAATACCTTAACTCCTGAAAACAATCTATGCAGAACATTTAGTAAATGCATTATCTGTAAATTGTAAGTTTGGAAACAATGTCAGCCTTATATTCATGATTGAGTAATAGGGTCCTACGTATGTTAACAAATTTCAACGAAAAAAAAAAACCAAAGAAAAAAAAAGAAAAGATAAGAAAATGGGAATTATTAGCAGAGAAAAAAAGATTTGACTCTGCAGAGAAGGTTAACCCTAACAGATGTTGTCTTTTTATAGCATTCACACCTGACTTTAAAAAAAATGATGATTTATTTATTTTTAGAAAAATTCGCCAAATCTTTAACCTAAGCTAAATTATTATGTATTGATGCTAAGTACTACTTGTGCTAATTAAACAAAAACATTCCGCATAGTTCTAAAGGGGTACATTTTAAAATGAATTCTTAAATATGGATTTCGTGGAACAATCTGGAAGATGAAAAAGCAGTTCAGAGCGAATGCTCAAGAACATTACAAGAAAAGAAGAGGTACATCTTCAATTGCAAAAATATATCAACATGGAATACTCGTACTTCCCCGGGGGGGGGGGGGGGGTGTCACATTGAGGCCTGTACGGCATCCGCGTCGTATAGAAAACGAGTAAAAAGGGTTGTTTTGTCACCACCAGACGGGTAACCCGGGGATCTCGTTTAGGGTATCAAAACAACAAAATTCTGAAAAAGGGTATCAAATTCATTTTTACTGATGAGAAAAGATCCTCGAAAAGGGTAGGAGGTTTGACAAAGGAGTTATCACAGAACTCCTTGGTTTGACAGTGAGTCTAGCAAAGTAAGTGGCATCCGAAAATCTTCCTGTGGATATTTTTTCATCAAAGAGCTTTTTTTTTCCTATTCTTTCAATGAAAACATCATTCTGTAATGTGTTCCAAAGTAAATATTTGTCTTGAACACTTCCTTTTTGGCCAAAAAAAATGGCCAAGAAGAACTAATAATAATATGCAAGATTTTAAAAATTCCTGTTAAGGATCTAAAAATCAGAAAATTTTCGCAGGTTTCCCTGAATGGGATATCAAAAACCTCTCGACTTAAATCCTCGTTTATATAGGGTGCTTCTCAGAAAGTCATGGACTCGGATGCCGTACAGGCCTCAATGAGAAGTACCCCCCCCCCCCCCCCGGGTCGTACTCGTATAGGCCTATATTTCGATAGTAAATAAGCATATTTCTCACGGTCACTGTTGTAGCACGCGTCCTGCACTCTTATACTACCGGGGGGTCATGGTGGTTGTCACCCATTCCATTCACGCTAGCTGTGAATCATATGGCAATAGCGGGATGATGACAAGTGGCAGCTCACAGACAATCATTATTCATCCCCGCCGGATCATGGGATGGTTGCCGTGGTTTGTTCTTGAGACGATGGAGGACGGTACGGCAGAGGTTCAGAGTTATCACTGGTACGATAATGATGGATGGATGATCGGCGGTGTGGCCGGATTTATTCCATTTTTAGAGCGAGGGTCGCCTCCGATCTCTCGTCGGAAATATCTTCTTCCCCTTTACAAGTGAGAATGGATGTGAACATCTATCCCTCTTATCACTAGATATCTACCAAGCTCTTGGCTACCCCCCCCCCCCCATCTCTCTCTCTCTCTCTCTCTCTCTCTCTCTCTCTCTTCTATCCCCTCTTAATCTCTTTCTCTATACCCCTCTCTCTTTCTCTATTCGCCAGAGTCCCCCTCTCTTCCTTTCTATCTCCCCTAACCCCCACCCCCTTCTCTTTCTCTCTCTCCCTTCTCTCTCTCTCTCTCTCTCTCTCTCTCTCTCTATCTTTCTATCTCACACAATAACACATCCCCCTGTCTCTATCCTCTTGTCACATTTATCGTCCACTTTACCCTCTTGTAGTCTCATGTTTACTATAACCTATTATATTCATTAAAAAATAATGACAAAGAGGCCCCTGCAACTGTAGTTAAGAGCGATGATTTGAATTAATCTTCAACCATTTTGAGTCTTGTTATATCATGATAGTGTAAAAAATTTGTAGATTCTATATATAGCGTAGATATTGTTGTCTTCACGTTGAAGTTAGTGAGCATGCATGGTGTGCACTAATCATTTATTATAACCAATTGTTTAGAACTAAGTGAATAATAATTCTTAAATTTGGGGGTGTTAAAACGCTGTTCCTCTTTTTAAAATTCTTAAGATAATATGTAGTTTGAAGACCTCACTTTTGATGCATCCTGTGATTTGAAGGTTATCATGAACAATCAATATTTTATTTTTACTTTACATTAAAACTATTAATTCGTTCTCATTGATTCTCTCAAGGGGTTATGCAGATAAGGGGAGCGTTTCATGAAAGGAAGTTGTCGGATATTTCATCCGACAACTGTTATAAGCTACTGAAATCCTTGCATCTGATTGGCTGAGAGCAAATTTGTCGGATAAAATATCTGACAAGTCCTTTCATGAAATGCCCCCAAGAAAGAAGACGAACCAAAGTTTCTTCAATTTCATCAAATTCTATAAAGACGTACTTGAAACGACTGACTTATATTTCACGTCATAAGTGGTTTTAGGTCGTAAATGTAATGATAAGGGTCAAATTAGCGTATTCTTCTTCAGGAAACTGACATAATCCAATTTAATTAGAGAGCAATTAAACTGTGCAGTGTTCCCCCTTCGTATAGCGGTGAATAAGAGGAGAAACACTCTTATCACCCAGATAATGCAATCATATTGTGGTTGAAAAATTTATACTCCAAACTCAAATTGAAATTGGCCAGATACAAAATAAGCACTAATTTCATATCTTCAGCATTTGGTTAATTATCAGTGAATTAAATTATTGCCATGAAGCTTCAATTGGAATTTGAAATGGAAAAGCGTTTGGATACAGACTGGACCATCTTTTCCGATTAAAAAGGTTCAGGTAAATTTCACTGTTTTCTCTCCAATAATGTTCCAGTTGTAAAACTCATAATAATGTAAATTTTATAGACTATCAATCCACATATACCATGTATACTCTTTTCTTAAGTATTGTTAAAACAACTTTTTCTTGCTTTATTCAAAAAAAATTCAAAATCTGTGAAACTCTGTCTCATTGAAATTTAAGAGAACATTCGAGAATTGCTTTATTCCATGAAGTTAATGATATAAAAATTCTTGATGATATTAAACATTGTCACCTTCATCATTTCCATTCTGAATGCAATTTCTTTAAATTAGTTCATTGGACACAATAGATAGATAAATTTGTGACAATGTCTATAAGTGATTTTTATATATACACCAAATAAGCATATCGACTTTTCATCGTAAGAAATTTCAAAGACTCATCTTTTCCGCATTGCTTTCCAAAACTTGTGGCTGATTTATTAAATGATATAGATATGAAATGATAATTCAAGACAGTTTTTAACTAATCACTTTGGCTTTAAACCGATGGCATGGTAAATGTCGATACTCTATATACCATTCCGACTGCACACTTCTCGTGGAATGTTCGTACGAAATTAAATCACTATCACCCTTCTACACCTAGTTTTCTTTTCCTGATCTATTATGATAACCCACCTGATAAAGAGACAAAATCAGTGACCGGATGGAGGTGTGAAACGTCTGGCGTGACGTCTTTCGGATTGATTTACCTAAAATTAGAGTTTGGTTATTTTGTAGGTTAACGCTTTTGATAATGTCATCAAAGAAAGTTGGGTACGCGCTTCAATCTTATAGCAACGACTATAGGTACGTCCCACATTATTAATGAATAAGAACTTTCATCAAGAGCAAACTGATTATGAACTTCTGTACTTTTTTGTCTGCACATTTTGAGGTCACTCGAGTGCAAAACTGTTGTCTCGTGTTTCATCATTTAAAAGTAGTCTCAAGTATTTGCGTATACATCATCTAATTGATCTATTCACTTGAACCTTTGATGAAATTGCCGATCATGATTATCTAGGAAAACATTATGGCACACTAATGACCTGAAAATTCTAATTTAAAAACTCTAATGACCCGTGTGGTGTTGTTTGAAGCTATAGTAGTCACTTATCTAACATCGTGTACGTGAGTGGTGTGTCTGTAGTGATGAATTTCGATACTGTAAGTGGGTGTTTCTTATTTTGAAGCTCTATTTCTATAGTGTCAAGTATTTGCGGAGATTATCGCATTGACCTCAATGATCTATTCCTTTGAACCGTTGATAAAATTGCCGATCATGATTATCTAAGAAAATATTATGGCACATTAAAGACCTTAAAATTCTCATTAAAATTTCTCAAGACATGTATATTGTTGTCTAATGCTTGTAACCACTTATCTCACATCTCATATACTGGAGTCTAAGAAACTATTATCCCACATAAAAGACCTGAAAATTCTAATCAGATTCTATAAAGAATTGTTGTTTAAGCGTGTGGTCACTTATCTAACATTTTGTACTAGTGATTTGCCTTAATAACGAATGTCAATACTTAATGGGTGTTTCTTATTTTGAACCTCTCTCTATAGTGTCAGGTAATTGTGATTAAAACTCATTGATCTATTCATTTGAATCTCTGATCAATAGGCCGGTCATGATTACCTAAAATAATATTATGGCATATAAAAACACTTGAAATTTCTAATATAAAATATATAAAGATATGAAAGTCGTTCCTTAAAGCCTGAAGTCATTTATCTAACATCTCGTATATACTGGAGAATAAGAAACTATTGTGGCACATAAAAGACCTGAAAATTTTCGTTAAAAATTCTCAAGACGTGCATATTGTTGTTTATAAATGCTTTCAATCACTTATCTTACATCTCGTATTGGAGTCTAAGAAAATATGGCACATAAAAGACCGGGCAATTTCTAACTGAAAATTCTAAAGACAGGTATATGTTGTTGTTTAAAGTTTGTTTAACATCTTGTACATGAGTGGAGTGCCTATAAAAACGAATTTCAATACTTAGTGGGTAGCTTTTATTTTTAACATTTTCTTTTTCTTGCCTGTCTTGAGTACTAGTAGTATCCAAAGGTATAAACAATTCATTCCAATAATGTTGCTTGCAGAATGCAAAACGTTCCATAACGCTGAAAAGGTTTATTACAATTTGATAAACAAAATCATGGGATAAAATCGTCATTTTTCTTCTGTTTGATATATTATGATAAGCTTTTTAGTGAGAATTAAAGCCCATTGTCAAAATTGAAAAGTCTTAATTTTTCTTCCGTTTGATATTTGACACTAAGCTTTCTAATGAGATTTAAAGCTCATTGTGAATATTGAAAAGTTTTACTAAAATTTAATCAATTAAATCCTTGGATTGGATAAAATCTTCGTTTTTATTTTGTCTGATATTTAACATTAAGCTTTTTAATGAAACTGAAAAGCTCATTGTGAACATTTGGGAATCCCTGTTTTCAAGGGTAAATTTTGCCTTTAAAGGGAAAGTCCATCCAGATATCAAGTTGGTTTTAAAAGAAGGAGAAAACTTAAAGAATCAGATCAATGAAAGTTTGAGCAAAATCGGATAAGAAACAAGAAAGTTGTGATTTTTAAAGTTGTAATCAATCAAACACAAATTGGCAACTCCGTGACGTATTTTGCGAGGTCTTCTGCTATTTGCCATATACTAAAAAAAACCCATAAATTTCCACTCTTTCTAAGAAAATATTTAATCATACATGCAACCTAGATATAATAATTTTTCACAAAACACGTATAAACCAAATATATTCCTTCATCCACAACTATAAAAATGAAAATTTATCAACTTTCTTTACAGACCAGATGGGAGAGGAGCTCGCAAGATACGTCACCAAGTTGACAATATGCGTTTTGATTGATTATAACTTTAGAAAATTCATAACTTTCTTATTTCTTGTCGGATTTTGCTCAAACTTTTCCTGATTCGTTTCTCTCATTTATCCGCTTTTATTCAAATCAACAAAAACACCAGGGTGTACTTCCCCTTTAAATAGAACAGCTTGTTTTTATTCCGTCCATCCATCCACCCTGAACATTTTGTAAATGCGCCATGCATACGGGCCAATAAAACTGACACCTCATCATTACTGTCGTTTGGTTTCATTCGCACTCTCATCCAAACTCCCCGAGTGGATTGCTATTTTAATCTACGCTGGGATACACCCGAGCTATATATAAACTAAGCTGGGCATAATGTAGATTTAAGGAATATTAAAGAGATCATACCATCAACGACTAACAACCTTGTTGACATTTCAAAAGTGTGAAATACAAAACTAGTTTATGCAAGCCGCTTGGATAAAGCAAACACCCTTTCTTGTTCCGATTAGTATGTCCAATTTGTAAAACATTACGAGTGTGTCGTAATAAAGAGAGCAATAATTATGAGACGTTTGATAAAAGTAAGATTATAATAATGATGGTTTGCATTAAGAAAGCATCAGAAAATAATAAAGAAATATAATACGAAATGGAATATGAAACGTGGTATACTATATAAATCTGTTGAACAAAGATTAAAATATCATTGCTGTTTATTAGTCTACAAAAATATCAATTCCCTGGCTCCCACATACATAAAACTCTTAATAATCGTCGCACCTTTAACTATTGTATTCTGTAAATTCACTGCTTGATATTCCATACCCCAAAACCGATTTCAAGAAACGCTCTTTCTCATATAAAGCAAGCTTTCTGTTCAACAAACTTCCAATTTCTGTACAATCAACCAATTCAATTGATATATTTAAGCCCGGTTGCCAATCAGCAAAACATTTATTATATTATCCCCTATCATCTAAAATATTAAAAGACAACCTCTTTCTCCCCCCCCCCCCCTTATTTGTTATGGCTGTAATTATTATATTGTGTACATTATGTATTTTTCACATTTTCTTGTATTTGTTGCATTTGTTGAACTTCATATAATTCATGCGTATCATGTATTTCTTTATTTTATGTTTACAGGGCGTGCCTGTGAAGCAGTTTTATAACTGAACGCACCTAACATGTATTTTAGATAAAACTATAATAAATAAATAATAAATAAATCATTAATTAACTCGTCAAAATATTGATGTTGGTTGGGTTATCCACGCTTCTCAATTATTTAAAATAGCCATAATCCGGACTGAATTTTTAGAGGGATTAAAATAACAATCTTTCTATTAGAATAGTGTTTTGCTTTTTGTATTAATTGCTAACAATACGAAGTATCCCCTATATCATTGACTTATAATAAGCTATTTAACCGCTTTATTAATGCAAAATCCCATTTTATAAAAGCTATTGTTACGCCGGAAATTAGCTTTCGACCTACACTTTTCTTCTAACAATAACGACGTAGTTCATGTCTAAAGTTGAGTTGTTATTTCTCTTCATTATTATTAAAATATGCACAGGTAGCTTAGATCACTCACCGTAAAATGAGCTTAATAACGATGCGATTGAGCATAAAACACTATTTGCTCGTGGCGCCGGCATGTATACTGCTGCTATAACATTCAGAGCACGTGGTCTAAAAATATACGGAGGCATCTGAACACGGAAGTGTGTATATAGTGTAGCACAGATTCTGTCATTGGAGTATATTGTTAAGTTGGGATAGCGGTTGTTTTTCATGAAATGATCATGTCTCGTCAATCAACTCCTTTCGAAGAAACATATTCAAACATGATGTGAATTCCAGTTGATGCTTAGACGTACGAAAGCTTCCAAACTATACATCATGTACTATCATCATCACATTATTTCCACAAATACCGCGTGGGATCGACCAAGGAAAAAAAAAAGCTCATCTATTTGAATTCAAACGCAAATTAGAATGTTCATACAAAGTATACGACTTTTTCTCTGCCTTATTGACCACTATTACGATTTGTGCACAGACAAAGATTTACAAGAAGACTAAATCAAAATGTCATAGATTGTTTTATGAAGTGTCACCGAAAAACGAGATGGCAGATTGACTGGATTCCACTTTTCATGTAATTTCCACTAAATATAGATTCGTTTTCTATTTTTTGGTACTAGTAATCTGCAACAGTCTTAACCATAGAGAGATGAGCGCAGAATTTTGATTTGCGGTCACCCAGAGACTTATGTAGCATAGGGTTCAGGGGCGGATCTAGCTTTTTTCCAAAGGGGGGGGTTTGAGGGGCTGAGCTGGGTATTGCGAGGGAGCGTAGCGACCGAGCCCGAGCGAGCGAAGCGAGCGAGGGGGGAGGGTGTGGGAGGGGGGATACCCCCCTCCCACAGGTAGGGAGATTTTTCATTTTTAGGGTTGCCAGCTTGCGATTTTAAGCATACTTGCATGCTCTATTTTTTCTCTTTTTTTTTTGTTTTCCTATGCACATTAAATGTTTAATTGGCAGCCCAAGGGGGGGGGTTAAACCCCCTAAACCCCCCCCCCCCGGAGATCCGCCACTGGGGTTGAGCCGGCGTAGACCTTACAATGGTCATAAAGCCAGCGGTTTATCCACGGTTGAAGGGCGCGTCTCCACAAAATTACCAGTATCCCCAATGAAGAAAAAAAATGAAAAGGTACACAAAAAATGATAACTTAATGCTGTAGATAAACGTTGAACTGTTCAGTTTCAATATTTCAAAACACACTTTTTCTTTGTTTAGTGAAGCATAAGCGTTTAATCCAATTCTCCGTTACAATCCCCCGCCCCCCCCCCCTCCCGGTAGTGTATACAGTACGTATGCTAGTAAAATAACTTCCGCCCCCATCCAAAGAGGATTCTGCCTTCCACTCATGTTTTTCTGGATACGCCCAAGATTATCCTGGACAATCTTATGCGACCATTATCGTTGAAAGCTGGCGTCTTCTAGGAAATAATGTTGCTCATTTCAAAGTCGACCTTTTGATGTCGCTTAATTCTGTGTGCCATGTTTTTATTAACTTCATTGAGTCGTTCGCGAGTATGCCTCCTGAACCTCGCCAGTGTGTACGTATTTAAGCTGTCATTATAACCGCATCGTGGTATTACTAAATTGCCCAATTATGCTTTCCGGGAAGGTGCATACTCTTAATTGGCTATCTCGATTTTCTTCGCGATCAAGATAGGTCAAGGAAGGAACTATTTGGGGTTGTAAATCTTTAGATCTTTACTATGAATCATCCATGACTTCAGTATTCTCATTTTTATTGGAATAATCTGACCGTGAAGGTGGCTTTCATTCCATGTTTGACCATACTCAGATATCCCCCAACGGCCGGAATACGCCGTACAAGGTCAACCATAAGCAGTATCAACGAAATGAAATAAATTTGGCGTTCACATGCAGTAGTATCCTCAAACGTATACGTACTTCCGTTCACCAGTGTTCAGAAGATTAGTTTCCGTGCACAATAAATATTTTCTAACAACAAATTAGAATAAACAAATTATTGGTACCTGTGGCGCCATCTTTTTCATATCCGTGTGAGTGTTCGTGCGTGTGTGTGTTTATATGCATATATAAATATATATATATATATATATATATATATATGAAGAAGTTGAAATGAATAACAAATTCCGTGAGAGAAGAGAAAAATTATATATAATAATATACACACAAGGTAAAAGCTGTTGTATATGTTATTTCCTTACATTGTTTATAAATATTCTAATGTATACATGTATCTCAAAGCATTCGCTTGGATCCAGCTGAGGCATGCGGCCTGCATCTTTGTTCAAAACTCACCTGCCCCCGACAAAGGAAGTAATTAATGAGGTTGAAGATTTGTCAATCTGTCGGTCAATTGAATCTGGTGTCGCCGAAACAACTGGCACGTCTCCGTGGTCTAGTGGTTAAGGCAATGGCGTTCTAAGCCAACGGCCCGGGTTCGATTCCCGGCGGAGACATTTTTTCAACCTTTGCAAACATTTCAAAAAAGGGAGGACAGCTCTGGGGAACTTTGATTTAAGCTATACACAACCATTATTCTCTCATTTTCATTTCTCACAATATATATATATATATATATATATATATATATATAAAGTGCGTCATCCCCCCCCCCCAAAAAAAAAGTTAACAGTTGGAAAAGTCTCCCCGAATTAATATTTCAAATTATTTTCAGGAAATGTTCATGTTATTGAATAACTTAGGGTCTCTACTATGACATGACACCAAAAAGAATCTGACGACATGCTTTGCTTGAGTGAGCAAATTTTGTGAAAAGGTGCAAAATTCAGACTTGACAAGATTGGTATTTCGTCTGGCTGGTATCAACAAAGTCGAGAACCTTTAAACGTTGACAGCTTGAAAAAGTCTCCCAAGACAAATATTTCAAAATATTTAAAGTAAATTGTCATACTTGTGGATAACTTAGAGTGTCTTCTATCAAATGATACTAAAACATTAAACAATATTTTATGCTTGAGTAAGCAAAAGCCACTTTGTGAAAGTGTGCAAAATCAACATTTCACAAATGTTTGTATTTGTTCTGGCTGGTATCATCAAAGTCGAGTCACGAAAAGGCTTAGAAATCTCATATTCTAATCATTAAAAGTAATTTATGCAAGAACAGACTTTGTTCTCTGTAGGTCCTGATATATCACATCAAAACTTTATGATTGACGGAGCAAGTCAACTTAAATTTAAAAACTCATCAAAAGTAATATGACAAAACACTCAATAAAGTAGTTCATTACTCACTCAAGTATAAAATGTTGATGGATATGCAAGTGTATACAGAGAACAAACCCTATTCTTTCAAAAGTTGTCTTTTATTGATCAAAATGAATTTTCTAAGCCTTTTCACGTCTCTCAACTTTAGTGATAACAGCCAGAACTAATGCAAATTCTTGTCAGGTCTGGATTTTGCACCCTTTCACAAAAGTGGCTTTTGCTCACTCGGGTGTAAAATATCGCCAGATTTGTTGGTGTTATTTAAAAGAAGAGACCCTACGCTAACCACAGGTATAAGCATTTCATTAAAATGATTTTAAATATTTATTTGGGAAGACTTTTTCCACCTGATATATATATAAATAGTGTAGGAGTGGAGACCGGTGACTTAGCTGTACACTAATTGTTTTGTTTATTTATGCCAAGCTTTTAGCATTCTAGCCTTCTTCATGGACTCTAGAACGAAATAAACAGAAAAATGGAACAAAAATAAAGCATAAACAAAACTAAAAGAATATTACTCAAGCAACTGTTAAATATTAGGGATACATATCTTTACATAATTATCAATAAAATAAGCAGTTACGTATGACAGTCCTATTCATAACCTGTTTACGTGGTGCTGCTCTTGTGGTGTGGTGTTGTCGAGATCTCATGTTTATGTGCTGGATCACGTGATGTGATCTGATTTATTGATGCGTGTAATTGTGGCGCCACCATCATTTGTGACAAACCAATATCCCTGATCTCTATAGGTAAGATTTTTTTTTTACGTAGAGATCAGTGACCAATATACGCTGAGGAAATCATTGCCTAGAAGTATTTGTAGTTATATATATTCGAGTCAAATAGTGATAGTAGTTTTATGACAGTATATACATGATATACATTATGTAAACCTACAAGTATAGCTTCATATAATTAATATAGGCTTAGTCCACAATCATGTAGGCTTAGGACATAATTATAGGTCTTCATTATTCAGAAAATATATAATAAATATACATATATTTATATATATATATATATATATATATATATATATATATATGTATATATATGTCTAATACAAACACATGGAACTAGTGGCATATAAATAGCTGGGTCATGATATGGTGCAATATTGATCATTTACAAATATAAACTACGACCACGTACATGTATGGAATTAGTTTATAATTTGCATGATGTGCAATAAAAAAAAATTCTTACATCCATGACTTTGGCTAACAATTATCTTTAATTTCATAACCGACTCTTGTGTAATTAGTTTAAAAGTCAAATTATGTTCCACTTATATCCTTTTGGGTAAAGGGGCGTCTGTTTTCCGCCTTTTTTCGAGATGCATCTATAGTTGGTAATTGGAACCGCTATGTACATGATGTGACCAAACTGTGTAGCCCCTGTCATGGGAAATTATGATTTCTTTAATCGGGAAAATTAGTTAATGGGAGATTGAGCAGAAAAGTCAATCGCGGAACAATAAGATATCAAATCAGCTGAAAATTTTGAGAGAAAGGGCCGCGCTAGCTTTGAGGAGAATGCCCTGCGGATGACATGCGCTTGAGATGACGTGTAAACAGCATCGAGGGAATTAGTTTCCAGTCGTCTAGATTCAGGGCACTGCTGAACTTCTACCGGTAGAGATCCCGAGAGGGGCAATGGCCCCACTCCCTCTCTGTTCTGGAACCGGAAACCTTTATCTTTAGGGATAGCTTACAGCAGTGGTGTAGTTATGGCGGCACAGGGGCACGCTTTCCCCCCCCCCCCCCCACACACACACACACATTCACTATCGGATGGTGAGGAAAAAAGAAAAGAAAGAAAAATAGAGAAAAGGAGAGGGAATGTCAGAAAAGGACCCCCCCCCAAAAAAAAAGATAAATAAATAAATAAATAAATAAAAAATAAAAAGAAGATGATAGGACCCCTCCCACACCCACCATCTAATTGGTTACATGCCTTGTTAAGTCGGATGAAAACCGGAGCCGCCCCCCCCCCCCACCTCCATGATGCTATAGCCCCTTCAATGGATGGACACACCCTGCGCTACTTGCTAACATTATGTATTTTAATGATGAGTAATTATTTGGCCTTTGCTATTTTATTCAATTATACGAATCATATAATGTGTTGTAAAATGTGGGAGAAAAGAATATTCAACCCTAATATTATTATCCTACATTCTGCCCACAGAAATGTGGGGGTGGGTGTATGATAAAATCCATCTCTACGTTTCAATTTGCTTGCATCCAGCTCTTTGTAATCATGTCTCCCCTTTTCACACGGCTAATTGATTCGATAAATTATTGTGGAATAAGTGAATGTTTACCTATCACTGATTCTATTGATCTGCGCCGGGATGTGTTCAATCCGCGTTCCATCAGCTTTTCCCTGGTGACGTAATTCTCTTTTGGCCAATCGGCTCAATGAAAGTATTGCTATATCGTGAAATAAGCGAACCACAGAAGCGAAAACAATTGATTTCCCGCGGGATTCATATCGCGGGCTTCACTGCGTTCCTGAAGGCAGTATGACGATGAACTAGCCGTGAGGTATAGGAAGCACGAGTTCATCATGGGTGCGAATAGTATGGGGGAGGATCTGTTAAAATATCAATATGACAACACTCTCATAATCGGTATTAAAATACAAATACCTAACAGAATCCCTTTTTTAGGAACACAAAGCACAAAGCATGTCATTTAGAGCAGGAAATGGTTGAACATTCATACATACAGCCTATAGGGGATAAGTACAGTATGTGTGTTTGCTTCCAAGATCTAACTTTAGAAACATTTAGAGAGTAAAAGAGACATATTTCCCGATCACTTTAAAGTGAATCATCAAGAGATGATTCACTTTAAATAATACATTCACGAATGGGTCTTAATATTTTCAACTGAGCATGATAGCTATATTAAAGAAAATAGACATTTCGGTAATAACAGAAGACAGATGGAAATCCAAAGGTACAAAAGGAATGTAGAGGGAGGTTCGCGGTATTGATTGTGGAAATAAAATATACAGTTTTCTTGGCGAATTTTATGAAGTACTTGCCAAACGTTTCCTGGCTTGAAATTCATTGAGTTACTTATCACCTGAACGTAGGCGATTTCCTGGAAGAATAAGGAGACCCGTATAGTAAACATGAAAATGATATCATACTTGATAAGCTACTGATGAGCTACTTGAAATCTTTCATGTGACCTTCCGAATATTGTATTTTCCTTCAGTGAAACCGCATACAAAACGAGAAAATGCTATCATCTCTCCTCCGTCATAACTCAGTGATGCATGAGGGTTATGTTACGCCAATTTTCCTTTTTTTTTCATCCAATAAATTGATTGATAGAAAAGGTCCAAATAGTGAGCTTGTTATCATTAAACCGGCTTCTAATTCGGCTGACTAGTGAAATATTTATTTCATACCCAGGAGAGCGTTTCATGAAAGGAAGTTGTCGGATATTTTATCCGACAACTGTTATAAGCTACTGAAATCCTTGCATCTGATTGGCTGAGAGCAAATTTGTCGGATAAAATATCTGACAAGTCCTTTCATGAAACGCCCCCCTGGTTGATTTTATCACTTTTGATGAAACTAAACACATACATAGATACATACATACATACATAGAGGTGTCGTGGTCTAGTGGATACGACACCGGACTGTGGATCACATGGTTCGCGGTTCAAGTCCCGCCGCGGCACTAAGTCCTTTGGCAAGATATTAATCTACATTTGCCACTCTCCACCCAGGTGTAGTAAATGGGTACCTGGTAGGAATCTATTCTTTGAATGCTTTCAGCGCCTCAGAGCAGCACGGCTAAAGTCAGGGTTATAGTAGTACTTTATAGGCACCTTGAGCATCCCCTGGGATGGATATTTGTGTGCAATATAAATGTAGCTATTATTATTATTATATTGAAATTATGTCAATGAAAAAAGTATTTTTTAGAATTATAGATAGAACAATAGCTAATCGTTTTACTGATTATTATCGCTTCGAAAGCCTGAGTTTTAGTAACACATCTCTCCTTTGACGTCACGAAAAACTCATATAACTATTTTATTTTTCAAAGGCTGTATTTAATAAAGAAATCAATATCTAGTATGTAGTCTAAAAAAGTATTTTTGGTGCACTATATACAGATCCACTCAATCAGTAAGTTTTCCGTACCATCCACGTGTAAATTCTGGTCGTATTAATGTTCACTAGGGAGGAAACCATCTCATCCTCAATTCTGAGAACTTGTTGAACAATCACCTTCCACTGAAACCCCAAGTTTCCTATGGTTTCAAACTGAGCATTCGGAGAAAAAATTGTTTTATGTATAAAGGAAACAAATATTTTGTATTAAAAATGCTCAGAATAATACACAATTTCCTGTATCTACAGGAACAGTGAATATTGGTACTTGTATATCTGGGCAATTGTGTTTTCGAATAGTTTCCCTATAATCAAGTTTGTGAGTATATACAGGATTTCTCCTGGGATGTGCAAATATCATTCAAGAAATTATCAATAATTTTTTTTTACTGACAGAGTAACCATCGTTTTGCAGAATTCGTTCTGTAAATGTTTACCGTTATTTGATCTCACATATTCTCACGTATTTCTTTTTTAATATTTACATTGCATCTTTGTAAGGTATTCAAATAAATTTAGAGTCACCGCAAACCTACTTTTACAACAAGAATATGACCAGTAAATGTGGCACAATTTATGTTTGTATTCTCGATGATTATCATCAATGTAATTTTGTAACCTAGTTATTATTAATACGTAAAGGCACATATTTCGTACATCCCCCGAATCCCATGCAGGCGAGGGTCGGGCAGTCGAACTTTTGCCCATCTCCGGCTCCACTCGGCGACTCGAGACATGATACTGCTCCGCCCTAACCAAAACGTTATAAATTTACGCACGCCAGACGCATCCATTTTTCTCCAAGGGGTTGGATCCATAAAATCATATCATCACTCACCATGGATGAATGGTACAATTAATGGAGAATGAACGAGAGAGAGAGATTGGGGGGGGGGGGGGTAATCCTGTCATATTGATACGTCAAAGGGCCGGGATGAAGTACTGGTATCTATTTTCGCTCAGCTTGATGTATGCTCTTTGGGTTATTTCTCGTTCGTCTAGAGAGTTGGGACGTTCATCATTCTCACTCAACTTTATCTCATCTTTCTATTCAGATTCGTTTCCGTCATCAGTTGGTGTTCTACTCATTCACCGATCAGTTGGATATCGAGACTTTGTCGTCGCCCTATGAGGACAAGTTTTGCTTTTTAAATTATTTTCTGCAGCATCAGTTCTGGCTTTTTAATGCGATCCTGGAATCTCGGAAGAAGAATTTTTCCACAAACAGGTTAGTTCTTCAACTATTTCCTCTCTTTGCCTTTTAATTTTGTTGAAGTATTGTCTGATTCTAGCAGATTATTAGGAGATTTTCCCTTCAGTAACTTTAATTTCTATCGGGAGTCAAATTCATGGAGAGAATATTAAACAGCAGTTGTGCACAATTTCGTTTAAGTGTTATCAAATTCCTGTTAGTATCAAATTCTTAGGTTTAAGAAATGGTGATTAATTATTTCTCGAATGATTCGATAATCCTTTGAAATAACCTTCCGTTTTCAATTACTATATAGCATATAAAAAGGACTTTCCTGAGTTGTCAGCCTTTTTACAAATTATAGAAACCTATAAGCCTTTCAGGGAGTATTTCTGAATATCTATTATCTCATGACGGAATTCATTTGTAATGCATGTCAAAAGTTTTATAACTTCATTTTTTGCCATATGTTCTGTATAGTAACGGGAGACTCAGATATATCAATACACATTTTTTATTAAATAATAATAATAATAAACCGTTCTTGTATAGCGCATATCACATTATGATATAACGTCCCTATACGCTTCCAAAGGGTTTGGATATTATTACCCTGGCTTTAGCTCCGGCTGCCGTAATCAGCGCACAGTGCATTTCAAGGATAAATCCTGCCAGGTACCCATTTAACACCTGGGTGGTGAGTGGCAAACGTGGATTAATGTCTTGCCAAAAGACGTTAGTGCCGAGCTGAGATTCGAACCCTCTACCCTTGGATTGAGAGTCAAGTGAATGAACCGCTATACCACGACACCTCCAAAAGCCCGAGCCCGAGCCCGAGAAATGAAGCTTCTACAGAAATGCCGAAAGGAAATAAGGTCACTTTTGAGCAAAACAAATCATTTTATTGATAGAAAGACATACACCCACCCCAACCACCACCACCAATAACAATACCAACAACAATGTCACCATTACCATCACCTGTACTCCCAATTTTAACACTAACTTTCCATTACTTTGCCAACAATGTATGCCAAACAGCATTAGCCTGTTTTTAATTATTTTATAAGAACCTTTACTTCGTTCATCCGTTTAACCAGACAACATACATCACTTACTGATTTTGTTCATAAAGGTTTTCCTTTAAAGTAGCATTCATTCACGCCTGGGAAAGACTGAATGACGGTAATAATAATAATAATAATAATGATAATAATAACAATAATAATAATAATAATAATAATAATAATAATAATAATAATAATAATAATAATGATAATAATAATGATAATGATAATGATAATAATAATAATAATAATAATGATAATGTTAATAATGATAATAATAATAATAATAATAATAATAATAATAATGATAATAATAATGATAATAATAATAATAATAATAATAATAATAATAATAATAATAATGATAATAATAATAATAATGATGATAATAATAATAATAATGATAATGATAATAATGATAATAATAATAATAATAATAATAATAATAATAATAATGGTAATAATAATAATAATGGTAATAATAATAATGATAATAATTATAATAATAATAATCTGGATTTATATAGCGCCTAATCTATCTACATCTACACAATTATTATTATCCCGGTCATCGGATTCATGGCTTGCCCGCACACAATGTATACACCTTCTCCACTCCCTGGAGAGCATTTCAGCCATGCGCCTTTTGCAGACGCGCACAATGCTGATCAAACCACCATGACTTTCGTATCCTACCCATTTAACACCTGGGTGGAGAGGAGCAATGTAGATAAAAAGGCCTTGCTCAGTGATCGATGTGGATATTTACCTATTTTCTCAATAACTTTTTTGTGAATAGTTTTAGAAATGTGTAGTTTTTATGATGGTCTTTAAACGCTGCTCAGGGGTGGCTTCGAGAATTTGTAAAGGGGGTACAATATCCTAAATATTCTGACAAGAAAGAAAAGTATTGGGCATAAAAGAGGAAGGGAGGTGTACAATCCCCCTCCCCCCACAATATTTATTTATTTATTTATTTATTTAAACATATTTACACAGGATAAAAACAATCGTATCAGCAATTAAATGCTGTTTTACAACGATGTCCTGTCGACATTTCCAATTCTAACCAGAGGGATGCTTCATTTTCAATTTTCATTTTTTGTCGAATCAAAAAACAGAGATGGGTTTAATGAAATATTTTGTTATGGTAATAGCAATAGAAAGACAAATAAGAAAAATAGACAAATAAGGATAATAGCTGCCAGACCGAATCTTAAGACTAAGCAGGTATAATATATATGATATATATATATATATATATATATATAAATGAAAATAAATCTTTAAAAATTAAAAAAATAAAAAGTAAATAAAAAAATTAACTAATTTAGAGAATTTGAAAAAAATAACCAAACAAAATTTATTTTAAAATGTCATTCGATTTGGGGAGTGTTAACTTACATCCGAAAATCTCTGACAAGCAAAATAAAAAAAAGGGAGTCCGGACCCCAGTAATCCCAGGATCGGCTCTTGCTGTTAATGAATGACTTCTGATGACACTGTAGATTAAGTTTTGGTCATAAGTTTTGAGAACGAACAACATGAGGTTACCACTCGAAAGTCTTCAGAAATCGCATTTAGACTAAGCGGTTGAAAGAAACCAAGTCATACTAAATTCTTTAATTTCAGGTGCAATGCAAATTATATTTTTAATGTATATTTCATTGTCGCGTCGGTCCTACGTCGACAAAGAATTTTTGATTTATTTGAAATGCTTTCGTCGTAATAGGACCGATGCAGCAATGTACACAAACAAAAATTAATGAGTATACATGAGCGCATACCGAACATCTGTGTGGCAAATTCAAGCGAGGGCCTATTGTTCACTGCTTACTGCGTCATGAATCCTATTGCACTGAACAAAAGTGAGTGTGATCAAAGCTTGTAAAAGAACACCTTGAGTGAACCAGGCTTCATGCCGATTGCAACGACACATCATTTTCGATTGCGTTATTACCATGATTACAATCATGCGCGCTAATCGAGCCTGATGTGAAAACACTTAGCCCATGCGCCAGTAATTCAACGCTGTGTTTTGCACTGTTCATTTTTCAATGAAATTGTTAATGAAATCGCTCTCACACGGCGCGTCATAGACCGCATGCACCAATCTCTGACGCAGTCCCACACCAGGGGGCGTTTCATCACGTGTCTTGTCAGTGATTTTTACCGACAAATTTGCTCTCAGCCAATCAGATGCAAGGATTTCAGTAGCTTATAACAGTTATTGTAAATTGTCGGTGAAAGCAAGTTTCATGAAAATGGGGCCCAGGCAAACGTCACCTTGTGTGCTACGGGCATAATCACTCCGTGTGCTTTACACGCCAAACTTAGCAACCTTGAACTTTAACAGCAGGTTGACAAGTTTTCCAGAATCCAAAAATTTGCATTCTCTCTAAACATTTGCAAATGAACTATTTGCCCAAGATGAACAAATTTACCCATTTATAGAATAATCGTTTACCTATGAAAAATGTCCCCATTGATACGGCGAAGTAGGAGTATCCATGTTCTTATAATTTCCTAGATATTTATACCTTGCGGATATAATTATAGTTGGAGTATATAAAATTCAAGCCCAGCAGCACTTTCGTTTCAGATTTCTGTATTTTCACTTGGGATTTCTCCGAAATGTGTATATAAATACAGAGAAAAAAAAAGCAAATTTTGTTTCACACTCCGCCTTCGTCTTGGCGTTTTCTTACGTTTTGCGCCACCATGATATTGATAGTGTTTAGGATAATATATTTCTAAAGGAAGTTTTAATGACGAAAACTTAGAACCCCAAAACAACGACAATAGTTTATCTTTTTTTACCCCAGACAGTCGGCAAGGCTGGTAAGTCTATACGTTGCCTTCAACCCATTATTCAAATTATGACCTTATACCTTAAAGGGGCCGTGATGAAATCAAAATTCTTTGACCAAGTTATTCTCCTATCATGTTGTGAGACAACTGATACAATTACGCTCCCAGGTATTACGGTCCTACGCAATCAAAATAAATTTCGGACGTCATGATAGTAGACAGTGTTGATTTTCCTCCCTCGCAGCTTGCTTTGCATGTTTATTTTGAAGGAAAAAAAGAATTCAATTGATAGATTTCAACTTTTCTATAAGATATTCTAAAGTATACTGTTTTGAGAAAGATCTCTAAGTCAAAAAGAATCTTTAAAGATATTTAAGACAGCTGCCAATCAATCATCACAATTATTGTTGAGGAAAATGTATTTTTCTCTCTGTGTTTCAATTTATCTTTCAGTCGTTGATATGTGTGTGGGGGGTGTGTGTGTGCGTGTCTCTCTCTCTCTCTCTCTCTCTCTCTCTTGTTATTTTCCTATTTTATCTCTCTCTCTCTCTCTCTCATTCTCCATGTAACCCTTACCTTTGTTCGTTCTTTCTTTCTCTCCCCCCTCCCTCACACACCCACACACATACACACCCACACACACACACACACACACACCCTCACACACGATTTTATATATATATATATATATATATTTGTCTTTGTCTTTTTATAATTTTTATTCCTTGATTCAGATTTTCAAAATGAATATTACAAATCAAGCATTGATTACACAATATAATTCAACATCGTAATAAACAATATAATTGATATAATTCCATAACATGCCATTCATAAATAAACAACCATAGTACAATTTAACTGAACAAGGTATAGATTAAAATCTGATAGGTGACGAATAAAAGTATATAGGGCAATTGTAACAATGAAATTATTTTTTTTAAAGCTGTTTGTAATATTATCATGTATGTCCTCCTTCCGTCCAACATTCAAAATAAATCCTTTTTTTTTTTTTAGATGTAGACCTAACTTATTTCGAGCTATTGCTTTTTTCCACTCATTATCTTTACTTTCTAAAATTTCATATTAGATTTCTTTCTTTGTTGGGGGCGTTCCTTTTGATCTCGCATTGTATATCATATATTTTATGAGTATAATTAAGTGGTTAATGTGCATCTGTTTTTCTGATTTTTCCATCTAAACGAACTAAAATTTCCTCCCATTTTAAAGTATTTAAGTGCATCAATTTAATCTGTTCCCCTATTTCTTGCCACAATTTTTTAACCAATTGACACTTCATAAACAAGTGATTGTATACCTCAATTTCCTTTCCACAGAAAGAAAATAAGTTAGATGATAAAAAGCCAAATTGATACAGTTTATCATTACAATATAGGATACTATGTAATAATCTAAACTGAAATTCGCGTAATTTCCCATCTAAAGTGCATAATCTCGGGGTCAAAAAGCAAGTCGCAATTCCAGATGTATTATTCAAATGTGTTATTTCCGCGTGTCTAAACGCACAGGCACACCCACACACACACACACACACACACACACACACGCACACACGCACACACACGCACACACGCACACACGCTCTCTCCATATACTTGTTTATTCACATATTTATATAACAATTCTTGTTATTATGTAGTTAACCAGATTAATGTCAGAACAAAAAGAAAATTATAACCGTATTATATCTTTGAGATCTCTCTCTCTCTCTCTTTCTCTCTTTCTCTTCAATATACTGTACATGAATGCCGATCAGTAAACTTTGCCCTTTGTAAGAATATCATAAGCAATTAATTGGCACATAAAGTCTACTTTATTTCATATATTGATTCAATACTCCCGACTTATAGACCTACATTTTTATATACATGTTCTTTGATCAAAAATGACAAAATATTCATAAAAACAGTTACAACTGCAAAATGAATAATGACAATGGATTACCATGAGTCGCATACATACAGAAATCCAAGGAAACAGAAGGATATGCAGTACCAAAGAGACCAAGGAAGGCAACGGGCTAGAGTACCCTTTCAGGAATTGGAAACTGTATTTTATATACCGTCTGGCTATCGTATCATCGTCATTATTACCATCATTATTACTATCATTATTACTATCATCATCATCATTATTATTTTTATTGTTATTATCATTATTATCATTATTATTAGTACTACTATTATTACAAAAATTACTGTTGAAAAAAACACACTATTTGTTCATACATAAGGTATGTACTCTCATTTCAAAACGATCGATTTATTATATGGCTTTAGATCATGATAGCATTAGGCATTCATTTTGTATATTCACCGATAGTGGTGTTTTACAGTTCATTATCTTTCAAATGTTATTTTTAGGCAGAAAATATATTGTTCCCTGTTTTCGTGAGTGGCGCCTTATTGACCGGTTTTCGTGTATTTTATGTGAATGACTGACTGTTCCCTTTAACCTTTTATGTAAAGACGTTGAAAACGCGTAGGACGTAACGCCTGGGTGACGTTACACACGATATAAACCAGCGTGACATTTCTTTCCCACAGCATGAACAAAATCAACCAATGAAAACAGAAAGCGTCAAACATAATATTGCTCTGCATATCATTATAGACGTATTTGGAAAAGAAGATGTCCGAGATATTCCTAAATATATATGAATTTATGACGGGAAAAAAATCGTATTAAGACTGGAGATCATGTTTGTTATCAACTCTATTTAATTCTTTTTAAAATATGCCTGAATATTATGTTTATTCATAATGAAATATGTTTATTTCTTTTTTTTTTTAATGTACAGCAAAATTAATGCGTACGTATTAATAGTCCTTTTTTGTTCAGCATAACTATAGCAAAAACTATAAAAATGTATAAAATACTGCAGTCAAATACAAAAGGATTATCATAACTGAGTTTCGACTATAACGTCTTTAATGTTATCTCTCATCTGGTGTCGTTTTCAAGGTGTTAATAATACTTTTAGACAATAGCTTCCGAAAATATTTCCTTTCGTATTCTTGGTTATTTTGTCCACATCCGCGTGTACCATCTTGTATTTCTATCTTCTTTTTTTTTCTTTCATGAATCGAATTGAATTGAATTGAATTGAATTGAATTAAACATCATTGATTTACATCATGTATCTTCTCATCACTGAAGATTTTCTATCATCAGTAGACCCAATATCGCTTCTATACCGCTATCACCACCCACAGTCTTTCCCCCACCTTCATGCACCCACATGGCTCCGAACACCCGATTAGTTCTGATTTCTTTCCGAACATATTTAGCTCAATAACGCATGACCCGCCCATGATCATATATGTATGTATATCAAACATTCATGAATTTACGCAATGTGTGAACGGAATCATTCAACTCTCTCTCCCCCCCCCCCCCCCCCCTCTCTCTCTCTCTCTCTCTCTCTCTCTTCTTTCATTGTTATGTCATCCATGGCGTGAAAATTAGAACCCTATTAACGTGATTAAGCACTATAACCATTAAACGAGTTTATTTTGCAGCATAATTATTAGCATTAGCTTTGACATTAATAAAGCGTGAACTCTGCGGCTCAGTATGAAAGCCATCTGAAGGCCGCCTCTGATTTTGTTTAGTCAACGAATTACTATATAATGAAGAGTAAGGTATCTCTCTGTCGATTTTATCCTAACATTGTTACTGATCACTGAAAATGATTTTGCTAGTCTTGGTCAATTATCTCACTATCATCGAGATTCAAACACAAACGCAGTGCCATCGTAATAACGATGTCAGTCGGTCAATTACCCACATAAATCAGTGCAGGATTATGTGTATTACGTCAAACTGGTCTAAAATGAAACTATGAATAGGATATCATCTAATATGTCTGAGATCAGTGTTTTCCCCTTTTAAATATCCTTCATTTAACAGAGGATAAAAAACAGATTCCCAAATCATTTTAAATGTTTATCGCTCTGTGGTGAATAATGAACGGACAAACAGTAATATATCTACAAAGCAAAAACATTTTTAAAAAATAATTATCAAGCATTTGAATAGTTTTTGATTTCTGATATTGCTTCTCGTCAAGAGTATAGGTGCATTCAATATTTGGACCCAAAGTCTAAACTCTGTCGAAACCTGTGGAAAGCAAAGCAGAATAAGTATTTTTCAATAGATTAACCAGGCCCGCTGTTATTTTGCATCTCCCATTCAGATCTTGCCGTGGGTGATTTCCAATGGAGAGTAAACTGTATCCTTGTTCGTGTCCTCTCTACCTTATGATCGTCATCATCGTCTTCTCTGTCGGCCCTCATTGCGTCATCGCCGACTTCCAATGCATCCGATCGCAGTGCTTTAGCGGCGCACCCACCATGCAGAATGCCTTACGCCTCAAAGTGGACACGGTCGAGTCAGCGCTCCGCCAGTGTTTCCCTTCCTTTAGCTTCACGCCTGGTGTCAGCGACGCCCAGATTGAGGACGCCATTGGCCATCTCAGGAAATGCAACCGACACGCGGCTAGCAACTTGAACAGGATGGTTCAGTCCTTCCACACGGACTTAGTGTCTGGCTGGCAGAGTTGCTGTAACATGCAGTCCTTAGGCAAGCGACGGCGACGACGAAGCCAGATTGTGGACGGCGACGCGGAGACGATTCTGCAAGACAGTCGAGCAAGGAGGAGAGGAAGCCTTATCCAACGACTTACGGACCTTGTGGCGAGTCGATCGAGGTGGTTGCTTGAGAACTGAAGAAAATAAATGAACTAGAACGTTTAACCCTGTCGTTTTGTGATTGTGAATATTTGTAAATGCGGAAGCTATATTGAGTTGGTGTTGAACTATGAATGTTTTTGAAATTGATGGCAAGTTTTGCAAACCAAGTTTTCGATGTAGGGGTCAGTTACTCGTAAATAGATGCCTCACTATGGTAGTCAATAACACAGACTACTTTTTTAAGTTATTAAAATTTTTTATCGTATATTCATTCCATCGCTGTATACATGCCAACATCAGATAAAAGGTGATCTACTTTGCTCCGGGGCCCCGTTTCATAAAACTTGTTATCAATAACAATTGTAACAGATCTGTGACAGTTTTGCTCTCAGCCAATCAAATGCTCTGATTTTAGTAGCTTGTAACAGTCACTGTGACTTGTTATTGATAACAAGTTTTATGAAATAGGGCCCTGGCGTATACCAAGGAACTCTGGCTTTCAAAGCAAAATGAGCAAAGTCTTCCGGTCAATGGAGCTTTACGAAAACAGTGCACAATTCTTTCACTCTACCAACATGACCAACATGAACTTAATACCAACTGCACGATTGGTCAATTCACGCCATACATAAAAGAGATCTTAGGCCATTGATTCGAAGTAGGTCGCTGTTCATATGGATGAGATGTCACATCGCGTTTCTTATTGTAATACATCAAGATATCCCACTTTTTAGTGAATTTTCGAGAACTTATGATAGACTTACCCTAATCTTCCATTACAAATCCGATATAAAGTCTTTAATAGAGGAATCTAGAGAATGATTTCTCAAGACAAATTATGAAGAATCATAAAACGTGATCACTTCAAATTGATTATGAGATGAAAACTTCTGGTTCAAATTGGATTGCACAGGAGGAAGTGAAGAACAATATTGATGTAGAAATTGACTCCACAATCTAAAGTCTGATTTATATCATGCATGGTCAAGGCATTGAATTATTCTTTAAAAAGTGAAAGTTGTTTTTCCCCTCATCTAGACATACCCCAATATTTAATGAAATTCTGTTCAGAAAGGAATAGGGGTCTTCGCTCAAGGTTTGATTCTACCGCCATTGTAACGTTTCCTTTACACACTGATTTCGTCATCCATTTTACCAAGTCAATCCCTCTATTATTTATATTTCACATTGGTTCATAAAACATTTCATTTTGTTAAAAAATTTGTCACAGATTACACGGCATGGAACCATGAAATCATATAAGAAGAAGAAAAACATAAAGAATATTTCAGTTTGTTTTGAGTGAAGTGTTTCTTAAGGGAACTCTACGCTATCATCAAGTCACAATTATTTATGTCATTTTGCACACCGCTTTTAAACATGACCGCAATGACTTTCAGGAAATCGTCTAGAGGGCAATTTCAATAAAATCAAAATTAAATTCCAACAAAAGAATATACTGTATTACCTAAAAAAATCATATTCGGATTATGAAACATGTCACTGAAATGTTCGCATATTTCAATAGGTGAAGCACAAGACTCTCGAAATTGCCTTTAATATGTGGATTTCTTTTAAAAATCTTTGTAATTGTGTTATTTTTCCTTTAGAAATACATGTACTTGTTTTACAGATATATTTCCTCGGTGAAGTGCTACTTGAGGAAACCTTCTGGTCACAATTATTCATGTTATTTATACATTTGCTTTTCATTTAACTCGAATATGAATTTGTAGATGTTCGCAGATTTAAAATCTACATAACATTTTTTTTTATTCTGATAAAAGTTACAATAAATGGTTGCCCTCGTTTACCCGTCAACATATTAGTGACCGCCTGAAATCAGAATAGGATATTTTGTGGGCATTGTGTTCTTGCCTAGCTTTCACACATTATCACTAAATCTGTAACCGTCACTGTTGATTTGCGCTCATTTAACCGCAGCAAATAGGTGCAGAATGAAATGATTTTCTTGTTTTAAATGAACAGATTACCCAAACCAAACACGCAAGCTTGGTCAATTTTAGATCGCAGAAGGCGCCATGTATCCTGCCCATAAAGGTTAATTTACACGATCATGAGTATGAGCATGCACAGCCGGGATACAATCTACGGATAAAATGTGATTTCATAACAACGTTTAAAATGACAACAGTACCAAAATAACATTATTATTATTTTGTTTAAATAATACAAATATGTGTTCTTTATGATTGTCTTATGTGCATGCCATTTGCGAGGATCAAAAAAAATTGTGAAGATTTATAATAAAAGTAGGAATGCAATGGAAAAATTCTGTTATAAAAAAAAAAACGTGCGAAGACATGTCCTTAACTCATTGAAATAATCAGATTACGATGTAATAAGACTGTTTAAAACGTGTTGCCAGTTGAGAGCAGCGGATTTCTATCAATCAAATGCCACTCATCAAAAAAATGTTGATCCGGTTGTCATGATTGTTTCAGTCATGTAAGAGGAGTTTTTCTCAAAGATTGAAATTCATGAGTTTTCATGCGCGTGCTCTTGTTCTCATTGATAATATTACATCAAGACATATTACCGTAACTTTGTTGCTGTCACAGTTTGCAATTCGGTCTGCTGGTCAATTATTGTTCGAGACATTGTTTGTAATGTTGCTGGGAGTTAAATGTAGATTCTTCATATCGTAAATTATCTTTGTTAATTCTTACAAAAAGAGGATAACGATGTTAAAATCATATATTGTATACAATGTGCTATGTATATATCAGGGAGAAAATGTATAAACGTGAATATTGAAGTTAATATTGAGGTGTATATGCATTCGTTTATATTCGTTGCCTAATGATTCCTATATATCAGAAAGAATGTCGTATCCCACAGTTTGACTGCAGTTCTTTCCCTTTGTCAACAACATGATGAAAGAGTTTTAAAGCATCACTGTGGTCATCACATTTTGGTGCACACGCTCTTTAATTCTCCATGGTACGATTGTGTCACACTGTGGTGCCACACGCTCTGTAATTCTCTCTATGGTCACGGTCACAGTGTGTCACACTGTCACACTGTGGTCGCAGCATTTTGATTTTGACACTATGATCACAGAGTATCATCTTGCGTCACAATGTGCTGCACATAAGCCCTGTAATTCCCCCCTCTATAGTGACTGTGACAGAGAGGGTCATACTGTGATGCTGCAACTCTGTAATAATAATAATGATAATAATATTCCGCCTTTATATAGCGCCTAATACATCGGAGATGTCTCTAAGCGCTTTACAGATATATTATTATTACCCCGGTCATCGGATTCTGGCTTGCCCGCACACAATGTATGCACATTCTCCACTCCCTGGGGAGTATTCCAGCAATGGGCCGTGGCGCTCACATTGCTAAGCAAACGACATTAACTTTCGCATCCTACCGGGTACCCATTTAACACCTGGGTGGAGAGTGGCAAATGTAGATTAACGTCTTGCCAAAGGACGCTAGTGCTGCGGTGGGATTTGAACCCCGGACCTCGTGGTTCAAAGTCCGGGGACTTATCCACTGATCCACAACACCTCTAATTCTTTCTATAGTCACAGTGTATCACACTGTGTCACACTGTGGGGCACACGCTCTTTAATTTCCTCTGTATGTTCATAATGTGTCACACTTTGGTCAGGGAGCACTGTGGTGCACACGCTCTTAAATTCCAGTGTGTCACACTATGTCACGCTGTGGTGCACACACTGTGTAATTCTGTCTTTTGGAATAGTTTATCACACTGTGTCACACTGCTGTGCACACGATCTGTAATCCCACGGTGACCACAGTATGTCACATATTGCACACGCTAGTAATCTTATCGTTTGGAATACCGTGGTTTATCGCTCTGTGACACACTGTGGTGCACATGATTATCTCTATAGTCACAGCTGGTCACACTGTGGCGCTGCACACTCTTTAATTCTCTATGGCCACACTATGTCACACTTTTGTGCCACACCCTCTTAATTATGTATTCACAGTGTATCACACTGTGTAACACTGTGTTTCACAGCATTGCACACTGTGACTCATAAGTCATACCAGGAAAAAAACGCACATGTGTCCCACAGTGTGATCAAATGTTTTCTTACAGTCAAATCAATAATGTGTTTCAAATCAATAATGTGTTTCAAATCAATAATGTGGTGCACTCACGTCCTTTTTTCACATTGTGTCACACTATGTCAAACAGCCTGAATATGGTATTTCCATATCATTATGGTCATGTATGGGATATCTTTTTTTTTTTAAGGCAACTAGAGTTTGATCGGCAACAGCTTAAACAGTACTAATTCATCCTCAGTAAAATTTCGTAAGTAATGTTTTAGTAGTATCGACTAATTTTCATGTGATTTTTTCAAGGATCTAAGCTAAAACCACAAAGTTATGATCGTTTATGTAAGGCGTAGCATTTTTCAAAATTGAGAAGATACTTAATATTTCGTACGAAATTTCATGGAGGATATTAAGATATTACCAATCGAAATCTCGTTGCATTGTTTAGTATATCCCGCGATATACTAAGAGATGGAAAGAGCATGCAGGGTTGAGAAGTGGAGAGTGAGGGAAAATGAGAATAAATATATAAAGAAAGAAAGAAAGAAAGAAAGAGGAAGAGAGGGGTAGAGAGAGAAAACAACTAAGAGAAAGAAAGAGAAAGAATAAGAAAGAAGAGAAGAACTGAGAGATGATGAAGAAATTGTGTATAAGTGTGCTTGGATTATATGATAATAATGATACGTATTACTGGTATCAGAATCTTATAATAGCGCTTTTCATGACCGAAGGCAATGCCAATGCGCTTAATAATTATGACATATTACAAAATGATAACAATATTTTGGATCGAGGATTAACTACAAATTGATACGTCATACGTAGACATGTACATGTGTCTTACTCTAAGAATAGCTACATTATCCTACTAGGAGAATAAATTATGCAGGAAATTAGCATATACTAAATCTGGTTAAAATTGTTGCAGTGGCTTTTTGAGCAATCAGTGGCTTTTTTTAAGGAGACAGAATATCTCCACTTCGGCCTTATTTCGCTCGATAAATGAGAGATTTGTAATATCTAGACCATACTGAATGAGTTCTATTTCACCACCACCTTTTGGGGGAAAGAAAGATAATCAATGTGCAAATGAGGTAAACCTGTTACATACACTCATCTGGCCCATACAGGGGGTTAACCGTGCCGTAAACTCACCCGCACCGTAAGTCCGAGGCGCGGTATTCCCCATAGAAGAAATGCTAATAAGTACAATAAGTTTTAATACGCCTGTGAGGGGACAGCCCCTCTAAACATCGCCCCTCATATAATTCTTTTTTTAAACAATCCCCCCCCCAAAAAAAAAAAAACAGTAAGATCATTATACAATTAACTTGATCTGAATGTACTTTCCAGCGTCCTCATTATGTGGCAATATTTCAGGGTCGAGGAAAACTGTTAAATTTCCATGTACATGTATATCCTAGGCATGCCCGAGGAAGGGATTATCCCCTCCTAGACTATTCCCTTATCTGCTTATACTCACTCGCTGAAATTTCATGAAATCTCTTAGAATTCTCTTCTCTTGGGAACCTACACAAACAAGCTTTGCTTTCCAGTAGGTTCCTTTTTCATTTCATGATTTTGTACTTTGTAAATTATATTGTTTTGTACTATAATGGAAATTTGGAAATGAAATGAAATAAACCTTGCATCAATCAAAAAAAAAAACCCAAAAACCATTAAACAATGTGATGAATGTTATAGACCAGTGTCACGTACCACCCCCCCCCCCCCCCCCCTCATAAGGTTATCCATGCTGGGCAGGAACATGTGAAATCTATACGTGTAAAAATGGGAATAACTTTAAGGGCGTCCCCTACTCAGCCCCATCCCCAGTCCCTTCCTTTATAATCAACCATTTCTTCAAACCTGCATTACCATGAGATTTGAATTTAAAAAATCTTTCTGACCTTTTAAATAGTTTATTTATGGGTTTCCTAGTTCAAAATTTTGTCTGGAGAATAAGTTGGATGCAACCGGACAATTTTCGCAGAGAATTATTCCTATCTATATGCTTTGAGCAATTTATTATAATAAATGTTAGATAAAATTGCTCTTAACTGTAGAATATACAAACTATGGTGAGGGAAGCGATTGTCATTTGTTCAGTAGGAGGAAAGCCGACCCCTCCCCCCTCCCCGCAATAAGGATCCACCTGTACCATCATAAGAAAATGTACCCACCCTGAATAGACCCACCCCCCCCCCCATTCCTCTTTGCGTACAACTTTTATTGCACCTTGTGTATCCTTTATCCCCCCCCCCCCACCCTTCCAGTACAAAATTATATTTTTTTAAGGGATATGCCCTCTGTTCTGTGATAGGTTTGTATTAGGTATACCGCGCCATCGCCGTCTCAGTGGAAAGTGCTCTCTTTTTAATATGAAAAGGTATATATTCTTTTCAGAAATGAAGAAAAAAGCAGCTTTGAATATTGTTGGCTTTCTTACCAACACGTATGATGTGCATGAGGTGCTTTTGTTTCTACATTTGCACTTTTTCATACTTTTTGGCATGTCAAATTTATAGACCTGTTCTTCCTACAAACCCTAGATTTCTGCCTGAAAATTCCTCTTTAACTGAATGGTTAATGAATAATCAAGAATATAATGTAAAAAAAATCTGTTTGAACTTCCCTTAAAGCTTGATCAAAAGACTGTTGAAACAAACGATTTTACAGGGAAATATCTATACCTCAAGGGTAAAGCATTTTTCATGGGTTAGTAATCAGAATCCTTCTCAAGTATTATCATTTCCCCTTAATTTCTACCCTTCGATCGCCATACCATGCAAGCAATATACTCCTATAATACAGCAAAATGAAAAGAAAGAAAAAAAAAAAAAAACAGTGGCATGTAACCACTCAACTTATGACCGCAAAAGAGTGGCGAATTTTTCTAAAAAAGAAGATGGCTTAATACAGTATAGCTGTTCCCTTGTACATTGCCATATAAAAGATACTGGATACAGAATGAGTCATCTGTCAGCTATTTAAAAATAGGAATGAAAGTCACTATAATCGTGATATAATTCCATTCCTTTTCGTGAAGCATAATATAATAAAGGTCCATGGAGAATGGTCAAGGTGTAAAGTCCTATGCCTGCAATTTATCTAAAAAGGCTTCATTTTTTAATTCATATTTGCATTGATATTTTGAAGAAAAGGGGAAGCGGGTTATAGAAGAATACCCATAAAGCATCCTTACAGGCCGCAGGGCCTCCTTACAAACACTCCAAAATCAAACGCAAATGAATTTAAATCATAATACTATGCGTTTGTAGGATTTACCTTTTTTTTTTTCAGTTGCGAAAATATTTAAACTATATAAATGTTCATTCATGAAAAAGGCACCACAGTATGTACAATCTAGTGGATGGAGCATAGATGGAGGTCGGGGGGGGGGGGGGGAGCGGGAGTTGGAGGTACGTACGTGCACGCTTGAGTCTCTTGGAGTTTGTGTTCACTGTTTTATATGCTGATCATTATGTTAATAACAATGGTCATAAGTTGTTAGATCTTTGCAAAAGCGTTGATATTCATATCGTAAACGGAAGAGTTGGTGACGATTTAGGAATCAGCAAATTTACTTGTGCTGGTGCAAATACTATTGATTATGCTTTAGCTTCTCCCGAACTTTTTGTAAATGTTGAAAATTTTTGTGTAGGTGAATTTGATGAAGTTTTATCAAACAAACAATGCCCTATTTCAGTTGAAATAGTCGTAAAAGGACTATTCCAGATGAAAACGTTAGACTCCATGAACGACGAATCGAGTGAAAAAAACACACAATAAGAATAAAATGGGACAGTGATAAAAGAAATTAATTTGTCCGTAACAATGATGAGTCGAGCGTAGATAGGTTGGTAGAATTCTTAGAGACTTTGGATTCAGAAAATATATCCCAATCCGATATTGATGAAGCAACCACTAACTTAAAGGATATTTATTTAAACGCTGCCACTGCATCTAATATGACCGTTGAATGTTCAGGAAATCGTAAGAAAAAACTAACAATACAAAAAAAAAAAATACTATGCCATGGTTTGACAAAGAATGCTTGGAGTATAAGCAGGAATATACTAGGGCGCGAAATGTTTTTCGGCTTAATCAAAATGATTTAAATCGAAATGAAATGAATCGTAAAAGCAAATTGTACAAGTACATTAACCGAATAAAAAAGCAAAACTATTTCAAAAAACTCCATTCTGATATAAGAAAGTTGAAAAGTACAAACGCAAAAGATTAGTGGAACATGATAATTAAAAAAGAAAAAGAAGAGTTCTGTCAAACTCCATTCTCAAAACTTAACGGCGCAAGACTTTTTAGATCATTTCAAAAGTCTAGGAAAGAGTGGAAATCAATCAAATGATTTGAATTTTGATTTTGATACTTATATTGAAGAAAATTCTAATGGAGAATTGAATAGATTAGTTGAAGAACCTGAAGTCGTCAAACAGCTATAAAGCGATTGAAAAATAATAAATCTCCGGGGCTAGATATGATTGTAAATGAATTATTGAAAAATAGTTCAAAGAGGCTATAGTTACACTAATCACCAAACTATTCAATATTGTCTTTGATAGTGGGATTGTTCCGACGGATTGGGTGAACGGTCTCATAAAACACTTTGTATAAAGGCAAAGGTTCCTCAGATTCAGCAGATAGTTATAGAGGAATAACATTGTTAAGTTGTGTGGGAAAGCTTTTCACTGCTGTCTTAAATGAAAGAGTGGTTAATTTCACCGAGTCGAATGATATGTTAGGAGAAGAGCAAGTTGGTTTCAGAAGTGGTTATTCGACTATGGATCACGTGTTTTCACTGCATGTCACTCTTGATCGGTATCAAAAAAAAAAAAAGAGTTTATACTGCCTTGGTAGATTACAAAAAGGCATTTGATTTAATCGAAAGATCATTCCTATGGATGAAACTGATTAATCATGGGATTTGTGGTAGATTACTCAGAGTAATAAGGTATTTACCTTTGACTTTACACCTAAAGTCAAAGTCTTGCATCTCATACGAAAACAAAACATCGGAGACTCGGAGTATTTCCGGAGTAATATTAGAGTGCAGAAAGGAGAAAATTCATGTCCGATATCATTCGCATTATTTCTTAATGACTTTGAAACATTTTTCCATGAAAGATACTCTGGGTTAAGATCTCAGCTTCTGTTCTTGATGAGGTCTGCTTGGATCGAGAAAGCGATATATTCTTTTTAATTATTTACCTTACTATAATTATGCAGATGATACAATTGTGCTGGCTGAATCTGCCGAAGAGCTACAATGAGCACTTCATGCTTTAGATGACTATTGCCAACTTTGACACCTAACTATAAATATATAAAAAACCAAGGTACTTCTTTTTTCTCGAGGAAAGGTCAGGAAAAGACATATTTTCCGTTTTTGAAGCGACGAAATTGAGGTTTGTGATGATTACGTTTATTTAGGAACAACCTTTAATTATAGTAACAATTTTGTAAAAGCCATTAATAAACAGGTTTCCCAAGCAAGTCATTATTTTCAATGAAAAGTAAAATATTTTCATTGCGCGTGCCAATTGATATACAACTTGAATTGTTTGACCATTTAATTTTACCAATATTATTGTATGGAAGTGGAATTTGGGGTTTTGTGAATATATCTCCGATTGAAACATTCTTTTAAAGATATTGTAAGGAATTATTTAGTGTGCATAGAAGGACCCCAAATTGTATGATTTATGGCGAAATAGGAAGACGGAAGCTTGAAAAAATTGTTTCTCAACGCATGTTGATGTTTTGGTACCGGCTTGTGAGCAGTAAGACTTCTAAAATATATATAGTATCTTGTATCGTTATCAATTTTCTTTAATTTTGATACAAGAAAATCCCTTTGTATGGCTATAGGCAACTCAACTCAAAACTCAAACTTTAATGCACTTTAAATTTGTTTTGCTTGTAATGATCGAAAAATGTTTATGCACTAAGTTGTGTTGTCAATTATTTTGAATATTGTCAATTTCATAATACTTATTGTTATATACTTTGAAAAATGAAAATGTAATGAAATAAAATCTAAATCTGAAATCTGAAATCTGAAAATAAAGGAACTGCTAAATAAACTGGGTTTAAGTGATATCTGGGATAATCAAACGTCAAATTTGAGTAATGAATAGTTTTTAAAAATTGGTTAAATCAAGATTACATGATGCTGAAAATCAAGAATGGCACAGTGATGTCGAAGAATACTCGCGATGTTTAAATTATCGAATCTTAAAACATTCAAACCATTTTGAAAAAATACTTTGAAGTATACTGAATGATTCAGAAGTAAAATCGCTGTGCAAATTTCGTTGTGTGAATCACAAAATGCCCATAGTTACATGCAGACATAATAACATTCCGAGAAAGGAAAGACTGTGTCATTTTTGTGATAAAAATCAAATTGGAGATGAATTTCATTATCTTTCTCAATGTAACGTTTTTGAAGAGCAAAGAATAAAATATTTGAAATGTTATTACTGGAATAATCCAAATACGTATAAAATGAATCAGCTATTGGTGAAAAGAAGACTGTCCTTTCGAATTTGGCCAAATTTTGTGCTTATATTATAACTTATTTAAAGCATTGAATATGTCATTTTCATGATCTTGTGTATTTTTTTTTCGCTGAAAACATTGGCCTTCCTTGCTTTCAGGCTGTGCCATATTTCTATTTATTTATATGTATTTCATTTCTTATTTATTTATTATTTGTTTTATTCTTATTTTCCTTTGAATTATTTTGGTACTCACAGAACAAGAAATTGAAATATATATATATATATATATATATATATATATATATATATATATATATATTTATTTATATATGCGAGTGTGTGTGTGTGGGTGTATGTGTGTGTGTGCATGTTATGTATTCTATATCATTGTACCCTGATACCCTCGAGTTTTCAATAAACTTTCAAACTTTCATACTAAACTTTCATGCATGTACTTTTTTTTTAATTAGTTTATTTTCTCTCATAAAGAAAATTGTACATAATTTGAAACATTTCATACAATATTACAAATAATCTTCACATAAATATAACTGCTAAATGAAGTTTCAAAATTTCAAGAAGAATGATATTCATATAGGTCTATTTAAATTACACATTTCATTACACACAAAAAAAATATAAGAATAACAATTGAAATGTATTTTCACATAAACAAATCGCAAATAAAGTTTTACGTTTCACATATCATGACCTCGCATAAGTGTGAGTGTACATTTCGTATGAAATTGCTTTAATAGTCTTTAAAAATATATATATATCATTAGGTCCTGCAAATGAATTTTAATAATTTTCCACGGAGTCTTTTTTTTTTCTTCAATTTCCTTCAGAGAGGAAGAATAGTTAAATTAAAAAGAAAGAGGAAAGATAAGAGGGGGGAATAGATACTGTAAGAGAACATACACCATCCCTCCCCCCCCCCCTCCCCCCTCTCCCCTCCCCCCTCCCCCCTCCCCCCTCCCCCCTCCCCCCTCCCCCCTCCCCCGCCCTTCCCACAACAACACACACACATACACACACACACAAAACCCAACAAAATCAAACGAACAAATTGTCTGTTTGGAGCCAGGAGGGCATTAACTCACACGCTTTAACCCTTCTGGCTCTCAACCTGCTCTCAACCATAGACAACAGACGATTTTTTTTTTTTTTTTTTTTTTTTTTTTTTTTAAACACAAGCACACAATTATTGTATCAATAATGCCTAAAGCATTTTCATTTACTTGAAGTACGATAAAAGAGCAATGTGGAACGGAAGTACCGATAGTGATATCGATACCAAGATTTTCGAAAATATGGCTGCTTCTGCTTCGTGGGCGTGGAAAAGCGTCCTAATTTGTTCTCTGATTATTTTCATTGTCACCAATCAAGTCCAGACTGAGACTTTGGAGGATGATCTGCTTTTTGCACCAGGAGGACAGTTTAATTTGAAAATGGGACAAGCAAAACCTCAAAGGTAACACGTCAGTCTGGTTGTTCAGTCCCATAATATTGAGAAACGTGTTATGCTGTTGCTATTTTCGATAACAATCATAGTCATGAATTGTATTTCCGAACAGATTGTATTACCGAACGTGTACAGTTAAGCGCCTAAAATGGGTTTTCATACGCGTGGGACTGCGCGTACGAAAACCACACTATTGAAACAAAGGTTGTGTCTTTTTCCCATAGGTTTCACACGTTCGGAAATACAGTAGCCTACCTTTTTCAAGGGACCAAAACGCCGCTTCGTATTGGGAAGGGGTTCACTCGAAAGGGAATATCGTTTTAAATCTACGTTGTCTTTTTGAAATTCCACCAACTTCTTTTTCTGTAGTCTAGGTCTTTGACTCTTTTGAGCATTCATTAAGTAAGTTTGACAGATATTCGTTTGATATTTTATTTGCTATGGTTGATTTTCTGAAAAGTGTTCGGACACTGGATCCACCACCATAATTAAATAATGTCAATCAATTTCAGTGGTTGATGATTTACCACTTATATGGTCAGGGGTCCTAAAGCTACGCAGGTCCTAAAGCTACGCACCCCGTAAATACGCGCAATGCGACGCGTTCAGTGCGACAAACTCTTGGTTTGACTGAGCGCAATGAGATTATCATTTAAGTTCGCCAAAAAGAATGAGTAATTTTCCTTTATTTTTGGTGATATTATCACTATTTGCAAATCGGGATGAAATTCACGTCAGTCGGCTTAATAAAATCAAGATTTGCATTCATTTATTACGTGTGCGTAGCTTTAGGACCCTTTCATTTTTTCGACCAAATTCGACATGGGTATCGACATCGACTTGAAAATTAATGTTATTGATATTTTTCCATCGTAATTTTCTCAGGAATTTAATTTAAGAATATGTAGACCCAAGATATATAAAAGAAATTCGCATAAATCATTGAAAAGGTGACTTTTTAGCCGCTGGAAACAAAGTGCGTAGCTTTAGGTCCCCCCATCATACATGTACAAGCTTATCTGAAGATAGACTGAAAATTCTGTCTCTCGTTCATTAGCTTCTTTTTATTTTGACAGGGTTGGCTATTCACTTAGAGAAACGCTCCTATCACTCTGCTGTGCCTGTGTAAATTGTTACTGTCTTAAGTTAGTAGATCTATGGTAGTGGACCCTATTTCCGAACACTTTTCACAAAATCAACCATAGCAAATAAAATATTACATGAATATCTGTCAAACTTGCATAATGAATGCTCAAAGTCCTACAGAAAAAGAAGTTGATGGAATTTGAAAAAGACAACATAGACAGTAGAGGCGCACAGGCCAATATCGGAGACTCTCTCCCAATAACCTCGCATAAGTGTGAGTGTTTGGGAGATTGTCTCTGTTATCAGAGACTTTTATAAATATTTTTGGTAGCCAATGTGGGAGACAGTCTCCAATTTGGGAGATCGATTTTCTTTGTTTACATTTGCGGCAAAGGGATTACCTCAGCGCAAAATGAAAATGTGATAAGCAGATTCCTCATGAAAAAGTACTCCTTTTGACCGTCTACTTTAAAAATCCACCGTTTACTTTTGTTTTCATAACATTTTTTGTTATGATCCACACAAAAAACAAATGGACTTCTGATTTCTGAGGGGAAAAAATTTGGCCGAGAAAAAGTGCCTTGTTGTTGGTGTTGTTTCTGTTGTCCTCTTGTTAGCAAAGTCTCCAATATCAGAGACTGTCTCCCAATTGGGAGAGAGTCTCCCAAATCAGCTGTGCACCTCTACTGTATGTAGTTGATGTAGTTGTAAATAGATCTATGCTTGTAGACTCCTTGATCTATTTTTATTTTTTTTATATATTTTTATAAATTGAATAGATTAGGCCTAGGCTCTATACATTCACGAATCTGTTCACTTACCAATTTGACTGTTTTATTCCTTGTAATGCTCCTTTTTCAGGTAATTCAGGGTCCAAGTTATTCTCCGTTTGAAAATCTTGCAGCCGTTTCCACTGCGCAGGAATGAAGATGACATCGCCCCTGTTCTAGTCTACGTACAAGGGAAAATTATTATGAAGGGAATAAATCAATGTGTACGAGTTTGTAATGAATTCATCACATTTTTTTCCCTTCATAATAATTTTCCCTTGTATGTAGACTAGAACGGGTACGATGTCATCTTCATTCCTGCGTAGTGGAAACAGCTGCAAGATTTTCAAATGGAGAATAACTTGGATCCTGAATTACCTGAAAAAGGAGCATTACAAGGAATAAAACAGTCAAATTGGTAAGTTAACAGATTCGTGAATGTATAGAGCCTAGGCCTAAACTATTCAGTTAATGAAAATATATAAAAAAATAAAAATACAAGCATATTTACAACTACATACTGGCTACACATTGGCGTGTAGACAGTTTGCACAGCAGAGTGATAGGAGCATTTCTGTCTCTAAGTGAATAGCCGACCCTGTCAAAATAATAAGAGGCTAATGAACGAGAGACCGAATTTTCGGTCTAATCTGAAGATAACAGATGATTTGCATATTCTTTATGGTTCTATAGATATTTATCATGTGGTAGTGAAAGTAGTCAATCCATTATGTTCTATTTGTTGTTAAATGCAGACTTCCTTTGATTTGTAGGCTAAATATAAAAAAAATCTAATGAAAAATCTTTTTTTATAGATCTAGTGAAACAAAAGTGAGACTAAGTCTTCTAAGACTAAGAATAGATTTTTAAAAAATGATAAATTGTTTTAAATTGAAGACATAATGGCCTAAAATTTCTGATTTTACTATGTTTGATGCAGGTATCTGCTGTATGATGTGAATCCAGGAGAGGGCTTCAATCTGAGACGAGATGTCTACATGAGAATAGCTAACCTGGTAAAGAAACTGCAAGAGAAAGACAATTGGGTTCTTGTCCTTCCACCCTGGGGCAGGCTCTACCATTGGAAATCAAGGAACATGCAGCAAGTACGAATACCGTGGTCAACATTTTTCGATGTGGAGAGTTTGAATCATCATGTTCCTGTTATTGAATTTGAAGATTATATCAAAAGTAAGTATCGTATTGGTTTCAGGGCTGCATTAGTGAAGACAAGGTCCAAAAGCTAGCACTAAGCTACTTGTAACCATTGAAAATAATCAATCTCTCACTTTTTTTCTTAGTGTATAATTACAGAAATGTGCAATTTTACTATAAGGGCTACGACTCATCTGACATATGCACTATTTATCTGTCCTCTTTTACCAAATGATGTTGTCTCTTTTATCTACATTAGATTATAATCAAATGAAATGTGTATTGTATTCATTTGCTGTTAGTAAATGAATTAAATAAAAATCAAATACCCTGTGGATCATTTTAATCCCTGGTACATTTTTTAATGCAAAATTATACTATGAAGTTGCACAGATTTTGCTATGAAGACATTAAAATGCTAATGGATGACTGTGTAAGAAAGCAATTTTAAAGAACATTCAAAATGATGAGATAAAATTGATTAGATCTTGTAAGGCTGACTAGCTGAAGAATATAGCATAGTAATGCACTATACATGGAATCATGATATTACAATAACATACATCTAGATGAAGACCTTATACAAGAATGAAATAATTTTCTGTCCATGTTTCTTTCTTGACTGGAATCATCTCTGATGTACAGTTACGGGTGAAGCAGTGATCGACGAGCATGTGTATCTTCAGAGGTACAAAGAGGGTTGGACCGATGGGAAATGGGAGGAGCGGATGCATGAGAGAGAGTGCAATGACGCCCCAACGTATCATAAGAATGGTGAAGGGAAGTACAGAGGCTGGTACTGGGGGTACTCGGATGCTTACGCTCGCAACTTCAGGTGTCTTTCAATTCAGGGCGTGGCCGGGTCCCTCATCCCCTACCTCACACAGAATATAACTGCAAGGTAACGTGACATGATACTAATCTTGTTTTTTCCTTCTTATCTAAAAAATGTTGCTTTCCCCCTTTTCAGTGAAATGGAGTTGAAACCTTTACCCATTGCCTTCTGAATTCTCTCTTTCACATAGGCTTAATACAGGGCCAACTTGTTCCTGTGTCGGCATCGGGTTAACTGCCCACAATATTTTGTAGATGGCTGTAGTAATTCTAGTACCATTACAAGATAAATGATCTTTACGTAAGGGTTATTGAATTTAGAAATATTTAACATCATATAAATAATTTGTGTTAAAGATAAAATAGTGAATGGAAATGCCATTTTAATGTAGGTACAAGTGGACTGCATGGCCCGAATTCAAGAAAGAGGTTTATCTAACCCATGGTTTAAACCTCCATAAGCGTAGTTCGTGCATGTCCTCATGTCCAATGGGCGTACAGTAATGCACTTATATACACTTATTTACGCTTATTTTAGTCCACGGCTAAGGTTTAAACCATGGTTTAAACCATGGGTTAAGATAAACCTCTCTTGTGAATTCAGGCCTATGAGGTCATTAATTAGCCACTCACACAGCACAGCCTGTTTGAAAGTAAGTTTTATAAAAAATCTATCATAATTTTAGTCACAAGCCAACTAGGTTTTTTGAAGTGATGATAGATGCAATGACAAAACCAAGGTGGGTAAGTTGTAGGAAACTTGATTTTTTATGTGTTTTGACCTTCAGATCAGTTATGATTGACAGAGCAGAAACTCTACTGCATGATACATTTGGGATGTCAGATTATTGGGCAGTAAGTTACTTCATGGCAGAGTTGCTCAGAATTTTTCTTCTGTATTGGGTTATGTGGTCACTTCCTTTTTCTTGCACTTCTTGCTTCTGTTACTACATTCAACAAACGTCTTTGCTTTGATTAATTTCTCTCTGACGATCTCATTCCTTTCTCAAATGGATGCCTCTGTGACTGTGCAACCAATGTGAATTTAGCATCATTATGTTTTGGTTACATATATATCTAACAAGTCAATAACACTTTGGAAGTATGGGACTATTTAAAACCACAACCCCTCCCTACATAAAAGTAGATACTGTAGATTACCATCTCACCATGTCTATATTATAAACCATTGTAGTGTCATTACATTCTTTGAGTGCTTTTGTGTCTAACTGTGTTGGTAAGTTTGACATTGTAAGATTATTTTATCTCCCACTCCTTCCTTACAGAGATAAAGAATGTCAGTGTGTTGTATAGCAAATAATCGTAGCACAATTGCCTACATTTGTTCTTTTACATACATGGGTAGGAAGGGGAAAATTATTTTTTTTCTCAATTGTCCTTGTCCGAACAAAGATGAAAGATAATGGGTTCAGTATCAAATGTTAGTCATACAAATATACCCAGCACGAAAAGTAAGGAAACTCCACTTTATATTTCTTCCAATCATTAACACTAGCAAGAAAAGTGTCCCTGTGGTGTTATTGTGTTCAGATGACTTTGAATGTTGGATATCCCCCCCCCCCCCCCCTCTCCATCCAATAATTAACAAAAGAATGAAAATAACCCTTTCTGTGTTTGCAATGTTCTTTTGGAATTGAGGTTTACTTGCCGAATAATTATGAATTCAAATCCTCAAACAATTTGTTCGAACATCATCAAGTGTACCCAAAGCCAAAATATCGCTCATTTTGCAACAATTCCTTTTTGACCCTTCCCCTCATTTACGCCGGCTGCACACGCCCCATTCAGCAAATCATATCAAGGATGTTATGATTTGATAGGGAGTTATCCAAGCTTTAAAATGATACTCAATACAACCCATATTGTTCTCATTTAAAGAAATATAATAGATCAAAGTCAAGTTTCCTTACTTTTTGTGCTGGGTGTAGAAAATGCTTGAAATGTTTGGAAAGTCAGGAGTGGTAGTAGTAAAATTTTAGAATTAATATGTCTTGTTGAACACAGTAAATTGTTATCTTATAAGTGAATAAGTTGCTTTAAATTTTTTTTTTTAAATCATTCATTCTGAAATATTGATATCATTGACATTCTACTTGAAATATCTTTACTCTGACTTTTTATGAGTAGAGGTTAGACACCTTAAATTTTTCTTATATTCAGTTTAGTTGTTTCATGATGATCCCATGAACTTTCAACACTAAAGTTTGAGCACAAACAATACTGTAATTGTAATTATCTTGTTAGATCATTACTGTTTATGAATTATTTATATTTCTAAGGGCTCATACTGCTTGCAAGTATTCATGTTCCATTTTCTTTTATACACTTGCATCTCTTTCTTATTTTCTTCTTACTTATCTGGTACTTTTGTGCAATATTAATCATATTTCAGGTTTAAATTTATTACTTTTTTGTATAATATTCTAGTAAATTTAATGTTGTTTGTCTCCTTACATTTGAAAGAGTTACATCATTAAGACTATTTGGTTTGTTGTTTTAATCGTAAGGTCTACTGGAAATATTTTTGTAATTCAGTCAGTCACCACACAGGTAACAGAATTATGAAGCTTTGAATTCCTTGCAAGAAAGTTATTCCTTTCTCTCTCTCTCTCTCTCTCTCTCTCTCTCTCTCTCTCTCTCTCTCTATCGCTTTCTTTCTCTCTCTTTCCATATCTCTCAACTTTCAATATCTTTCTCTAATCCATAATGGCACCTGGTAAATATGATTAGTATAATCAGCTATTCTCTGTACAAGTCAAGAAATAAACATATCCGATCAGTTGATATATCATAAAATCTTTAACTGAAAATTTTGGTTACAACACAAATGTTTATGTTTCTCTTTGAATGTTTTCTTTCTGTTATTCATTTCTAGAAAAAGGGGAATAGATTCCATTATTCAGTTTTGAAAGATGAATCGAGAACACTCTCTGATATATAGTGATATGATAGTTGATTTTCCAGCTCTAATGAATGCCATTTGCATACTGGGACGTGTCATAAAATCATTCCCATCTAAAGTATTCCCCTTCTTATTTTCTTCATTACCTTATGTTTATATAATCAATATTCCTGACTTCTGTACACTTTCTTGTTGAATTCTCCTTTCTGTTCTATAATCCAACCTACTGGTCAACCCTTCCTAGATCAGTCCTTTTGTCTCGCTGTGAAGAAGTTCTCCATGATTACTATGGACAAGTTGAGTACTGGAACGTAAGTTCTTGCTGGATTTTAATTTATGGAAATAGGCTTTGGAGATGGATTAGTTTGATGGCCTGGGCCATTACATAGATGGATGGAAATATGGAAATAGGTCTGATAATCGGTTAGTTTTATTTAACCTTTAAGGTAGATGGGTTGAAATATCAATAAAGAGGGCTATAAAGGAATTACTATTTTTATGCCTCCGCCCACCGAAGGTGGTGCCGGAGGCATTATGTTTTCGGGTTGTCCGTCCGTCCGTCTGTCCCGCTTTCTCGTTCTAGCAATAGCTCAAGAACCACATGAGGTATGAACTTCAAACTTGGTGCTAGTATATCACCATAGGAAGACGATCTGATTAGATTTTGGGGTACGTAGGTCAAAGGTCAAGGTCACAGAGGCCAATTTCTCAAATTTCAGGTGTTAGCCTCGTTCTAGCGATAACTCAAGAACCATTTGGGTATGAACTTCATACTTAGTGCTAGTATGTATCACCATAGGAAGACAATCTGATTAGATTTTGGGGTACGTAGGTCAGAGGTCAAGGTCACAGAGGCCATCTGAAATTTCAGGTGTTAGCCTCGTTCTCGCGATAACTCCAGAACCATTTGAGGTATGAACTTTAAACTTGGTGCTAGTATGTATCACCATAGGAAGAGGATCTGAGTAGATTTTGGGGTATGTAGGTCAAAGGTCACAGGTCAATTTCTGAAACTGCAGGTGTTAGCCTTGTTAACGCAATATCTCAAGAACCATTTGAGGTATGAACTTCAAACTTGGTACTAGTATGTATCACCATAGAAAGACAATCTGATTAGATTTTGGGATACGTAGGTCAAATTGATCCATTAACTTCACACTTGGAACTAGTATGCATCACCATAGTGAGATGTACTGATTAGATTTTTATTCACGTAGGTCAAAGGTGACAGGTCATAGAGGTCATTATATAGGAGTATGCGAAATTAATGGTTTTTTTTACCTTTGTTATCACCATATATCTCAACTATTTTGTATTCATGACTAGGAGGAGATAAAGTGATCAGTCAAAGGTGTAAGGTCAAATGTCAAAGAGGTCAATTAACATGTAATCAGAGGCTTTTTATTCTGGTTATCACAATATTTCAAGAACAGTTTGAGCCATCAACTGAATTTAGGCAGAGGCATATAGGAGACACAGTGGCATTCATCTTGTTACATTTTTTTTTTACCTATCACATCAATGGAAAGAATATTAAACAGTTTTGAATAAATTTCCCAATTTTTTTGACATGAGCCTCCATAGTGAAAAGAATTCTGTTGGTGGGTTTGATATATAAATTGATGTATTCACTGTTTGAAATTAGCCTACTTTTTCTTCCCTGCGTCAGAAAGATTGATATAAATTCAGATACTGGTAGTGCATGGGCCGAAGGAGTATTCTGTCTGCATTTATATTTCGCCTTTCCAGACTTCCCTTTAGAAACTGATCAAAGTGCTTTACAGTGTATTATTCTGTCATTTGGGTATTCACGATTCAGATTTGCTTGAATTATTTTCTGTCCTTTTATTCCATTACAAAAAAAATGTAATAGAATATCAGAAATAAATGTTTTAGAGGAAAGTTACTGTAATACCTCAAGCAATTTCTGCCATTTCACCTGCAAGTTATTATACTGAATATACTATGATAAAATTATGCGGAACATCATTGAAGTGTTCTTGGAATGTTTTTTTTTCAGCATTTCATCTTTAAAGCTGCTATATTTACTGATATCACATTTTGTTAAAATTAAACATCTAAGATTTGATTTTTCCTACAATGTGAAAGTACAATGTAAATGTTGCAAAATTATGTTTCAAGGCTCTTAAATGGCCAGAAGTGTTTTTCCTATCATACATTTACAAGATAGATACATCATCCTTTTTTAGGGGATTCCGTAATTGAGTAGCATCTACATGTAATTTCCAAATGTGTGCTCAGGACATTATCTCACTCCCCCTGCAAGTTCTCTCTGTGTTGACACACCGTTCAGACTTGAAAAAAATAACTTGTTTACATAAATCACTTTAGCTTAATGCTACGATTTGACACAGCTTACTTAACGTAAGCCTCGTTTGATATGTATACTAGTTTTTGTCATAACTAACACCAATTTCTATCTAGGACATGTCTTTTTGGTATTTGAATGATTGACAGTGTGCTCATTGGTTCTGTATCCCTAATGCTGCTTTTTTATTTGGACTTTAACTTTGAAAAAGTTTAACTTTTAATTTGATGTTATACCTCATATTTGTAATTTCCATAATTTTCATACATACAGAAACCTGAAATAGAGAAAGTCCGGTCATTTATTTCTTTTTTTCCAAGCCACTTCAAGTCATAAACCGTAATTTATTGCTCCACATTTGTCTACATGTATGTGCATGATTTTTAACCTTTTACTGTTTCATCCTACTAACCCATTATAAAACTAATTTCTTCCTATATTTTGACTAGATTATTCATTACTTTTATCCATTTGTTAAGTGACCATTGAGTATTTTCTACTGTCTTGTAGTGCATGCACTTGTACTTTAAATTAATTCTTAATTGTTTTATCTTTTTCCTCTTGTTATGTCTAATCCCTGCTTCATATCAAAGAGTTCTGTTGTAACTCCTTGTTCATATCATTTGCAGTACAGGAGAAACTGTATTATCGATGTTATTGCCTGTAAATGAGAGAGAAAGATGTAGAGGAAGGGACAGAGATTTTAGCTGAATTATATGACTCACTATCCTGTATAATATGCATTTGAAGCAATAGAACAAAGTTTGTTTTCACTGTATTTTACTGTCATTACATTCATCAGTATAGAGAGATGGAAAATATTGTGCGATTTTTAATTTCATTTCAGAACAAGCAGCCCATGATTTTGTTGACTCGTTGATTTGAAGTTCTGTACAAAATTTCATGATTGAGACTACTCAATCCATTATTGGATGAGAGCTTGGTATATAATTATTTATTTTTGACCTTTTTTCTTTATTTTTAATATGCTAAAGAACAAAAATGTGAATAGACAAATAGTTTTCAGTTTTCTCTATCTACATGTATGACAGCCTTACATCCTATCTTCCATAGTACTGCATTATTTATCCATGCATTTTGCTGCTTGAGAAAATGTCATTTGTGGGGATTGAATAGCTTATAATGCCAAATATTGCACTAACGTTCCATCTTTGTACTACTATCATGCAAATCACACCAAATCCCTTAACATATTTAGCTTGGCTTTAGCTAGGCTGTCAAACCAAGCATCTGCTACATTCAAGATGTAAGATTTTTTTCTACTAGGTCAGCAGTGTGGCAGGGGGAAAGTGCACACTCACCAAGTATTTTCAGTATTCAATATAGATTATATTCAGTATTTTCATATATCGGGATTGTTATTTTTATTATTTCATGAAGGCAAGACGAAGCCTACGATTTGCCAAGCCTCTCAGAGATATCGGGGACGAGTTTCGGAAAACTTATCTGGATTCCAGCGATGATAAAGACAAAACTGTTATTGTGGATGACTGGAGGGAAATGAAGGTAAGAGGTATCCAGTATTTGCTCCAGGTGTTATTGTGTCAAAGCTAAAGGGTTGAGGGTTGCAATTGGGTTTTATTTCAGGTTTAGGGCTAGGGTAAGGGTTGGGTGTAGCGTTTGTTTCAGCGTTGAAGTTTGGAATTCAGTTGGTGTGGGAAATTGATCGTGGATAATTTGTCGCTAGAGCATGTGTCGTACAACTGTAAAGTAGCAAGGTATGAAATATGAATTTTTTGAAAAAAAATAGAATAGAATATAATAAGGTATCAAATCAAATTAAATTTATTAATAGAGATCTCACAGTAGCTACTTACCTTACATTACATTTTTTTTGTTTTTTGTCCAAGCAACTACTTTTGCCTCAAAAGCAAATACATGTTCAGATTTATTCCTTTCTGCTTTATACATTTACTTTTTAAAAACTTTTAGAATGTACCATGAGGGTGTTAATATTGAACTTAAGTCCTTTGAGGCCAAGGTGTGGGATGCTCATCTGATTGATAGGAGTCTAAATGTTTAAATATGGATAAAAAGAAGTTAATTATAGTATAAAAGTAAATAAAAGGTCGGTTTTTTTTTTTACATCCCTTCATATCTAGATGAGATTATTTTTTGTGAGTGAAGAGAAGTGTACACTTTTTTAGCAGTTAATCTCCTAGCTCGCACCCTTTACAGCTTTCACCCATAGAATACTAAGCCTGAGATAACTTGGTATGGATTGATGGAAAAAAGTATTTTATACGAAAATCATATTGTATATCATGGGTCGACTATACTTTACAGAATATGTCCTTGAGGTTCAAGTTCAACTTTTGTTGAACAGAATTTCAATAACTGCCTTAAGGGGCGGATCCAGGTTTTAGTAAATGGAAGGGGGGGGGGTGATCTCAAAAAATCTCATGAAGAGCAAAACAAAATTCCTTTTTGTGTACAGATATGGCCTAAAAAATGGGGGGGGGCAAAGGGCAATTGTGCCCCCCCCCCCCGATGAATCCTCCAGTGTTTATGAATGACCATTTTTTTTTTTTCTATTCTAGCCAAGTGCAGGAAGTGCCGAAGGTGGTCCTTACATTGCTGTTCACCTCCGAAGACAAGATTTTGCAAGAAACAACAGGAAAGAGGTAGCATCTTTACCCAAAGCAGCCAAGCATATTAAAATGAAGCTGAAGGAACTCAAACTCAAGAAGGTCTTTGTAGCAACAGATGCCCCAGCTAGTGGTATGTCAGTCCTGCCTTTGACATAGTATATATATTTTTTTTTCTTAAAGTGGGTTAAAACAAAACCAGAAAAAGGACTAAGCACATGTATTATAACAATATATAAACAAGAATTAAAAATGTTCAAATAATAACTTGCTGCATTTACTTAATGTAACTTTAAACTGGACCCACTGATTGCTTTTAGAAATAAGCAAACTCAATATTTTGGAGTTATCAATAGAGGAGTGATTACTCAATTTTTTTATGGCGTTCATCTCCAAATTATTTGGAGATGAACGCCATAAAAAATTGAGTGCCTAATGCCTATGTTCTTTCTTATTTATTATGGTCACAGGTAGCATAAACATTCTTTCTCAACAGACATGCAAAAATCTTAATTTGATCAAAAAATATTTAGAATACCAAGTAAAACTAATCAATGATTCAAACATAAACAGTAGGACAAATTACATGGAGGTATTCCACATCCAATGCTTACCTAGCAGGGAGCCAACATTATAGGGGACCAAGCACCAAACTATGTTTTTTGCTGCGACTGTTTTGGGTTCCATGCCAGTACACTATATTTGAAATCAGTGCAAATATTACTTCAGTAAAGAAGTTTAAGATAAAAGTGATTTGTGAGTAGACTATTCTAAGCACCCATACGCACACTTGTGTGCACGGAATCCAGTGAGCAGGGTTTTTATGTTATCCTTTGTTTTCTTCATATTCTGTAACCATTAACCCATATAATGCCATGTCAATTTGGGGGAGGTTTAATTTCATATGTACCGACTACTGAAAATTATTTTTTAGGGGATTAATCTTCTTTGATATAGCAACACACCTTGTGCAATATAAATATACATGTATGTGTTTCCTTGAAATAGATTTCATTGTTGAGGCAAAGATCTTCACAAATTTTGTCTTGATGACAACTATCGGATGTTCTTGTATTTACTTCACTCCACAGAAATCGACCAGTTGAAAGTGCATTTAAAGGGATATGAGGTGTACAACTATATTCCTCCAAGGACAGTTCATGACAAGTTTAAGGATGGTGGTGTTGCTATTATAGATCAATGGATTTGTGCTCATGCAAGGTGTGTATGCATTTAATATGTAGTTATTTCAAAACTTTTGGGGAAGCAAATTGGATTAGAAATGGTATGTCCAGGAACAATTGTTCCTTAAATTTCCTTGATGAATTCGCTAGTGTCCTACAAGTTTATAGAAGGAGAGTAATTTGATATATATGTTTTCAAACATGCTGCAAAAAAAATCAATTTCAGTGTTTGTGGGTTTTTATTTTCAATCTAGCAAGTCCATCACTGATAAACTTGAAGGAAATTAGAAAACTTATTATATGCAGTTACAGAATCCTTGAAGCACGTTTTTCATAATTTTTCAATTTCTCTTCAGTACTTTTCATCAAACTGCAAATATTTATTTATAATGTGAATTGTTACTTGAATTATAAAATCAGTGCTGCATGTTATGGTAATGATTCTCCTTTTGTTTAGTTAGGCACATGTAATGAGGTAATGGGTATTGACATATTTTCAATTCTTGTAGATAATAATGAGGCATTGTCTATTACATATAAAGTTTGATAACTGTGACTGGTGAAGAGTAGCTTTACTTGAGAAGCCAATTTCATGGACTATGTTGAAGTCCAGTCTGTGCTTAAAAACATTTATTTTGTTTGTATTTCAGATACTTCATAGGCACAGGCCAGTCCACTTTTACATTCCGTATCTTTGAGGAAAGGCAACTGCTTGGGTTTGACACCAAGGTGACTTACAATAGGTTTTGTGGTGATGGAGAGCCTTCAGATTGTGAACCACCATCAGTATGGCCGGTCGCCTACTAGGTTGTACGACACATGCTCTGGCGATGATTGCTTCGCGGTCAGTTCCTGACTTCAGCCCTTGACCAAACACTACCCCTAACCCTCACTTAACCTGAAACCAAGTGCCACCCTGACCCTAATCCCTACATCTTGGACAAAATAAAGCCCTGAGTAATTGTCGCCAGAGCATATGTCGGAGCACCGTGTACTAGTGTGCCTTTATTGTGTTATTTATCACTCTCAGTATTGTCTTATGGTACCCCCCTGTTTCACAAAACCTCTTGCCAATAACAAGTTACAATCATTGATAAATGCTTCTGAAACTACTGCATTTGATTGGCTGTTAGTGCATTTGGTATAGATTGTGGCAGTTGTTATTGAGAATAAGTTTTATGAAGCAGGGCCCAGGTTATGAATTAAGAGGTCCATACCTGTTTTTGGTCCATCCTGTGTTGGTATCTGTCTTTTTATCACTGCATTAAAGGCAAGGGCATCATGTCATTTGCAGCTAGTATTCATATCCCCACAATCGATCCATCTTTAGGTGATGTTTGGATATCAGCTGTGAATTGTTCAAAATATGAGCGTCAAAAATAGGCTGAAGACAATTAAGAACGCAATGTTACAGTCATTCAGGATACTTTGGAATATATAATTTGGTGTGTTATGTAAAAATATGTTAAGTATACTTCCTGAAAGTTTAATAAATGAAGGGTTATTTTATTTGTGCCCATGGAAGTGTTCATTTCAAGTCTATTGATAAAAAATTACTATGGGCTATTGTACAAGAAAGTATATATCTTTTCATATTTCAGTACTGTCATTTTTAGAAACTTCATGTTGAAAAATCAATTAACAAAAATATTAAAAAGGTATACCGGCAGCAGTTAGTAACATAAACTGAAAGATATTTTAACTAATATATATATATATATATATATATATATATGAAATATATACATGTATATGTAAAAAACTACTAACATATTTTTTCAAACTTGCATATCACTACCATTGATATGTAGAAGTGAAAACAAAGCATGCAAATATTCATTGTATTTGGTATTATTAAGTCAGTGATTCTGATAAAAGTTTGGAATTTACTTAAATGTTTCCATGATTATTAAACTTCAGATCTGACAGTTGAGAAATTAATAAATTAAATGATAAAACAACTGCTACATGCTCATACAGAATATATACGTTGTTTTATTTACAGTGGAGAATTCCTTTTTCTTTCTTATTGTAATATGATATTTCTTAAAATTACCCACATCTACATATTTCTTTTTAACGAGCCCTATATATATATTCAAGGAGTAGTAACTCATTAATCATTAATTGAGCATGATTCCAAAACTCCATGCTGATACTGTGCTTCTCAAGTATTTACATTGCCATTGATGTTCTACAGCAATATTGTGATAATGATGTTATTTTTGTATATGTATACATTATGCAATCTGTATAGTGTTGTACAGTGTAGTTTGTAAATAAAGAGATTGATGATAGTACTTAGAAACTTAAATTTACCAGTAGACATTACGAAAGAGAATATGTATTTATATAAAGTAGTTTTGCATAGAATTATATTTCTTCTCATAATCCTATTGATAATAATAATAATAATAATAATAACAACATTTCTAAGGTGCACATATCCATTCCAAGGGGTACTGAAGGCACCTAAAACATATGAAACTAGTTATGAATATTACATGAGACAGAGTAAGTAGTACTGAATAGATAACATTGTAAAATATATAAAAATCAACCATAGAGTTCTGACATGAGATAGGTTTCAAGTTTTTTTATAAACTTGGTGACATTTTAATTGAGACTGTTAGTTCATAATGATTTCATTTTACTGGTACATGCATTGGATTTAATGACCTGCCCTCATTTTTATATTAAAAAATTGTGAACGATCTATTCGCTTAAAATGTATTTATGACCTTTCTTCAGTTTGGTGTTTATTGAAATTTTGTGTTTGAGTAAAATCTGTTACAGCAATATGTTTTTAATGAAAAACCTTGTGTTGTCATTGCAGATCAGAGCCTTTGAATTGAATGCAAGGAAATGCAAGGAAATGCAATTTCTGTTTTACCTCAATAGATACAGAGACAAAGAAAATTTATGAAAGTCCATTATCAGTAAAAAATAAATTGGGACCAAAATGAATAGCATTTATCTTTTCTTGATAAGAGGAATGCTTCTATTATGAACACCTTATCCAACTTTTTCATTTTTAAGATGCTGCTGTATGTCATGTGAATTGTACCTCAAACTCATTGGCCCAAATTCACAAAATGGGTTTATCTAACCCATGGTTTAAACTTCCATAAGCGTAGTGCGCGCATGTCCTCATGCCCAATGGGTGGATAGTAATGTGCTTATATACGCTTATTTACGATTATTTACACTTATTTTAGTCAACGGCGGATACTTAAACCATGGTTTAGACCATGGTTTAAGATAAACCTCTTTCATGAATTCGGGCCATTATGATTACACTGCTTGTACATGTGTTACTTATTTAACTCTTTTATCAGTTATTTGATGTAAGTATTTAAATCCAATTGTAACAGAAACTTGTATTGTAAGAAAGTTTGTACTAATTCATCCATACTGGTACATGTACTTAATTTTTGTTTTTGACCTCTTTCCTGTCATTAAATTAAAACATAGTATTTGTTATGATAAAGAAGACACTTTAGTTCATTGCATATTGTCTGTTGAGAGCCATCTAATATTTAGCAGACTGCTAGCTGTTTCAGATATCATGTGTGATAGCTAGGGCTAAATTTGAGATGATAACCTTCATGATGTAATGTCTGAAACTTGGGTGATCATGGAAAAAAATCAATATCTGACATGCCCCTAACCCCCACCCCTCCCCCACCTCCACCCCCAGTTTACAAGTGTGTGCACACTTTATATGTGGATTTTAAAGTGTACCAACCACCTGAAAAAAATAATTTGTATATATTATACCGCTGGAAAGTATAAAATTAACCTCAAAGAACTTTATCTGAAATTCTATAGGTCAACAGTGCAGGAGTATGAAGGAAAGAAAGGATAACATGAAGGTGCTCGCACGGAACCGAATCTCCGAGTTGGGTTCTGCGCGAGCCCTATCTTGGCGAGCGCGTATGGGTGCGTTGAGTAGTCTACTCACGAGTCGCTTTTATGCTTATAGAGAGTATAATTAAACTTGTAATATCTCGTCATAGAAGTGATATTCGAAGCCCATATTTGGAATATAGTAGAATGACATGGAACCTCTAATATACAGAGTAAAATATTTTTTGGTGATTGGTACCCTTTAATTCATATTATCTAGCATTTATATGATGGAGACTTTGAAGGGGTGATTTTTCTTGTTCAAATTTCAGCTTATTGGCCCCCATTAAACAATACGGATCCCCAATAAAAGAAAGGGGGGGGGGGAAGAAAGGAAAACGATGAAGATAAACCCAATACCCTTCTGCCAAGACACTGGTTGTGAGGAATCTGATATGTTAAAAATCAGCCAAAAAATTTTGAAGTTTTGGTATGAAATTAAATAACTCTCCAATCAGTTGTACAGTTGACATTTTCTACCATACACACATTATACCATTGAAACTTCACAAGTTATCATCTATGATGGGGGCAATAGTTAGTCATGCCATGTGTGTATCATCAATTTTATGGCAGATTCTATAGTTACACTAAAATGCAGTTTATAGCTATAGTCAACTAGGTTAGTTGTGATCTTTCAACTGCTCGTAATATTTTTGAAACATTTGAAATGCTTCCAAAATATTTTTGTCATGATTATCATATCCTTCTGTTTGAGAACACTGTCACAGTAAGTTTTCAAAAAAATGTTCTGTAGATGTTCACAAAATGATTTCTTGTCATCTTGTCATTTTATAGTATTTGAAGATTTTGTTTTGTTTTGTTTGTTTGTTTGTTTGTTGTGTTTTTTTTGTTCCTCTGTGTTTTGAAAAATACTTGATTAGCCTGGTCTCACTGACAGTAACTCATTATATTGGTATGATTGTACTATATGCAAGTTTATACTCATATACTCCTTTTGCATGAAACACTTAAAGAGAATAATTCATGGCCTGGGTTTCTATTCATTTTCTCTTCTTTTTTTTTGAGGAGGAGGGGGTGTACTATTGCTTACATTTATTTATTAGAACCCTATCATATTTGCTTAAAATTGATGCTGATGTACTTTAATTGGTTTGATACCGATAGCTGGAATACATGGCTCAAATTAGAACACTTCTTAAAACTGCAGAAAAGTTTCCTGTTACATTGTATATGAATAGAATCAGCCTTTGATGTGATGGCTGTAAAGACACAAGCGAGCAACAAAAAAATATCTACAGTAAAACTAATCGAGCAAATAATTGTAAAATTTTGCAAAAACGTGTTTCCGCCCGGGATCGAACCGGGGACCTTGAGTGTGTTAGACTCACGTGATAACCACTACACTACGGAAACACCGATACTGGGATTGGCCTCTTATAATTTATATACGTTAAATTTTTTTTAGTGTAGCGCCATCATGCGACAAATATAGTGGTAATAAGTATATCGATCTTCGACAATTTGTAGTCTGCTACTATTGTTCCAAGGAACAATAGTAACAGAATTAGTAGTAATTCCCCTATTATCCTTATTATTAATCTTTTTTCTTGCTTGTAAGTTGTAACTAGCATAATCTTTCTTTCTGTAGACCTGATATTAATTCACGATTTATATGAAAAAGGGGGACATCGAAAACATGAGTAAAATGAATTGTAATGTTATTCATGGTGACGTGAAGTCTCAACCAGGGTCTCCACTAACAGCATCTTCCCGAGCTGCACGTTGCACGAGGCCCGGTTGGGGGGAGGCAGAGGGATTACAGTATCGACCAATTCAGAAGAGGGCAACTTTCCACCAACACCATCATAAGCCAGTGCGAAGCTAAATTAGAATTAGCTACAATAGTCATAATGCCGGCTTTGCATAGAAAATGAATAATAACTTCAATCCGCGCTTACCCGGTAATCAAACGAACACATTCGAATAACTAGCATATGAAGCCCTTAATTGGACCTTTCTCTCCCTCCTTTTCTCTGACACACACACACACACACACACACACACACACACACACACTCTCTCTCTCTCTCTCTCTCTCTTTCTCTCTCCTCATTTCTCTCTCATCCCTCTCTCCCCTCTCCCTTTCTTTCTCTCCCCCTCTCTCTTCCGCTCCCTCCCTCAAACACTCTCCCTCTCTCTTTCTCAGTGATACCTCTCTTTGCCTCCTTCTTTCCCAGCGTACAAGGCTCTTAGAAAGTGGAATAACTATGCTCGTCATAACAAAAATTTCAAAAATTTGACAACCAATTTATTTCACTGACATATATTACTCGTTTTCACAACAAAAATAAAGGCTGATAAAGCAGTGGATTTGTATTATAAAGTTTGAACTGTGTTTATTAGGAGGGCAAGAAGCTTTGACTCTTTCACGTAAAGACTTGATATAAAATATGTAAATATACATAGTAAAGTGTAAATTATATACAAATTTACAATATACACAATATTCAGCATTTACAATTTAATGGGGAATTAAGCCTTATTCAAAGCGGAAAAATTACTTTGAACCGAGTTAAAAAGAAAAATTGACCTTGGTGGGAAGAGAAAATTCAGGGAAACAGATTAGTGAAAGTTTGAGAAAATTGGAGAAAGAATAAGAAAGTTATGAACTTTTTAAAGTGAGATGAGATAAAGCCCACCGCACACTATACAAGCGACTGCAATCCAATTTTGGAAATAAATCGCAATAGGATTAAATATTGGCATTTTAACACATAAAATATACCTGATTCAGGTTCTGAACAATAATAGGAATGCTAAACATGAGATTTGTGTGCGCTATCGGCCTCATACTCGGAATTAGGGCAAAATCAGTGTCAAATCGTAGACAATGATTTATCGTAGGACTGCTCTGACGGCACTACGACTCGGAGCCGATTTGGCCTTTCCTCCGAGTAGAAAGCTCGCAATAGGCCGTATTTTCGATTTTTCTATCTTAATATGACTGTCCAGAACCTCAATCGAAAAAGATTTTCTGTGTCTTAATGTTTATATCAAATGCTATTACATTTTTCCGAAATCGGATCGCAGACCGATCGTAAAGTGTGCGGTGGGCTTAAAATGATACGGAAAATCTCTCATTGGCTGGCAATGCGGTCATGATGTGTGCATGTGATGTCAAACATGGAGAACACTCATTTCTTTTGTACCCCGGATAAGTCTGAGTATATAATACATTTTCTATCTTTTCTCAATCATAATTTATTTAAGGAAGGGCATGTAATATATTACCCCTAAGGCATCATTGAATGGAAGTCAGTGGTATCGTAGTGGTATAGGGGGAAAGGGATATTTTAAACATGAATAAACATTATTTATGTATTTACCTTCCATTTGACTTATGTTATACTTCTGATAGTCACTCCAAATATTTTGTATCTATATTTTGTTATATGTATGATACACTCTGATGTATGTTTATGAACAGATTATTATTGATGTAAATCAATGATGTTTAATAAAATTCAATTCAAAATTCATGAAATTGCACACATCAAAGTGGGGATTTCTCCATGTATGACATTACACATCATGACCGAATCACCAATTGGAGATTTTCCATATTTAATGTCATCTCAAGGTTCAAAAATTCTTATTCCTTCTAATTTGTTTTTTCTAATTTTCTCTTCATACTTGGGCCAACTTTCAACGAAGGTTTAATTCCCTCTTACAACTGGTGCGATTTTCGTTCTATTTCTAGTTCTAATTTGCTGAATTATCACACGTTTTCTGCAAACAAAAGTAGTGTAGTAGTTTTAGTAGACTTTATTGCATAACTTGTTTAGCACAAGGCTAATCTGCCACAAGGTGATGCATATAACAAGGTTGTAATTGTATTTTATAGAAATTCTTCTTGAGTGTTTGTTAGTTGTTTGGATTAGCCGTAGCCACTTCAAGAGCGGGTGTGATATTAACAGTTCATCCTTTGTACGACCTCTGTAATGAGCTCATCCAAAAGTTTGGTTGCAGTGTGGGTTTTTTGTTCTTCACTCTCATTATTCAAATCGAGTTCAACAATGGAAATGTCGTGTATGTCTCTATCATCACTTCCAAAGTCGCTCATATCGGTGACGGTGGTTAATGTGTCATCGTCATCTTCATCGCTGATCGAGAGATCTGTGAGGCTGTCTTCATCGTCCATTTCCTTCAAGAAATCTAACAAACTTGCCGTTGTAAATGAATCAACGCTCTGATTATCTTGAACATGGATGAAGCTTTCAGCATCACTGAGGGAAGAGCATTCGGATGGAGGGCCGCTGCACTCGCTTTTCCCATCGTCATCACTGCCGTTATACTTCCAAGGGAAAACGGGATAGTAAGTGATATTTGGGATGTCCTCTTCTGAGCTCCATGGTGAAGTTGAGTAGCTCATTCTTTCTTCAACATCAGTATCATGGAACTGTTAAAGGAAACAATGAACCAAATTTTGGAAAATAAGAATTGGAATGAAGTTCCCATGAGTTTTAAACAAGGAGATAGACAAAGACTGCATGACGGGCTCAATGAAAGGAGCAGAAAGTTTTGAAACATTTTGATAATGAAAAGAGGAAATATGAGAATGATATATATAATGAGAGTATATAGGATTGAACATGAAATGCGGTTAAAAGGGTTCATTCATTTTAGACTCATTTTAGACTGAATGATGCTGATATAAAAATGATTTAAAGGAAACGTGACAGGCGTTAATATGATCACTTACCATTTTGAGGTCTGCTACGGTCAAGGCATGACTACGCCTTCCTCTATAGTCATCCTCTGTGTATGTATAGAAAATAATTGGAAGTGAGTCTTTAGGTTATGATAATTTTTTTCTATTGTTTTAAAAAGTTAAAAAGTTATTCACTATCTAGAATAACTTTGTAGTGACTATACCTTTTTAACTCTTACACCTGGCAATTCTATCAAATTGACTTTTACAATGACTTCCAAACATTTCGCATATCTTGTCAACATCTGGCTAATTTGGCAGTACTTTTCATCTCATGTCCTTAATTTGTATGTTCACATTATTTTTCTGGCATTGACATTCTTGGTTACCATATAGTCTGTTTTGGTCAGTAGCGAATCAGTTTTTGTTTTCCGACCTTGCTTTCTGGAAAATTCGCTCCAAACTTCACTTTCATGTAGATCCTGTATAAGAGCATCATGTTTTTACAAGTCACTCGGTCAATTTAGATTCTACAAGACCAATACTGCTAACATAGTCTCTGCGTAATATTTTAATTCACCCTTTATAAACGGAACAATGCAGTACTAGGATACCGCATTGCGAATGATCGCCGAGAACCAAGAACCGGATGACCGATGGCCCATTTCCTTCAACTGGGAAATTAAACTCTGCTCATAACTATAAGGTAAGAGCAACAATAACAGCTTTTTTGTGGTCAATATGTAGTCAATTTTTGTATGGGATGTACACAAGTGTATTATATTCATTTCATGTAGTGAAATATGTACCCTGTATACATATTCTTGCAATGTAATAAGGAATGTTGGGAAAAAATGAGCCGGGAAAGAAAAAGTTTCGCACCTGAAACGAAACAACACAGACGTCTGATACATTTCCCCATTCTCCTTCGGAGTCTGGCAAAATATCGACGACTACGAGATGATGAACGGGCCATTTTCTCTGAGATATTTAGACAAAAGTAGAGCTAACGTCTTTGTATCTAGGAGAATTCGTAAAGAATGAAGCATCTGTAAAGATGCGTTACTAATGTAAACAAAAAACTTGCGCGTGTACGTAGGATCTTAGTATCGGGTTCCTCATTGGCTAAAAGTTGGTACTTAAAGCGCACGCACTGCACATCCATTGTTTCGTATGTCACTGCGCACTGGTAGTATGACAGATCTTTTCCTATTGGGTGAAAAATATGACGCGAGACGTCACAATCACTGCATGCATAATTAAGGCTAGAAATGGCTCTTCAGCTTCATAATGATTTTCCCTACATCTCTGGTGGTGTCCATCTCATATTAATGTCGTCATGTTTTTTTGTTGTTTTTTTCATTTAGCCCAGTCATCTCTCTTGTAAAAACCGAGACAAGTCATGCTACACTGTAAATAACTTCTACTCATATTGCTTACAGCATGGACCTACTTCGTGGTAGGTCCATGCTTACAGTCCCTTTACTTTGTCGTGGCGTTCTCTAGCCTAGAGTCTACCGAGAATTAATGCCGTGTACACATCATAAAATAATTATTTAGCACATCCTCATCAGATTTATTATTTCTTAAGCGATGAACCAGATAATCATACTAATTAATACATGTATGTCGATAAAAAAATGAATGAATGCGAATGTTTTCCCGTCATCTCTCTCTATCTCTGTTTTCTTCTCTCTCGCTCTTTCTCTGACACACACACACACATACTCTCTCTCTCTCTCTCTCTCTCTCTCTCTCTCTCTCCCTCTCCCTCTCTCTCTCTCTCCCTCTCTCTCTCTCTCTCGATCTCTCTGACTTTCTCTCTCTTTCCTTCGAAGTGGTGCTGCAAGGCTATATATTGTTAACTAATCGTCTCAATCGTAATCATTAACAAAAAAATGTCACCGTGCGTGATAAATCATTCTCGGAAGTTGAAGGGCATATAAAGTCCTACAGACACAATCATACTGCTAAGGATGTATCGCAATATCTGTATAGATCTATATGCATGTACCTACCTGTGCACTGACGAATTTGAAGGGGCCACAACCGGTTATACCCACATCCACACTCGTTTTTTTCTTCCGAACTGTGCTCTCATTTTTTTTTCTTTATACAGATTCTAAATCTGCCCCTGCCTACATGTTCTTTGCAGAACACCCTTTGAACTACTTTGCACTGTCTTCTCACCCCAACCCACCCCGCCCCCATCCCCACCAGACATAGTGCATTATATTCTACTACCCTTATTTAGCTATGTATGATATCAAATCTAAACTGAAAGAATAATGGTGTGTTTTTGACATACACTTTCAATATTATTGTTGGCCTGTGTAATTCTTTTTCGAAAAGCAGAGAGGGACAGTTTTAATAGTATCCCCCTCTTGGATATAATGGCATTTTATCTTCCTGAATCATTATACATCATGTTCAGACAAAAGTTTACATTCTCTTTTTTTTTTTTTTTTTCCTTCATGGCTTACAGTGGATCTAGCCTCATACCCAAATCATATTACCATACCACTTAAATTCTATAACGTTTTGTTCGGCAAGAAACCTTTTCCGTCTCCATAACTGCATTACTCCTTCCTTCATCTATCAAAGATTTATATAGACGGTTGGGGGTCGCCCCTCTTTCAGTCTTTCTCCCTTTCTCTCTCTCTCTCTCTCTCTTTCAGTTACACCCTCCCCGTATACATGTACATTATAACAATGAATTATTCTTCCCTCACTCTCCATGTCTCTCTCTCTACCCTCCTTCTTTCCCTCAGCATCCATTCTTTATCAGCCCCCGTGCAATGGAATGGGCATTCCTGGCATACTCTGCATATCATTACGCCTGCGCAGTGAGGCTGGGAATAGAGCTGCGTTACTTTGCTGGTTCTCGTTCCCTGTACCCATACCTCGATCGCTTGGTCGATTCGTTTCTTTACGGGTTTGGCAGCATCCGACAAGGCACAGCATCTTTTCTGACTTCTTCTCGGAATAAGCGCAGATTAAACTTTCCAAAATGGTAAGCTGGTATTAATTTCATACTTCATTTCTCATGTTGATACTGTTGATGAACAATTTTCAACGTCAATTGGATTTTTTTTTCTTTATTTATTTCATTCGTTTGAAATGAAACAATGACAATGGCTTGAATACAATAGAACTGTTTCTCTTTATGACTCGATCAAGAATGTGAACTTGGTGGGACTTTAAAAATATAGCTACATGTATGTTGATTTGAGGTATGGATTTAAGCATGCCAAATTCAAATTCATGTTGTGTTGAATATTTTATATAAATTCACATTTTGCCAATATTAGAAGTGACAATATTATTATGTCGATGCCGATTTTGTTTGCGCTATGACTGCATGGTGCAGGTTCTGTTTGATAATCTTTTACAAACAAATAAAGATGAAGATGAAAATGCCTTAATACTGTGATTGCAATAATGGTTATATTTAAATGAATGTCGATGTACATGCATGCAAGTGATTATTTTAAAAGAATTATAAATTTAAATGTTAAATGCCTCTAATGGCGGACAGGGGGCATCTTCCACCGTCATCGTCATCATCATGACTCCCTACAGTTCTATTGACTGTCTGCTCCCATCAGCAATTGACGATGGAATAAATAGGTGATACAAATCACTGCATCATTTTCTATTTCTATGATCATCCAAATTCGAAATATGTGTCGTATTTAAAGTGCATTTTTCATTGAGGTGACTGTCTTGGTATGATTGTGCTCATATTCATTTGGATGTGTGAGAGGCTTTGACTGCGATGGGAATGCATGGGGATGAGGTTCGCTCTGCAGAAGCTTTGGTTATACATGTCTATTCCAATCTGTCAATTGTTTACTTTATTCCTGATTTTTAATCTTTCTTGTTTGTTTCAGAATCCCAAATTCTCAGACTCCAACATGCAGGGTGAGTAGAAAAATGTACTATAAACTTTGAAAGTTACATGAATTTCCCAACTGGCGTCATGACGATCTGTTGAGAACTAAAATTAAACGTGAAATGCATTCCAGGAAAGAAACATAAAATTCCCAAATGCATTAGGAAGAAGAAAATTAATATTTTTAATACCCTTTCTTTTCAAGAGAGAGTAAGAGGTATTTATTTTCAATCATGCCAATACCATAGCATGAAATGGCTATGACGTCATCCGGATTCGAGTTGACGTAATCAGAACCTTCAGTGTTTCTCTGTATTCATTCATCTTCTACTATACTCATGCATATCAATGACCTGCGAGACCTTTTAAAGTTGAATTGGATGCGCTCGCATTTCGTTTTCTTTTTCTCATTATCTCACTCTTATTATCTCACCCATCGTGTGATTTCTTTCTTCATTTTGTCTTTGTCCGTTTTGTCCACTTTCTCCTTTTTCCCCCATTCTTCTTCTTCTTCTTCTTCTTCTTCTTCTTCTTCTTCTTCTTCTTCTTCTTCTTCTTCTTCTTCTTTTTCCTTTTCTTCTTCTTTCTTGTTTTTCCTTCTTCTTCTTCTCCTCCTCCATCTTAGGCTTTTTATTCCTCTTTTTCTTCTTCTTCTTTTCTTCTTCTTCTTCTTCTTCTTCTTCTTCTTTTTCTTTTTCTTCTTCTTCTTCTCCTTCTCCTTCTCCTCCTCCCCTCCTCTTTAGGCTTTTCATTCCTTTTTTTTCTTCTTCTTTTCTTCTTCTTCTTCTTCTTCTTCTTCTTCTTCTTCTTCTTCTCCTTCTTCTTCTCCTTCTCCTTCTTCTTCTCCTCCTCCTCTCCTCCTCCTTAGGCTTTTTATTCCTCTCTTTTTTTTTCTTCATATTTTTATTCTGCTGCGTCTTTATCTTTGCTATATATTTTCTCATTCTTCTCCATCTTCATTATTTGCCAGTACCATTTCGCCTCCCTTCTTTGATTATTGAATATCTTATTCACTAAAATGAAGCTTATCCTTAATTCATAATTAGTTGCATTTGTCTCTATCTGCATTCATTTTGATGTCTGAAAGTCAAACGTGTTATACAGGCTAATAACGACTTATTTGATTTTGTGCTGACGTTGCTTCTTATTTCCCTCTTTGTCTTTTTTGGAATATTCATCTTCACAATTCTTGCGTGTTTCTTTTCGTTTTCCCAATCTGTTTGGGGCTAAAATTATTACTGATGTAAATGACTTTTGTTACTTCTGACTTTCGTAGAGATTTCTTTCTCCATTATATTTATCACTTCTACGTATTCCTGTTTATTTGTATTACATACCCTTCTTTTCACATTTCTTCACCTTTGATGTCATGAATCATCATGAATCTAACAAAATGAAACGAGACGTAAAATTCCCAAGTACCTGTTACTCCTTTCATGCAATAACCTCATGCCTCATGAAGACGATATATATACGTGTTTGTTTAAAGAGTCAATGAACGAACCTATTCGTGGGGAAGATAATAAGGTTGAAATATATTTAGAAAGGGTAAATTTGTATTATAGCTTAAGTCATGGGCTAAACACATTTTGACCTCAGATAAATATGTTCATTCCGGCTTTAAGTCTTCAATAAAAATAACGCATCTTTCAATCTTTCATGACTTGACTCGCGGTCAAAACAGAAACATGCTCTTCAAACGTTTGAAAGAAACATATAAGTGGACATTATGTTCTGAAATTTAAGAAATTGAAAAGAGAGAGTACAGTCATAACTATAATGACGTAAGAATCCATAAACCGTGGTGGCGCAAATTGCTGGTAAGAGTGACGAAAAGAGGATCCGTCTTTTAAATCGTTTTCAAACTATCGTTATGGGCATAATTCAATTGTTGCTCATACCCTATACTATAGCAAAAATCAAACGGAGGGTTAATGGATCTGCTGGTTTTTATTTCACTGAACATGAAATTTTCTTGGGGTTTAATCATATCAAATCGTCGTGTTTATAAACTGCCATTATGTTGAGTTATTACTACCAAACATTTTTGTGAAAATACCCGTCGCAAACTATATTTGACTTGTGTGCTTTTTGATAATCCCTTTAAAATCATTTTAGTCTTTGCTATCCTCGAATGAACGTGCTTTAAACCACATAAACTTTCGTTGGACCCACGGTGCTATATATACAAAGATCCTCTTCAAACCCTCCCAAACATAAGCAACAGTACAGCTGTGAGAATACTTGCATGTTGCTATGAAATTATGTCATCTCCATTCGTAACGTAATGCGATAAATAATAATGCAAGGGAAGTCTGGTTTCTAATTAGGGCTAACATGCAGCTCGAAGATGGAGCAGACCAGCTCGCAAGAAAAATACCAGGCAAGCCTTTTTCGGGATATCGCAGCTGACCCCGCCAACGACATGAAAGCGACCACAGTTGGAATGTGAAACATCTAAACCGAGGCATCGTCCTTCGCGCAGTCGCAGTGCGCTGGCCGAGACCCCTTTACCAAATTTGGCGGTACGTGTTGTGTCTCTGATCTTGGGGTAGCGTGTCGTTTACTTATGACGTTATGCTTGACAAGTTGGTTTAGCTTGTAAGCTGATTATAAAGACATCATGTTTGAGATTGAGATAACATTTCCCCCATCGGTATCTGAATCGCTTTACTAGGTGTGCAAGATTAGATAAGACACGCTTAGTGAAATATGCCCTTTTGACAAAATAATGATACGTATATAGATGTTTCAAATTGTTCATTTTCACGCTTGATAATAAAAGGTGTAGATAGAAATAAAGAAAAAGAAACCATAAGAAGACGTATATGACATTGTGGAAAACATCAGTTCTGTTAACAAAACACAGTGGGTATTCATTTACTATTTTATTTATCCTTTTTGTATTAGTTTTTCTTTTGAGATTGGATATCATTTTCATAACCATACATAAGAGTTAGAATTTTAAAATTTTGATTTCACCCTCCAAAAAACCCTTCCCACCGCGAATTTATTTATTTCTTAAATGGACATGGGGTTACACTATATTGCCTTGCATTCATGAATATACATCACTCATAAACTTACGATCTGAAAAGAAAGTGGATAAAAGATCGATCTGATGCATTCACAGTCTCTTGATTAGCCCTGCATACAATTCCTTGTTAGGGTCTGTTATTTTTGTTAAATTTATATAATCGCGTAATCATAAACCTCTCGTAAATTATAATTATGTTTGACTCTCGAGAACTTAATATGCAAATCTAACAATTAAATTTTCATGATTCGGGATAATTTTTTCTTCAAGCGCCAGATTTCTCTCAGTCTTTCTCTCTCTCTCTCTCTCTCTCTCTCTCTCTCTCTCTTTATTTTGTTATTTTTTAGTGAATGCCTATTGTCAAGGAATAAAAAAGACTTATCCTTTCATAGATTTTGATTTGACAAAGGCTTCATGAAATATGAGTACTCAAATTATATGCAACAGAAGATTATATTGAAATTTCGGTTTTGAAGCGGTACCCCCTCTCTTGAACTCTTTCTCTCTCTCTCTCTCTCTCTCTCTCTCTCTCTTTTCTCTCCTTTACTCATCGTATATCATTCCCTCATTTCCCCAGTCCCTTTCCTCTTTCTGAATGTTCTTTTACCTATCCTGACGACTTCCACCCTCTCCTTCTCCCGTCTCTCTTTCTTGCTCTTCCTTTCCGTTCCCCTTTCCCGTCTCTCGCTCTTGCATGCTTTCTTGCTACATTGTCATATCTCTTGTCATTTTTATACACTTTATTATCAATTTATATTATCAGTTGACCAAAGTACCGAATAATTTAACATATGGGCCCGCATTCAATAAACTTCTAAGACATTTCTTTAAGTTTAAGAAAAATTCTTAGAATTTGTCTAGTTTAAGAAATATGCCCTATAGCCGTATTCTAAAAGTGATAAGCAATTTTTCTTAGCTAATTAAGACGACAGATTAAAGAAATTTCTCAGATTCGGTGACGTCATTATGTCAAGTCAGATAATCGATAATCGAGTCGAGCGACACAACTGCAGCCAAAATTTGCCTGTGCACCGCAGGAAAATTACACACAAAACGTATGGGAGAATTGAACAGAAATTAATGATGCTCATAATTTTTGGCTTGACCGACCGACATTGAATTTAGTTAGCATAGGCTATGGATTAATCAAGACCTCCTCACCTCGACCTATATCCACCGTTTATAGATGGTGCAATGACATGCTAAAACCAATTTTAGCCCGAATAATTCAGTATACAAGAGAAAAGAAGAAAAAAAATGCTACAGAAAAAACATCATTCCTCATCATACATTATAAGTATTACACATAAAACAATTATTGTATCATAATCAAATTCAATTGCTACTTGACATTGAAACAAACTGTACAAGGAGAGTGGAAAGATTTGGAAAAGATTTGAATGTGAATCAAAATTAATGTAGGCCTACATAATTTTATTATAATCTGTGTGTAACCCTTAGAAAGGGGGAGAACGAAAAGGGAACAAGGGCAAGAGAGAGAGAGAGATAGAGAGAGAGAGAGAGAGAGATAGAGAGAGAGAGAGAGAGAAAGGAGAGAAGGGGAATTCTTCTCTTTATAAATTTTTTTTTAAAACATTAGGACATGCTAAAACGAAGGGAGGGGGGGGGGGGATCATGGGCGCAAATCCAGGGGGACAGGGAGACATGTCCCCCCACAATTTTGAAGATAGGCCAATGTCTCCCCACAAATTCGGGAATAGGACACAGCACTAGCGTAAAAAATGTGTTAACCTTTTTTTTTTTTTTTTTTTTTTGCTTGTCAGAGAATTTTAGAGGAAAACTAGACCCCAAAAAATGTAGTAACATTTTTGCTTTGTTTTGTTTTGTTTTGTTTTTTGGGCTTGTCAGAGAATTTTAGAAGAAAACTAGACCCCCAAAATGTGATAACCTTGTCAGAAAATTTCGGAACTTTTGTGTCATGTGTTGTGAATTTACTTACTCCAATTACTCCAGTTTATGGCACATGTAGTTATCCTTAGAAATGTGTTTATGTGATGAAATTTATGTATGTATGATTGTTTGAAAATGAAAATAATAAGCGGATGAATGAAAGGATAATAATAATGACCACTTATGATATTACATATAGCGCTCATAATAATTATCCGTCACACTGTGACGCTCATGAATGACGCTCAGTGCGTATTATGAGGTAAACCCATTTACACCAGGTTGAAGAGTGGAAAATGTAGATTAATATCTTGCCAAAAGCTGTTAGTGCCGGGCTGGGATCCGAACTCCGTACCTTGTGATCTACAGTCCGGTGACCGTACCCACTTAGACACCACAAGACACCTCTACGGTGAACTTAAAAGAAATGGCTTCATGAATGAACGACCGAATGAATAAATGAAAGAAACTCACCATCTTTTCTCCCTTTGGGTCTCTCTAGAGTACAAGGATACTTTCATGATGTGGGACAGGAAAGGAGACAGCAAGATCGCCGTTCCTCACATCGGTCACGTGATGAGGTCACTGCTGTGGAACCCGACAGAGAAGTCCCTCAAGAAGGTCATCGGTCCTGACCGTGATGAGTGTAAGTTCAAGAACAGTATGACTGCCCTTCCATTTTCCTAAATCTCTCTCTCTCTCTCTCTCTCTCTCTAGGTGCCATAATATACTTCAATGGCGTTCCACAGTGACCCTCTGTTTTAGCCTTCTCCATCAGCACCGCTCCCTGGTCTTTTACTCAGGACTGTCTCCTCTAACCATCCTTGCACACTGTCCATCCAGAATATTCTTCTCCTTCCTCTGCTCCTCTTCGCATCATTCTTTCCCGTCAGTGCAAGGTTCTCAAAGCATCCTCTACGTATAGAGCCCCACAAATTCCATCTGTCTATAATCAGTAGCTCACATGTCAGTTTCCTTTGCACTCCAGCTCTTCTCAAAACTTCCTCAAAACTTCCTATAGCTCAATCTGTCAGTCCAAGGAATCCTCCTCATCACCGTCCTATATAAAACCATACTTCACAACTTTCCACTCTCTTTCGCAAGTCTGAGATTAATGACTTCTAACTATAAAATTCAGCAGTGTTTTTTTCTCGAACCACTGGAGAATAAAAAACCACGGCCCATATTCATAAAACCTTACTAGGCCTAGTTGGCAACTATCACCATGTACTGTAGCCTATGCAATTAGTTGACAACTATAGCTGAGTAAGGTTTTATGAATATGGGCCCAGATGAGGAATGTCCAACATAGCAGCAACTAATGTTTAATGCAAGGTGGCATGCTGGATTTCATCCACACAAAATGTACTGACGGCTGGCATAAATAGCTCGTAACCTGGGGTCCTAGGAAGAAACTAAATATACTTACGTGAACAGGTTCCGCCAGACTAGTCAACGTTGTTCATGATATGAGTATTTACATGATTTCAATCGAATGGTTTGTCTTGTTTTCTTTTTCTTTTTGAAAGAACTACAAATTTTTGAATGTTTTAAAGTTTATTTCTTCTGAACTTATATCTATAGTATAGCGTAAGAATGAGGCCACTTTCACCTTTCACAAACTAAGGTCAAAGGTCATCATTTATATATCTTGATTATTATTCCTTTTTGTCTTATATCCCTGTTTTCTCTAACGCTCGCTATTAAAAGACGATTATTTATCATGCTAGATACATACAAATCAAGCGAACAATATTAAGATGAATTATGAAGTATTTAATTCATACAATTATTATTACATGCATGGCAGATTTTGTTTTGCCCAGGGGTAGCACGTTCCCCCCCCCCCCCGATCCGCATGATTTTACCATACCAACGTGACTTTTTTTATTGTCTCTACCCCCCCCCCCCCCCATTCATGGTAAATTTCTTTGATTTCTTGTCGTTATTTTAATCAGGATTTTATACGTTTGTTTTGTATATCTGATTACTGTATATATTTTCAATTTGTCCATGTTAAAGAAGTTTATTCATTTTCTTGTTTGATACGTTTTTAAACAATTCATTTTTTGTCTTACGTATTGATTATATAGATCGAATAGAATACCTAAAGATATTCTTACAGAATCCCAGTGAAATTAAGCGAGATGTCAGCTTTTTATGGGTTATCCTGTCAAAGTATATCCTTTCATTGTATGAATATACATTTAGGTTTGTATTCTACTAATACTGTTAAACCCGACTCTCGGTCTAAAGTCATGTTTAACAAAAGGAGAACAACTCGACTTTCGACTCAGGGTCGGGTTTAAATTTTATCAATTTACGGGCCTTAATTTTTTAGATGTATAGGCCTGTTTATATTTGATAAATCAAATCAAATCGAATTTCCGTATTTCTCCATTCTAGACGACCGCGTCGACTGGGAGACCTTCTACCCCATGATGAAGGAAGTCACGGCGGGCAAGTTCGGTAACGCAGACGACTTCATCGAGGGTTTGAAAGTATTTGACAAGGACAACAGCTCCACTGTCAACTGCGGAGAGATCCGCCATGTGCTCTCCACGCTAGGTAAATGAGAAGTTGTGTGAACTATAGCTAGACAGGACGGCAGGAAGATAATTTCAATAACTTGGAATACAACTATAATTTATGTACTTTCTACAATAAAATACAGTGCGATTAATTTATTTGTATAGCTCTCTGAAAATAAATCAATTTAAGAACTGCTGTTACACATGCACGGTTTCACAGAGATTTACAGAGTTCAAACAATTTGCGTAGATTAATGAAAGTCAATGAACGTCATCAAATTGAAGAGTTTTTATAGCTTACGGATCTTTGAAGATCACCGTGGTGCAGGGCCCTGTTTCATAAAACTTGTTATCAATAACAACTGCTTCATTTCTATGACAAATTCACTCTCAGCCAATCAGAGTAAAGGATTTCAGTAGCTTGTAACAGTAAAACTTATTAATAACAACTGCCTCATTTCTATGACAAATTCGCTGTCAGCCAATCAGACAATAATTTCAGTAGCTTATAACAATAATTAATTTAACTTGTCTAAAATGCCTGTTGCACATGAGGCGCCATTTCGATTGTGTGATTACTTACGCTATAATGAAGAGTGTAAATTATACATGAAGACATGTGGATGTCTCCACTGTTAATTTTGCATTCGCTTTTTTGTACTATATCAGACTCAAAGAAACCATGTAAATCGCTGACGCTATCCTAGCTCACGCCTCGCGATGTGCAACAGTCACTTTCAGAATGTGCAACCCAAGCGCGTCCACCCACTTCAAAAATGGACCCTAAATGGCGTATTGCACGAAGTCTAATATTTGCACCCCTATACGGCGTCACATCAGAAATTCACACCCTAAATGGCGTCAACAGGGTCATCACGCCACCCAAAAATAGGCCTACCCTAAGTGGCGTATAAATTATTGTTGTACAAAGTACAATACCCTTAATGGTGCTTAAAATGATTATCCCCTGTAAGCAGGAAAAAAACAACAACAAAATAACGCTTTTCGAGTACAAACAGATAAACTTTTAGTGATATCATAATTAATTTGTATGCAAACAATCCAAATCACCAATCGATGTTATTCATATCAACAAAATACTCGTGAGAATTAACCATCGTAGAAACAGATGGAAAGCAAAATTTAAGGATTATCACAACATGCAATTTATACCCTAAATGTCGAAGACCGAATTTGTTATTTAGTACTCTAAACGGCGATTGAAGCTGAAAAACACCCCCTTTTTAAGGAAAACGTCGATCGACGACGCCTTAAAGCTGAAAACAGCCCCTTTTCGACGCTTTTTGTGGACGCGGTTGCGCAGCACGTAATGTGGTGAGTGACCCCCCCCCCCCCCCCCCCCCCCGGGAGAATGCGTCCCCTAGAAAATGGCGTTCATGATCCCCAGTAAATGACTGCTGTTATTTTGTCATTTTTTAGGAGAGAGGTTGGAGGAAGCCGAAGTTGACATTATCATCAAGGGAATGGAAGACAAGAAGGGAATGATCCAAATCGATGGTAAGACCAAACTCCATTTTTGTACCTATTCTCTTGTCCTTGAGGGAGAATCCAACCATTCTAAAAAGAAGGTTGAAATGGATGAAAACAGAAAAATCAGAGAAACCAACGGCGATGGAAGTGTGAACGAAATCGGATATGTGATAAGAAAGTTATTATGTTTTTATAAAGTAAGTACTCTCCATAATATAGGAATCTCAAATTTGCGAATAATACATTCGACTGTGACATAATTATTTATGGACAACTTATTGAACATTAAAAATAGCATTAATTTCCAATTTTCTCCTGAGCGCCTTTTCCCTCCGGGCAGTACTCAAAATATATTATGGATATAGTATATTGTTTTCGGTCCTATCATAGAAAGACTTAACCCAGTCATAGATTTTGAAAAAAACACACGTGACATTTTAATCTTTGTTGTTGTTGTTGGAACAAATGGGAGAGTTGCCCGCCCTTTCATCACTATACGGATTCCGCCAATTTGAAACTCCCATAATGTATACAAAGATTACAACTTCATCATTTCGTAATTTCATAATTTCATCACTTTCTTATTTTTTGTCGAATTTCGTTCAAACTTTCTCCAATCGGCCTCTCTGATTTTTTTTATTCCTTTCCATCAGATCAATTTGGTATTATGGTTGGATTGCCCGTCAAGGACAATCAGCAGAGAAAAAGCACGATTTCTCATCTATGCACATACATTAATGATGCCTAATATTATTTCCTCTATAAAAAAAAAATATAATTGCCTTCAAAACAAACCTGTTGATATTTCCTAATTCCTATCTTTGATATTAGAATTCAAATAGCAATATAATAGCAAGCATCGTGTTGAATTTCTCTTAAAAGAGAGTATTTGTCTAATGCATAAGAGTTACTACACACAAAATTTTCGGCCTTTTTTGTGTTCTAAGATCAACAACAATTTAGCTTAAGATAAGTTAGATAATAATATTCTTCTACAAACTTTTTAGAGAATGAATGGAATTTACTGACCACACCATCCACAAACGGAATGAATGACACAAAATTATAATACAGAGGGTGGGCCAATGGGGAATACTCGTTTTTCCCAAGGTTCATAATTCCGAAGGTTCGCAATGCCGATACACAAACTTCCCATAGCAGGCATGGCAGGGGGTTCATAATTCCGAAAATGAAATAGGGTTCATAATTCCGAACATATAATGAATTGCTCCGAAGGTTCGTTATTCCGAAGGTTCGTAATTCCAAAAATGAAATAGGGTTCGTAATTCTGAAAATGGAAATGGGTTCATAATTCCGAAGGTTCGTCATTTCGAAAAGGCAATAGAGCCCTACACAACTTTTCGGAATTACGAACCTTCGGAAATATGAACCCTTTTTCATTTTCGGATTTATGATTCCTATATTCATTTTCGGAATTACGAGCCGTCGGAGTATATAACTAGCCTTCGGAAATATGAACCTTCGGAAATATGAATCTGCGGAAAAACGACATGTAACCGGGCCATTGTCAGCCAGATGAATTAAACATTCATAAAAGTTATTTCAAAAGATTTCATTCAAGAATGTTTGGGGCTATGGTATTGGTTCGATGTGCGATTTCCAGGATTTTCATAATGGTTATGATGTATAGTGTAACGATATATAATTTCATATTATTTTCATTCGAAATTCATTGCTTCTCACTATGAATGATGTAATACTTTTCATATGAATGGTCCTACATTTGCATCTTGAAATCAATGCATTTTAAGCAGGAAAAGAAAACCATTTCCATATGCCTTGTTATCATTTCAGAATGTTCCACCTTTTAAAAATGGCATGTTTATTTTCTATCAACAACAACAACAAAAAAAAAAGGAGGAAAAAAAACAAACTATTTTTCCTTCGGTATGTAAATAATTTTTAATGCCTTTTAGAGGTATGGAAGTAGGGAAGGAAAAGATATATTTTGCATCTAGTAAAGAAAAGATGAGTAAAGAAAATCAGTCATTAAAAGAATAGCGAGATGGCGGAGAAAAGAAAACCAAAAGTAAGAGAAAGTTATTTTTTACGAATTGAATAAGCTTTAATAGTGAATATTAAGAGTCGTTAAATTTACGTGGCCTATAGACTTTCAGATAAAATTGACTGATAAATAAATTGAGAATGAAGTGAAAATATTCACCATTTTAAAACTGATTATTGCACGTTTCTATGATATTATTTTGAGCACGTAACATTTTTTTCTTTCTTTTGTGTATGTGTGTGCGTTTTATTTTATTTTTTTCCCTCCCGGAGCAGATGTTGTCAAGAAATTGATGACGAATTGTTTTGAGTAAAAATCGACCAGAAATCGTGTGCATGCACGGGAACCTGACGTCACCATCAACGTCATTATCCGCTTTTGGGGCATAACGAACGATTCCATCAATGCGCCATCTGCATTCTTTTTCTCATCATCATCACCATCATCATCATCATCTTTGTCTTCTTCTTCATATTTTTTGTAATTTTTGCATTCCCTTCCAACAACATCGAGCATGCACAGGAACATGGTTTTAAGCATGATCCACAAAATTTTGAACGATCCTTTCTTTCTTTGCTGCTCGTCCATCAAATATGGGTTACGCATCCAACTTGCCATGATGGAAAAACCAGTTCACAAATGTATTCAAAATTTATGAATGCTTCTTCCCAAAGTGCTTGTAGTGATGAACTATTGCATTCGCCCGTTATGATTGAATGTATTTCGATATGAACATAATGCTGATGGCATACAGCATTTGTTGCTTTGTCGGGCAATCTTCAAGCAATCTTTCGGGTCGTCAAGAGTAACGATTGTTTAGGGGAACTACAATCTTTTAATGGATTTGTGAATTGGTGGATTACAAAGTCGATAAAATGCATTGATACACTTCTTAAGTTGACATTCATTTTGCACGGCTTTCAGACTTCGTCACATTTTTTAAAAATAATCATTTCTGGATCATAATTTCTAAAATTTTTAATTATCTCTGGTAAAACTAGAAGCACTGATCGTGGCATGTTTCATCACGCTGCACATTTCACCACTTTTACGATATGCCACTACCAATGTTGTCTTATACATTATTTGCAAGATTGCAATACTTATAATAATGTATATCTGGGTAATATTGATGTTGGCTTATTAAATACGTATGTTTCATATCACCTTAAAAATAATTTTGTGATTGCATCGTTTTTCATTCAATATGAGAGATGTTACGCGTGTCCATTTTGGTTGAAAATCAGGAACGATCACTTGGACGATGCATGAGATGTTCAACAATGTAAAATGGTCGAATGGAAAGTTTATTTGGTAATTTCCTTGAAAAATTATATACCAAAACCAGAATTTACAATTGGTCAAATAAAGGACATTTACAGAATGAAAGGCCTACGAATCAAAAGGCTTTCATTCGAGTATGTTTCTAATTTTACTGTATTAATTTTCGTTTTACTACTATTGAATATCAACCGAAGCGGGCGTATTTAAAAGCTACTGGACCTTAAAACTTCCATATGTGCTTATACATGTATTTCGGAATTGATACATCCAATGGCAAACTTGACATCATTAGAAGTATCGTTACAGCCTGTAAAATACTATGTATATGATATCGGAGAGGGGGGTTTTCGATGGGGAAGAGGATTTTTTTTAAATCAATTTTGTTTGTTTATTCTATCCACACACAAAAATAATATTTCATGTTTGTATTATTATGTAATGCAAGAGTGGGAATGAGTGGTATTTCTATAAGATGAATATGTGTTTGTCTCTTTCAAAGACATTATGATTTTAGAAGTGATTTTTTTTTTAGTAGAATCTGATACTCAACGTTCAGCTTTCACAACATGCAGATCTGTAGTGTGATTACATAGTGCAATAAAAAGAATGTAGTTTGTATTAACAACAAAAAACTGGTTTACAAAAGGCGCGTAACTTGCCCGGTGGACAAACTCATGCAAGAAGTTACACATTTTTTATTATTATATTATTGCTTTACAAATTACAATTCGTGCTTTTCGTTTTTTCTCCTTATTTTACACATTATAGATTTTTTTAATTTGATTTATTTATTCGTTGTTAACTTGTATAGAGTATCGGTATTGTATAAAGTTGTTGCCAATTGTAACGGTGATATTGCTACAAAATAAATGACAAAATTGTGGCAAGTTTTCTGAGGTGTAAATGCATGTCTTTATTAGTATTATTCTTTGATGATCTTTATCTTTTTACTCATAATCATTTTTTTTTTACCCCAAAACGAAAGAATAAAAGACCTTGAACATAATATGCTTATGGGTACAACTGTAAAAGAAACAAGTTTGGGAGGGGGGAATCGGGGACAGCAGCCCCGAGGTTTGAAATTATTCCCGAAGCCATTACTCCATATTCTAACAGCATATGATTTTATTCAAAATACATTGTACGTTGAAATGCTACCAATGGATACCAATATAAACCCGGGGGGGGGGGGGGGGAGGCATGTAAGGTTCAGCAGGTTTTCTTGTTTGCTTACTAAATTTTAAGCCATGAAATCACCACACGCTACCTCCCATGAGGAAAAAAAAGAACTTTAGGCCTATTAACAAGAATTACTTTTAATGAAAAAAAATTAATGGGGAGGTAGGAATTAAAATCCGATTATTAAAATTCGGAAGGACACTGCCAGATATATACACTATCATTTCCTGGATGTTCCAAAAGGATAGCTGAAAAGAGCCTTTTCCCCCATTTTTGTAAAAGATATGTGGGGTATTTAAGTATGAAAAGGGAAATATTTCTTACATTCTAACGATTATTCGTAGAAAAAGAAAAAAATAGTTGAGCTCCTAAAATTGAGGGCATCGTGCCCTTTCTGCCCCCAGCTCCACAGCTCTACAATGTGGAGGTTAACAAGGGGTACCTGTTTCTATAATAAGCGGCTCTGATTCCTAACAGCTAAATGGGGCTCTTTTGATAAATTTAAAATGTCATATTTTGTAAGCAAAAATGGAAAATATAGATATAAATGGGCACCCACAATGACATGAAGGGAAGAGTACACATATTAGAAGGAAAAGGGAGCACTTATCAGAAGTGAACATGGACAATTAGAAGTTAAAGGGGTACATTTCAGAAGCAAAAAGGGACACTTTTCATATACTTGAGAAAGTAGGGGCACTGTGGTTCCATGTGTCCCCACCCCCCCCCCCTCCGAGCGCTATAGCCTACCTCTGACCAGAGCCCCATATAATTATACGTGTTCCCCGGACCACGCCATACCTCTGATAATAAATGTAAGCATAATAGAATATAAAATAGGTTAGCAGAGTGGTGGTGGTTATGCCTGGACAGAGGAGGAGGAACGTCAGGCTCGGACAATGGATGAGGGGATGGGGGCACCTTTTGTTTGGTGGACAAAGGGTGTCCTCCCCCTACTTCCATTGTCCGAGCCCGACGTTCCGCCGCCTCTGTGCCAGGATAACAGAAGGAGAGAAATATGTTTCTGACAGCTTCTTGAGTGCATGCAGTGGGATATACTCCTATGAATACACCCATCAATCCGCCATCTTAAAGTAATGATCATTTCCTACAAATTTGTTGATACATAGCATAACTAATTACAACAAGCTACATAATACCCTTTGACACCATCGGCAACGGAAGTTCCGAAGAACATACACACAAGGGAGCGTCGCTAGAATGGGGGGGGGGGGGGGGGGGGGGGGGGGTTCTGGTCAAATTTTACGATAAGCTTGCTAACAAATTCTAACACCCCGGGGGAAAAAGAGTAATAATTTCAAATATGCCAACCGGGCTTACGACAAAATTTCCAACAAGCAATGGAAAAGAAGAAAAGGAATTCTTCACATATAAAACTATGTCGACAGTAGTTGTGAGTGAGTTTGCCAACCAAAATTTTGAAGGGGGCATCACATTCTTTCACCCCACCCTCTCTAGCGATGCGCCTGCTAAACGACGAACATAAGTCTTTTGTATACGCTATATCTGTAAAAAAAAAAATGTATCTGTTCTATATGTAAGCAATGGTAAGTCAAAAGTTCTATTTTTCTTCTTTAGAACTAATTTGAACTTATTAAGCAATTTCATAAATATCAAGAGGAAGATAGCAAGGAAAAAATCATGATGTCCCCCAAAACGCCACTCATCACGCAATTTTCACTTGACTTTGTTTGAAAAAAAAATAATGTAAAAGTAGGCCTAAGCGAAAAAGAAGTTATGAATTTCATACTAGTAAGAGCATTTAGATATTCGCTCCATTACTTTTACCACATGACATTGCGCGCTAAGGAACTAGTAAAAGTATACTTCCTGCATCTGTTTCATTGAACATAGAGTACATGTATAACAAATGCATGAAAAACTTGATGTTTGAAACTGAGCTCTGCACGTACCATTGATTTCATGGATTGTATGTGAGAAAATAACAATCTCTCTTGTCTCCACTTTACTTCCATTTATCCTCGTGGCACAGATATTGTCAAGAAAATTATGATCAATGTTCTCGAGAATTATTAATCGAGCTGATGAAGTCACAATCATGTACGAGACTCTGACGTCATCATCATCATCACCATCTTCGTCATTGTCCGTTTGGGGGGCGTAGCGAACGATTCCATCAATCCGTCATCTTCATTACTCACTCTCACCTCCACCACCATCATCATCATCATCTTCATTTTACTTCATAAATTGTCACTTGAATCACCCCGACGTCCATGGAGGATGGGGACATTGGTTTCATCATGATCATTTTCATTTTCAAGCAACTTTCTTGTCTCTCCAGTGCTCGTCCATCCTGTCTGAGTTACAGATCCGAGTTGACGATTAAGTATAAACTTTGATTCTATAAATACTGTCTTTTAGTAAACAGTACTAGTAAGAGGTGACGTAAATAATTGATACAGTATGTATCAGATGTGTTGGTACTTCTTAAGGAGTTTAAGACATTCATCTGCACGATTTCAAGACTTTTTTTTTTTTTCATGATGTGAATCACTTCATGGTCAGAATTCATCGATTTTTCATCATCCAGCTCTGATGTGCTGCTCTTGAAGTGTTTCATAAAAGCTCACATTTCATAAGTTTGTGATATGCCAATACCTATTTCGCCTATTCCGTAATGGGATAGAAAATATTGATATTGGCTTATCACATTCTGGTGTCGCTTATCACATTTTCAAAGAAGTCATTGCATTATCTGCGGTTGCAGTTCTACCACGCCATTTTCAGAATGACACCGTCATATTCATTTTTTTTCATCTACATATCGTATATTAATTTTTGTTAATTATTTAAAAATATTTTTTCAATATATTATTTTCTCTTTCCTTCTTCTTCCCTCCTTGTGGACAGCATTTGTGAAGAGAATCATGTACAATCTGCTGGATGAATGTTAAGAATTCGAATGGATGGGGAGGGAGAGGGAGGGGGGGGGGGGCGTCTCCAAGTGGTTAGTTTCTCGAAGAATACGACACCGGATACGATTTTGTTGTTGTTGTTGTTTAACCCGCCTTACAAAGATGAATCAGGGGCAGGCCGACTGGACATTTGTTTACGTTTAGGTCCCATCTATTTATTTATATTAATCAAAAGCCTTTTGAAGTGAAGAGCAAACCTAAATATTGAAGTTTACTTCCGTTTTCAATTTATTTATTTCTCTATGACTGACATGTGCTATTGAAGTATTCAAACGGGTGTATTGAAAGTTACTGGAGGTACACATGACTGCCGTATGTTTCTATCAGAATGAATACCCAATATTTATTTGTGAAAACTACGAGAACTGGACATCACGGTATCTGGTACGAAGCTTGTCGAAAAGTTATGAATAAATGCGGGAAGCGGTATATGTCAAACACACTTTTTTTTTTTTTTTTTTTTTTTTAGGAAAAAGGAATTATTCATGATTTAATGTCAATATGTGTATAAAATATGAGTAGTATTTCTATGTAATCAACGTATTATAGATTATCTAGGCTTCATTTTCCAACTTGAAAAAAAACAAAACAATAAAAAGTAATTTCTTGGGTGAAACGTTTCTCTATGCTCTGCAGACAATATTCACAGCCAGCAGTCGTATGTTAGTATGCTGTGTTAACAGAGTGCAATACAACACTAGCTCAGACAGATTGTATAAAAGATAGGAATACCAACAACAAAAAAATGACAAAAGAGACATTTTTGTCGATTTACACAACAGCTTAAGAAGAAAAACATGCTTTGTGTTTTTATTATTTGTTCTCCTTTTTTTCACATGTTGTAGAATTATACTTGTTTCATCTTATCATTGCTGACATGTACAATTTACTAGTCTTGTATAAACTTGTTGCCAATTTGTAACAGTGATTTTGCTACAAATAAAAAAATACATGTATGTGTGGCAAATTTTCTGAAGTGTAGATTCGTATTGCTTATTTATCGAATGATTTTTTTTTTTACAATATCTTGTATTCACACATTCATATCACTATAATTAAATCACAACTATATTCATTAAAAAATTATACAACACAAATGAAAGACTTTGAAGTAACGATAATCTACAAATATGACATAAAATGCATGCAACATTTACAAACTTCTAATATTTTCACTTCAATAGATATGATTAATACATGTATATGGTTCAGTCAGAAATTTGATACACTAGATGATAATTCGTAGATGATTAAAACAGTGCAATTTTTTTTTACATATTGTTCAAAATTAACTCTTATATGGATCGTCAATAGATACCCTCTAAAAGTAAATGATCGCTTTCACTGAATTTGTGAGGAAATTTGAATGCACTGCACAAACATCTGATGTTTTTTTTCTCTTCAGTTTTTAACACAAGACAGGATTTCAAAGATTATCTTGATCAGTAATGTCAGTCCTTCTCATTGCGGACTAAGATACTTGTTACATTTTATGCAAGTAAGTCAAAAACCAATCCCTTTTAACATTTTTCAAAGAATATAAAATATCTCTATGAACTCTTTACAGGCTTTGGTTGACCAATGGAACATACAGGGGACTGCCACAGTCGACTTTTGGCACACGTACAGTGTACATGTATAATATACTCCAGTGTGGCAGTCTAGGGTTTGGATCAATTGCAAATAAAGAGTTAAACTGATATAGTGGATAGAATATTGCCATTACTACCCCCCCCCCCCCCCTCCCTGCCCCATTGCAATCAAACATCCGTTACACGTGCACTTTTATAACAGCAAACAAAGCAATCAATGCAAAGATAAATCTTTGTACCTGGAAAATAGTGTTACAAAACACCCACTTGAATATTAATATGAGGTTTGTTAGGTGTGAGGTATTACATTTTGTAGCCAAATGACACTAAAAAGCCTTTTCACACAAATACATGTACAGTTTTCCTCTCATCTATCTAGATATGATTTGCCTTCAGTTGAAATGGTAATGATAAAGTTATTTTTTTTCCAAAGGAAATCTAATAACCGCAAATCAAAACAAAGAAGACAACTAACTCACAGGTGCATAATTATAACGTAAATATCATATATATATTTTTTTTAAATTCAGAATCACACACACATTTCATCATTCCTTTTAAAAAGGGAATGTAGTATAAGTACATAAAAATCTATGACAAGTAGTACATACTTTGCACCTATAGAATGCCTGAATTCAGTTCAAGGGAAAAAAAAAAGATATAAAAAATATATATATATATACTATATACATAATAATCAAGGTGATTGTATTTGAGAGTAACAGGTGACAGACATTATTTAATTCATTCAGTAACACCCTGCACTTTCTCTACACCTTCAAATCAAAATCAATCTCAATCTCAGTCAGACTTGATCAGGTTCAGACACAGTTTGATACAAAATAAATATATGTTTTGAATTGACACACATATTAGTTGATTGATTTTTTAATTTATATGTACACAGTATATACATGGTAAAGAGAATGTGCATGAGGCAATGTAAGTGGAAAATACCAATACATGTAAGGATATGCAAAGAATATATTTTAGAATATACATGTACATGTCATTTAGAATAAACTATTCTCTACATTGAAAGCACAGTAGTTAAATTTTACAGAAAATATAATTGCTGATTATCAAGTTCATAAAGGAATGTTTGTCATTTTCTGTTGCTCCTACCACAAGACCTGTACCACAATATAAATTTAATAAAATGCCCATAAATCCTGTAAAATGCCTATAAATTTGTAAATCCAATTCATGCCCATTAATGTACAATTATATAAAGAGTGGATTTCCAAGGAAGATAGATTCACAGAAATCAATGCATAAGAACATCTGTTCTCCATAATACATCCATAATTATTAACAACTATCTCTGAAAAATCTTTAATACTCAACGGAGATCAACCTTGATCTTTCCTTTTGATCAACCATAATTTCACGGAATAATTCCAAACCCAAACTATTTCGTTTCCATACCAGTATTTACATCATCACAAAAGATTTGCAACATCTGTACCTCACATGCTGGCACTATGTTAGGGTAAACAACTGAATGAGTAAATTACGCAATGCGTAATAAATGTCCCCGCCGGAAGTGCAGATCTGTGGAAATTAACTAGCCTGAACCTTAAAACTTCAGTGAAAAACTTTAGTGAATAAAATAATAATGTTACTGCATGCAAAAGAAGATAATACCAACAATGCATGTATACAACTGAAATATAAAACATGAAAACATTATGAACCTTCAGCCATTTTGAATAAATTTGCATAAATTTGCATGAAGAATGAATTTCAAAATTCTGTGTAGAAGTTTGGCAGCCCCCCCCCACCCAGCCCTATCAGATAAAACAATCGGAATCAAAATCCGATGTGAAATAGAGAAGTAGCATTTTTCGTCAATTTTGAATAAATTTGCATAATTAATGAATTTCAAAATTCTGTGTAGAAGTTTGGAAGCCCCCACCCAGCCCTATCAGATAAAACAATCGGAATCAAAATCCGATGTGAAATAGAGGAGAAGTAGCATTTTTCGTTGATTTTGAATAAATTTGCATAAATTTGCATAATTAATGAATTTCAAAATTCTGTGTAGAAGTTTGGAAGCCCCCACCCAGCCCTATCAGATAAAACAATCGGAATCAAAATCGGCCAAGAAATGACGGAGAAGTAGCATTTTCTAACATCTGAGCACAACGGACAGACGGACGGACGGACGAACGGACGGACGGACACACACACACACACACGCACACACGTACGGAGCCCGTTTCATAGTCCCCTCGCGAACTTCGTTCGGCGGGGACAAAAATACACATTCCCCAATTGCCAAAAGCAGCAAATAACGGAAGAACTACTGACTAACATTGGTGAAACTTTCTAGAAACTGTCTTATTTTTTTACATCAAGTTTTGATCAAGCGTGAGTAAAAAAAAATTTTCTTCTCTCTACCTCTTCGATAAACTCCATCTACTACAAATGAATTTAATACAGTTTTTCCATAATGCATCAAAAAGGCGTGATTATTAGAATGGTCACGATATCTTTGGTTGTTCTAGTTGTGGTATGGTTGGACGACTCAAGGCTCCTTTCTGTTAAGGGGGTGATAAGTTCCCCCTGTTTTACATAATACTGCAGACAGATGAGTTGGTCTCTCCTCCCTCTGTATTGGATAAAGAGTTTAGAAGGTAGAAGAATAAAAATATGAATATGAGGGAGAAAAGGAGACATGAAATGGATACGGAAGGAGAGGGAGAGGGAGAGAGAGAGAGAGAGAGAGAGAGAGAGAGAGAGAGAGAGAGAGAAAGCGAGAAGAGTGATGAGTAGAGAGAGAAGGGAAGAGGAGGGAGATTAAGAGCAGGAAGACAGAGAAAGAGAGAGAGAGAGAGAAGATGAAAACAAAAGAAACACAGCAGATGAGAGAATGGTATGGAACAGACAGTGGGAGCAAGAAAGAAGGAAAGAGAGAATGGAGATGAACAAAAGGAGATGAAGAAGAAAATTAAAGCAATTAACAATTAACCCTTTCAGGACAGGAATTATTTAAGGGCTAAATTGATCACATTTTGTTCCTCAAATTGGCAACAATAATATTTTTCTTTTAGTGCTTCAAGATTGTAATAAGGGGTAATGTCTTTGAAAACAATATACATGGTTAAAAGAAGTGTCAAAAAGTTGAAAAAGTTGCCAATTTCGATAAAAAACAATGATTTTGAACCTCTCAATGTGTTGCCAATCTAAGGATTTTAAAGCTTATTCTCCTTTTTAAAATTCCTGGGATCAAACGCAATATGGTCATGCAACAAAAATGGACACAGTATGTGCAGAATTTTTTACTCTTTCTACTCATGCATCTGGTATATTTTTTTGAGCTCTGAATCAAAAGTTATTGGGCCAAACCACAAAATGTGGTCAATTGTCTCGAAAGGGTTAAGAGATACAAACAAAAAGGTTTATCTATAAAATATTTTCCATTTAAAAAACTAAATGGCTCATATTCTACTCATTCAGATAAACCCAATGGAAGAACTAAAGTCATGTCAAATATATAGTGTGTAAGTGTAACTTCCTTGGTCAAACTCAACTTTGGACCGAGCTTAAACCCAGCGTCGGGCTCAAAAATTTTAACAGGATATGGACCATTGTCTTTCAAGAACCGTAAAGAAGTATTCCACATCGAATTTGTGTGTTTTGTTGGTCTCTCATGAAAAAAGGGATCATGTAAGCATTTCCTTCAGTATATACATGTATGATTTTGATTGAATGAAATATTATATAGATCTATTTTTGGATTGACAAATAAATCTCAAAAAAGCATCTTGTCTGAGTGACAAAAGTAGAAATTGCATTTAATATATCAAAAGGTTTCTCTCATAAGGCTCTGATAGGAATTTCAGATCTAAGGTCTTGACTTCTGGTAAGGACAGAAAATAAATACTTACAAAATGCAACCCAACTTACAATACAAGTTCATAAATACAAATAAAAGATATTTGCCATCGGATTTTGGTAAAAACTATATATAATAGGTGAGCATGAGCATGGAAACATTGAGCAAAGAAAACTGAGCTAGTTGTCTAGACACATTTGCATAATGCAAGGTCTCCTATGTGCAAATGAGAATTGTGCATTTTAGTGAAATTGATTTCCTGCTAGTTTTTGGTAGCCTGTTTATATTTTGTTTTACACGGCAATAAGTCATTATTACTATGAGCCAGTTTCTCATCAAATGGAATTCCATTACTGTTTCACCACTGTATTATGCTGTAAAACCATGAAACTTTTGCAACATAAAGCTTTTGCGAATTGTTAATGACAGCCGAGTTTGCAGCAAGAAACTTTCGCGAACTGCAATAATTTTATGTTGTTTCAATTGTGATTTTATTATTTCGCAGCAAGAAACTTTCGCAAATCGCAAAATAAGCAAAAGTTTCATGCACGCAAAAATTTCTGTTTTTACAATATTGGTGAAGGCTCTTGACTCTCATACCAGAAGTCCTGGGTTCCATCATTTCTTGGTGCCTATACATCCTTGGACATGGTGTTTTTCCATATTTGTCCCTCTCAACCAAGATGTATTGAATAGGTATCTGGCATTGCTGGGGTAATCATAACTGCAATGCCTTCATTATATTATTATTACTATTATTATTACTATTACCTGAACTCGAGATTAGTTTCAACTTACTTGATGATGGACGTCCACCACCACCTCCTCCTGCTTGTCCACCTCCCTGGTCCTTAGGTATCCTAGCAATGACCTTGTCAGCTATCTGATTGTTGGATGCTATCATCAACTGCTTGATGACCTCAACTTGGATGCGCTCCTTACCGTTTCTCTCGGCAACCTCCAACATCTTCTTCATTTGGTTCTGTTAAGATTCAACAAAAGGGGAGGGGGGTGTTATATCTTAGGTAATGATGAAAACAACTTCCTCTATTGGTCCAAGAACTTACAGCCCAGCTCGCTATTGAAAAAGAAATATAATATTAATGCACCATCATATAAGATTTTCTCAGTCCACCAAATTATATTTCCAATGTCTTTCATTTGATACAAATTTCTACTTACTTGGATTCATGAAATAAAGAATTTGAGAAGAAATTAATTTATTAGGAGGTATATCATAGAAATCATGTGGTATCACAATACCAGTACAGGTATTTAGAAACAAAAGAACTAGACAATGTTATATCGAATTGCTTTTTATCATTCTGAGCAAAATATTGAGATAATTTAAAGCTTGTCCCTAGGAAAATATTATGTGCCCTGCAGAAAACTGCAAATGGATGCACAGCCAACAGTTATACATTTCTAGAAGTTTTATCCTTTCTTTCGCTACATTAACAACAAATGTTTTGGTTTTTACATCATCAAAAATCTGAAAATGAAAGATTAAAACTTCTCTATTTCATTTCTTTATCCTTTCATTCCAAAACTAAAAAAAAAAAAAAATCCACAAAAAGTTGTGTGCACATGCTTCTGATAGATACAACACAAAAGTTTCATTCTTATTGCAATTTGACACAGTTTGCAGAAAAAGAATTCAAATACCATTTTCATTTCCATGCGTTCCTGCTTCTTTTTGTATATGGCCAGTTGGAAATGATGGGCAACCTTATTGGTATCAATAGCCTGAAACAAAAACAAACACAAAAAAACGTTTTACAATCAAAATTTGAGCTTAAAACAATTATATCCTTCAATATAAAAAAAAAAATTAAAAGTAATGAAGTTCACAGAGATTTGAAAAGCAATGATGTACATGTATTTTCAGACACACAGACTCTTACCTTATATTTGTACATAATTATGTTCCGGATCTAGTTTGAAGGTTTCATGTGCAAATGAAGTCTACATTTTGAACTCCTAACCAATTTATTGTCATCAAGTTTCTTCGACATTTACACCAAACTTTAAACATTCGCTCAAGTTATGAGTGACCCTAAAACAAGCTCAAATTCCTAATACAACAACATGTGACGATCTTCACCTCAAAGAATCAAGAAAATAATTTCACAAATCAAAATTCTGACATATTTCTTAATACTATGGATTAATTGACCATTCCCAGATATATGTAACACTTACAACAGGTCATAGTATCTTTCTTTTCAAGCAGCAATTCAATTGCAAGATGCATGATAAAAGTAGGTCAAATCTAAGATATAACCTAGATCTGTGTGCTATTTTCGCCAATAAACAGATGCATCCTTTATGACTCAGATACAAATTTGTTTAAAAGCTCTTCTCCAAATGAAATTTGGAGAGATTATTGTCACTTTTTTTCAAATAATGCAAAAGGTGTTGCTGTGCAAAATATAAACCAAGTGAGACATTCTCATTATAATTGTTTTTTTGTTGTTGATAAAACAACACACATCTCAAATAGTGCAGCACCAGACAATGAAGAAATTGAGAACAGGCCACTCAGAAGCCATTTATTAATTAGTTGGATCAGAAGGCACTCACACTGGTGATGAAAACAAATGAGGAAAAATTTGTGCTTCCATGATTTTTGGTTTTGTGATTTCAAAAAGAGTTCCAGTACTTATACCTGGACTTTATTTGGACAGGACAAAAAAAACAACAGAAATATTCAAATTAGGATGATATAATTCTGGAAAGATTTGGAAAAAACACTTAAAAATCACACAAGCACTTAGCACAATATAAAGACAGTTATTAGTTGCCCATTTTAGGAAAATTCAAAGGCACATTCCAATACCCATTTGAAACCAACAAACAAAATACAACCCAAAACAGAATTTAAAAAATAAATAGTTATGGTGATAGTGCTACTGTGGCAAGATAGCTTGATGTAAAACTTACACTTCCATCTGAAGACTGTTGCATGAGAAAGAAACAAAACAATGGCCACGCTAGAAATTAATCCCAAATTCTAAAAATACTCAGTTGGGCAGAGGTAAACTGAGATTTAGATAAACCTACAATCTTTTCAAAGATTCTACCAAAGCACTACAAAATACCTCTCAATCTTTTTTTTTTTCCTTCAAAAAAAATCATTTCAATTACCCTAATACATTATCAGATATTTCAGAGAGTTCTAAATAAGAAAAAGGAGAGAAATTATCTGGTATTTCACGTTAAAGATTGAAGGGTGTACACATTCTGTTTCATATAGTGATGGTGGATTTGGAAATGTATATGTCATACCAAGAAACATCTATTCTCTTAATATATCCCTTTTCTAAACTTCTCATAGCTAATGGCATTCCCATACTAAATAATTCATAATACAAATAATATTCCGGTATTCATAAAAGTGTACTTAACTTTAAAGTCTAGACTACACCTGACTAAGTTGGTAGAACCTGTCCGCCTATTCATAAAAGCGTACTTAGCTTAAGTCTAGACTACACCCGACTAAGTGGGTAGAACCGGTATGCCTATTTATGGAGAGCCAAGTCTCGGCCTCTTCATTCTGTATAAATCATCATAATCAAACCAAAAAATACTGTCAACAAGCAATTTCTCTCTTTTTCTTTCATTTCATGACTGAATTCATTTCACTTATGATTGCAGGGCCCTCTGATGAAGACTACCCTGGGTAAACAAGACAAATTATTATTATTATTATTCATTTTTGGGGGGAATCACAATAATTTGTACAGAATAATGAGCTTGACATTTGGTACTCTATAGTGAACTAAGTTAAACCAGGGCCCCGTTTCATAAAACTTATAATCAGTAACAGCTTCTACAAATCTATGACAAATTTGCTCTCAGCCAATCAGATGCAAGTATTTCAATAGCTTATAACTGTTATTGTAACTTGTTATTGATAACAAGGTTTATGAAACAGGGCCCATCTTTAACTTGGTCTGCCTTTATGAAAATAAGATATAGCCTCTTCTTGACCCCTGAATACTGACAGCACAATAACCAAACTTATTTCTAGCATCAGAAAAGATACGAGATGATTTCATATATTACCGTCTCCAGTGTCGCCACGGATGCCGAACTGGATCCCTTGGCCAGGGTCTCTGACATCATGATCTGGGCTGTGTTGAGGTTCTTGGTCCTGGACGATGTCTTAGGCTCCTGCCGACCCCATACCGATATCGTCAACATCCCATTCTGAAGGTAGTCTACCAGCTGGGAAGTTGCGACCTGAAAGTTGTAGAACTTGCGGTAGGCAAAGTCAGATATGCCAGAACTGTCTTTGCAGTCTGTCTTGTTCTCGTCGCTCTCAAGGTACATCTTGTAGGTACAGTAAATGTCCTGGAGGAAAAAAAAGAAGACAGGGATCGATATTATCTAAAACTCGCTTTTGTGAAGAGTTTTCACCTCATGACAAATACAAACAAAACAGGAACAATGTAGTAGTATAGCAGTTGTCGTAGTCTTAGATGTACAGCAGGTGCTTACCATGTGTGAACTAGGGATGGAACATGAATTACACATGTTATGTGATAATATTTTACATTTATCAATAAGTTATCGATACATCATGTATTTTATCAATAACTAGACAGGAAGTAAACAGGAAGTTCATATGTTTACAAACTTCACACTTTCTTTAGAAAGTATAATTCATACAACTTCCAACAAAAGCTATTATGCAGTGGTCACTCTATGGTCTTCTTATTCACAACATCACTCTTTCCAGACAACAGACCTGCTCCCCAATATTGAATAAAGGTTAATAAGTACTTATGGTCATTTGGTCAAGGATTCAATTTTGACCAACTCCCAATAGAGGGTTTACTTCGTACAAAAGGGGTTAACTTCTGGACTCCAGTCAGAATACTTTACAGAGTAGATTCCTGACATCATGATCTGCTCTAGACTTCAATTCATTGTATTCATCTGTATTTTCATGTTATACTCCATCTGAATAAATGCTATACTTTATAGTAATTTAACCGATCCCTACACAACAATAAAAGGTTCATTCAACTGCATTAGATGTAAGTACCTTGTATCTGTTTGGGACACCAGTCACTGTTTTGATCTTGATGACAAAGTTCACGCAGCGCCCGATCAGTTCCTTGGGATCATCTACAAAGATGTCATCAGCCTCTGTTAGTTCTTTGCCCTTGTCGTCACATGGTATGATCTCGACGTCGAGCAGACCTTGCTGCTTGCCACGGTAATCACTGATCTCCAGAGATTCTTTAGTCTCGATCTGAAATAGGTATTACAGATTTTATATAGTCAGTGCTTACATTCATTTTGAAAATATCTTTTTGTCTGTAATCAAACTTTCATCATAACTTTTCTGCATTTTCCTAAAGCCAATAACAATTTTTAGTAAAATAGAATACAATATGAAATTTAATGGCATGTTAGAAACAGGTAATGAATTATGACATTTAATACATAATCATCAAAAAAACTGTACACTTACATATTTGAAGAAAAGGGGAATTCTTGTCAATTCATAAGCAATTATGACTAGAAATAGATAACTAACCATGTATGCCAAACTCTGAAGGTATACATTGACCACACCGATTTGGACGTTTGTATTCAAGGGCTCTGTAAACGGATCTTTCTCCTGCATAACATAAAGAAGAATCAATATCGAGATTAGTGGCTTGTGCATATAGATAGTGTTATGTACCAATTAAATGAATACATGGACAATACAAATCGCTATCATTCTAAGCTAAAATGACAAACAATATCATGACCTATTAAATTCCTAGTATTTCATGAGCTATTCAGGTTGTACGACGCGTGCTCTGCCGACAATAGCTCTGCCACTAATATCCTACACTAACAGAATTCCTAACTCCAAACCTGGACCAAACAATACCCTAACTTTAAAACCCTAAAACTACCTATAAACCCAACGGCAAACCTAACCCTGTATCTTTGACAAAATAAACTCCGAAGCAACAGTTGCCAGGACAAATGTCGGATCACCGCTACTCCTCATTCTTCTCTAGACCTCACATCTCTCGAAAAAACCAAGATCACAAGAGGAAACACTGAATGAATTAAGTGCATATGAAGAGCATTACCATCAAACCGCTCCATTTACTGGACCTGTCAGGGCATTAACTCTTTCCTTTACCATTTGCAGCAAAACCCACCCCCAAAAATGTCGGTGATGAACTGTACATATTTTGCAGTTCCTGGATAAAATTTCATACCTATTTTCAAGATAAAATACAATCTCAAAACATGATCCTTGAAAGTTAACTTATGATAGTTGTTCTTAAAGATAAAAATGAGTTCTGTCATGCGATGACATTGTGAAAGAAACCGTCTCAAAGCACAGAAGAGTTAAGGTAGAATTCATACATTTTATTACTTGAATGTTGCCAGTGACTTAGGGCAGTTTGGCTAAAGTCAGGGTAATAGTAGTACTTTGCAGGCACCTTAAGCATCCCCTGGGATGGATAGGTTCGCAATATAAATGTAGTTTCAATAGCATCACCGGTATTAGTCATTTTCCACTGCAAAACTATTATCAAAAAAGTATACTTACATCAGGAAGTTGCCAATCAGATCCCTCAGCAAAGTTCTGATACATCTCCTGCATGAGATACTTGCGTCTAACAAACTTATCTCTCGACCAAATGTACTCCAGCTCATTCTGTAGGTTACGGAGCTTCACACAGACCTAGCAGAAAAGGTGACAGGATTAGTTAATTGTCAGATTTAGGCAAACTGGTTCTCAAATGTGTCATCAAAGTCTGTTCCATGCAATGAAATGATAAGAAATTATTAAAGGTACTAATTAACGTTCTGAAAATACACATTGAAAAATCAGTCCATATGGTCATAAAAAGCAGGACTATTGGACTGGTGACAATATCAATATTCCTTTAAATATACTCCTCTAATTGTGTTGATATTCATGATTTAGAGTTATTTTTGACATGCTATGAATAGATTCTTATTATCAACATTAATTTTTCCCTTCATAAATGTTTAAATCATTTTGTAAAAAACTTTAATTTTTCTTTTTTTTAAATTCTGAAACTATTTACTTTATAATTCTACTACTTTCACAACCATATCAAAATGTTTTATTCAAATAGATCACTAAATATAGTAAATGAGATTTCGTAAGTCTACCAAATTAACTATAAAACTAGATATGACACAGGAGTCACTAATGGATAAAAATGAAACAAAATGTGACTACATGAATACTCTTACTCTTTCTTCTCACACCAGATTTGTTCGTAGTTCATTTTCCATTAAAACATATTCACAAAGTAGGACTATCAAGCTTTATAAAAATACATTTGTACAATTAAACTTGTATATAAAGACCTCCCTAGGGAGACAAGAAAAGTGGTCTTTTGAAAGTAGGTGATCTTTATGTAGAGGTTCCTTTAATACAAATGAGAAACACAATTCAAGGGAAACAAAGAATGTGTTTCATATAGACAGATAGTCTTTCTATAAAGGTGATTGCTAAAGCAGGGCCCTGTTTCATAAAACTTGTTCTCAATAACAAGTTACAATAACAGTTATAAGCTACTGAAATCCTTGCACCTGATTGGCTGAAAGCAAATTTGTCATAGATTTGTGGAAGCTGTTATTGTTGATAAGTTTTATGAAACGGGACGCAGGTTTGACTGTATTTACCTCTGTACGACCATGAGTGAGCCCTCTGGCTTTTGGTGACATGACAACTATCTCAAACTTGACCTTTCTGTCAAGTTCTTCACTGATTGCATTAGCCTCCTCAACCATTGGAATCATCTCCACCAACTCCTCCTGAAGTAACAGGTCCTCTGTATATTGAGATAATGAAATATTACAGTGGTATCATTTCATATTGAATAAAAAAAATAGTTTTTCCCCCTACCAACTCCTTGTACAATCATCTACATCACAAGTAATATTTCAATATCCCATGGAAAATTTTCTTACTTTCAAATCGTTAATTTGCACTTTTTACCTTGAAATAGTCGACAAGTTCCATCATTTTGCAGCAATTCTTTTCTGCACCTTTCATCCATATATTTTTGTCTCCCAAACATAATTTGTATTTAGTGAACTTGTATTTACGTTGATACATATCATATTTGTTCTCTAACATATTCTCCATTTTTTCCAATCATACTCATACTATTTTTAATATGCGAATTGCACCTACAGGTTTTCAGTTTCATCTAACAGGCTTTCCTTGGAAGACTTCTCTTGTATGAGGACTTTATTCCTTGTTAGCTCTTTCCTTTGCTCTCATTATGTTTTGTTTGGATGTCCGTTCTTTTGTTTGTCTATTACTGTATTTGTAAATATAATTATTGTAACTGTTACATATTTTTTTTAATGAGTGTAAGTACATGAACTTTGAACTTTGAACTAAGGTGTTGACTAGTGATTATCTCATTCCCATAATAAGCTTAATACAGAAACAAGCTGGTTCCCATAAGCAAATTAAGGGTCAACCACGAACACAAATGCATACCTCCAGACTTCTTTGAGGACATATCGAAGCCATTCTTCTCAGCGATCTCTTGCTGTGCCATCTCATACGTCACGACCCCGTAGGCAGATGGCTTGGCCTTGTGGAGGGCGGGGTGCTGGAATACATACAGGTGATTGGAACCAAACATCACCCTGTGATGACAGAAAGATGGATGTGGTTAGATATACAGTGAAACCTGTCTGAAAATATGGACTCTGCATGGAGGTGACAGGTTTTGATGAGGAACACTGTTCCACTGAAACACAAAAATGTGGTCTTTACTGACAGGTGACAAAGGTATTTCTTCATTTGGTATCCCATACATTACCAAATATTGTGGAGTTATGAACATAGACTGACGTTTGGGTCCTGTCTTATAAAGAGTTGCCATTGATTGCAACTGTAAACTGTAAATTTCTGATTGATTGGAGGATTTGCGATTGATTCGGATCAATCGCCACTCTTTATAAGATAGGCCCCGATGTGTCAGTTCACTTTTATTTAGTCCGATTCAAACTCTACTAAAGCTAAATACTTAAAACAATCAGGAGATCATACACTCAAATGTAAGATATATTCGGACACGTACAGGACAATATAGCTTGGACTTGCCTATGTTCATGTCAATATCATCTAGATTACAACAACAAATCTGAGAATGGATGCAATTGTTTGCACTTTACCTGTCATTGTGATCCAGTTCCATCTTGGATGTTATGGGATCACCATTCACGAGAAGCTTGGCCATTGGACTGACCTTTTCAATACAGACTTGACCTCCCTCATTTGTAATGACTGCATGCTCCTTCTGGATACTGAAAAAACAAATTATCAGGAAATATGTGATCACATGCTCTTTGAAGAAAGAAAATATATCATTATTATGAAACCAACATGATGTAGCCTCTGAACATAAATCATCATCAACTTCATCATCATGATCTTGAACAACATCATCAACAACATCATCGTTATCATCATCATCATCAATATTATCATCAAACATCATCATGACATCAACATATCATCAGCAGCAGCATCATATTCATCAACATCAACATCATCACCATCATATCTTTATCACCATCATCATCACCATCATCACCATCATATCTTTATCACAAATTATCATCATCATCATCATCATCACCATCATATCTTTATCACCATCATCATCATCATCATCACCATCGTATCTTTATCACCATCATCATCATCACCATCGTATCTTTATCACCATCATCATCATCATCACCATCATATCTTTATCACCATCATCATCACCATCATATCTTTATCACCATCATCATCATCATCATCATCATCACCATCATATCTTTATCACCATCACCACCATCATCATCATCATCATCACCATCATCACCATCATATCTTTATCACAAATTATCAACATCAACATCATCATCATCATCATCAACAACATCATCATCAAAAATCCTTGTAAACTGATAACTAACAGCATAAATAACACAAATGAACTCATCACTGAACAAGCTGGGACTTTAAGGATGACAACAGACTTACCTGAGTCCATTAAGCACAATGTGAGGTTTATTTTCAGCCTTGTCACTGCCAATGTTGTAAGAGCCCGGAGCAAGGATGTGAACGATCATACCAGAGAGGGCGGGATCAACGTTCAGATTGAAGAGATGAGGTGTGGTCTTTCTGGCTTCCTTCTTTGCTTTCTCAGAATCGTCTCCAATGTTTGCAGCCTAAATATCAAAAAGATTTGTATGTTTGACAACATCCATTTGGGAACATTTTCAACCATTTTTTTCCCCCTTTGCAGCCTTAATATCCAGAACTACATGTATGTTAACACAGATTTGTGAATAGTATCCATTTGGGAATATTTTCAACCATTTGCTTTCCTTTGCATGAAAAAAAATGTCCTCTATTTGACTGAATTAGATACAACAATGATTTATTATCAGTTCTCTCAAAAAATTATTCATGTTAAAGAAAAAGGCAGTAGTTTTCTCTTTAACTAACACACTTTGATTCCAGAATGCATAATACATTTAGTCTGCAGTGTTAAGACATTGAATAGTCACTGCTAAAGAACCTTAAAATATGTAAAAACAGTGGTACAGCAACAGAAATGAAAATGTATACTTTTTTGCTTAATTGCTAAAAAATGACACAATTTTGTGGAAAACACTTGGAGTTAATAGTAAGCAGAAGTGAATTTTGCTTTTTACCTGAGCTTGTTTAAGTTTCTCTTCCCAAGTTTTCTTCATTTCTTCCATTTCCTTCTCATTGTCAGAGAGCCGGGCGGCCATCTCCTCCTCCATTTCTTTCTTCATACGCTCCTTCTCTGTGGGAGAATATTCCAGATATTACAAAAATATAACAATATTTTTTTTTAAAGCCTTTTCCGGACAATACAAAGCGCTGAATACTTTCATTACCTTAGCTTGAGACAAGCTTCCATGTAATAGACGCTTAAGCATTCAAGGAATTTCTTCCTACCACTACCAATTTAGTTCACCTGGGTCGAGAGTGGCAAATGCAGATTAATGTCTATGGACATTGATAGCAGCTAGGCTTCAAACCCCGACCTGAATAGACCACAACACCATTAGTATGGGGTCATATCAAGGTCACTGGGGGCATAAAACTTGTTATCAATTACAAGTAAATATGATGCTTGATATAAACTGCATTTGACTTGCTGTGAAGATTGTAGCAGTTATTATTCATTCATTGCTTAAAGTTTTACCATACAGGTCCAGGTATGTAGAAATGGAATGTTGAATAAATTCACTATTACTGAGATGTCTATTTTCACACATCTAAATTCTTTGACGTAAAAAAGGTTATTTGATTTCCAGACTTGTGTAAGAACAAATATGCATGTCTTGATTATACAAACAGTCACAAAAACTGAATGAATTCATACAAAAATGGTTAATGAAAACTTTGTTGACATACAGCCAAAAGAAAATGGTAGGGGCATCATAAATACACATCATGGTTTATGAAACATGCACCAAACAAAAATTTCACACAAATATGCCCCAACACAACTGAATTAAATAACAAATTCAGATCATAGAAAGATAGAGATGAGCTGGAATAAAGAGAGGGTCTTAACATACAGACAGATTTATAGTCTTTAGAAGATAATCTGAAAACCAATTGCAAAGACCAGAAATGAACACAAAGACGTGAAGGAGTGCACTTCACAATCCAAAAGAGTTCACAGAATTAAACAAAAGCTTTTCTCTTTAAAAGGAGTGGGGAAGCCTTTGTGGTAAATGAAGGGTACAAAATACATTGAATTTTATCAACAGAGGATAGACGTTATAGGTACTTTGTTAGCCCTTATAAAAGATGGATGTGAAAGAAATATGGAGACCTGAAAGTGATGCAAATGTTCAACACACAGAACAAAATGTTTAGTGATTTTATTTCTTGACACATTCATACAATCGCAATCATATGAATTACCTTTTGCTACTTCTGTACATACAAATCAAAATTGAACAACAAGAAATGTAGAGTATTAGAAGCCAAGAAAATTACAAAAATTGATATAAAAATAGGAATACTTTAAAATATAAAAATAATTTTTCACACTAAACAAGGTTTATATTGAGAATAATTATGCAGTTTGAGCTTTTAAAGATCAATAAAGATACATATCAAACTTCTTTTACTCTCAATCTAAGTGTATACAGAATCCTATAAGTGAATAGAATACATGTAGATGTAAAAAGTCAGAGATAACAGAATTGCTCTTCACAAAATCTTTAAAAGAAATATTCAACTGTGTAGAATGAACATCATCTATCTCAATAACTGTTTCCACAAGATAACTGAACTGTTTTTGTACTGTATACATGAGTACATAGAAATAAGTCACAGTGTCATATATCATCAGATCATCTTACTTTAAACCAAAAACTAATATCTATACATTCTCACAATACAACACATTGTTGCACAGTACTAAAATCTCCACTACAAATTGTTGCACTATACTGAAATCTTCAACACAAATAAATACATGTACAAATTGACCTATCTATCGAGAAATATTTAATATGTTTCATACCTTCTTCAGTCATTCCTGCTGTTTCTTGTTCGCTAGGAGCAACAGCAACGATTCCTCCTTTCTTGATTGCCTCCATAAGCCGAGCATTCTCCTCCTTCAGTTCCCTGATCAGTTTCTCTGTTGGATCCTCGTTTACAACGGCAACAGTCTTGATCTGCTTGGCACGATCGGCTGAAGGTTAAATTTGAAGCATTAAATGATTAAAATTTATTATCCAATTATACACATAGGGAGTTTGCACAGAGGAATCATAACAACGTCTATCACAACTTTCATTTCATTGCTTCCATTGTTTCTGATTTCTTCAACATAGTTTTACTTTATTCATGAATCACATCATCAAGAATGCATACGTTGTAGGTCTGAAGTATCGTCAGTGTCAAGTGGTATACAGTTTACTTTACATTTACAACATGGAGAAGAGTTGAATAAATGAAATAGGAAAATAGTCACTAGGGTTTCTCCACTTTCTAGAAAAATGCCAACACTTTTCCATGACATTTCAATGATAAAATTGTAAAAATCCATGACCCTTTTTTTTTTTTTTTTTTTGGGGGGGGGGCTAATATCATATCAATTAGGAAACTTACAACACCTCTGGCCCTATGAATGCAATATGATGGAATCATTAATCACTACAGAAATCACACATAATTTTCATGACTCAACAAGAATATGTTTTCAAATTTCTAGGACTTTTCCAGGTTTTCCATGACTGCAAAGATCCTTGGCAAATGAAAGCCGCAACAGTATATTTCACTTCTTAGAAGTGGACACTACATGGAGCCTACTCACCGTATCTCAAAGTGGAAAGAGTTTCGTCGTAGTTGATATCTGCAGGACTGAGGGCAGCAACCATAACTGTCTTACTGTTACCACCGAGGGCATTCTTCAAAAGCTTTGTCAGTGCAGAATCACGGAATGGGACTGAACATGGAAAACATGCAAAGACACATGAGTTAATCTATTATGTACTACTGTAATATCTTTCTAAGAAATCTGTATTCATGACTGTGAATATGTTTACAATGAAACTAACAGTGCATCAATTTACACTTCAGAAAAAAGAAAGAAAAAACTGAACACAAGAATTTGAATACCAGTAACAAAACAATGTATCTGCAATGATAAATACTTGTGAATCCCCATCTCATTTTGTTAATATGCCCCCAAAACGCAAATATGTTTTCCAAAAATATACAATAGCACAATGTATATCATTCTACTCATTCTACTAAAAAGGGATGAAATTAACAATGACTCACCCTTCACGTTTTTGCCTTTTGCTTTGTCTGCCAAAGCTGATATGACGTTACCCAAAGAGGACAACGATTGGTTGATAGCAGCTCCTTCCTTTAACCTATCACCAGTAGCTCCTGTAGACTCTGCCCTCTCACTGATGGTGGAGAGGCAGACAGAAAGATGGAGAGATACAAAAAGACAGGCAGAGAAAGTGAGCGACAAAGAGAGAGACAGAGAGAGGGAAGGGAAAGAGAAGTAAAGAGGGAAGAGAAAGAGAAAAAAAGAAGAGAGAGAGAAAGAGAGGGGAGAGAAGAGATAAAGAAAGACAGAGAAAGAAAGAGAGGAAGAGAGAGAGGGAATGCAGAAGGAGGGAAAAGAAATAGGCTTATATTGCTGATATTGATATTTTTGTGGTAAATATGCTGAGCTCCCTCAGTCAAGCACTTGGTTGATTTATTCCCTCACAAATTAACATTCCTAATTTTGATCCTGAAATGATAGCAGGTATGCATATATCTGTTTTGATTTGTTTAAATGGTTTATTAAAAAATCAAGAGGGATAAACACAGAACTTGAATTCTACTCCAACATCATATCAATATCATACCAATAAAATTTCCTGGCTATTATCCCTTACCTCATGAGTACACGCCTTTTCAAGAAATGTTTAACACATTCATGTCTTACAAAATGCATACATATGTATTTACTCCTAACAATCATATTAAAAAAACAAAAATGTATTTGACATACCTTCAGGCCAAAGTGACAAGATTTTCAACAGAGGTCTAAGCCATCTACTATCTCTTAAAAATGTATACATGTACTTGAAATAATAATACTGAAAAATGAAATAATCAATTCACACACCTTCCGGCCAAATCAACAAGGTTGGCAACAGAGGTCTTAGCCATCTCCTGTCCGGCGTCATTGACACTCTTCTGTGTGAAGGTGATGCTCATGATTGTGTGGGCTCGACTGCTCGTTGCATTCATCTGGGTGGCTGCTACGGTTCGGTTGCGCACCCCTTCATCCATACGAGCCTGGATCTCTACGTAGCTCTGCACAGGTGTCTGCCGAAGTTGCTCCACTGAAAGCAAGATGAAAGAAATTTCACATTAATTAGTATTCTACATTTGATTTTCTATTAATATTGTAAATAATTCCTAAAAAAAATATCAGGTATCCAAAGAGAAATACTTACTTAACTGCAATCATGACTCTCCATCTATAACACAAATTAATCTTGCCCTCCTCAGGATTTCAGCCAGGAGGGGGTATTCAAAAGATGTCATATTCTTGGAGAAGATGCCCCATAATTTTTTTATCCATAAGTTTTTTTTTGTTTTTTTTACATCTTATTTTTCAATTTTGACACTAAATTTTGAAATCCTGGCTAAAAACGAGACCCTACTCACCATAGAAACCCTTCTTGGGATGCTCTCTGATCTTGAGACCCCCCTTCTTGTTGGAGGCAGGGTTGAGAAGGTCTCGGACCTGTTCATTGTAGATCTCTAACATACTGTAGGTGACCTCATACTCGGCCTTCGCACCTTCACCCTTCTTTTGCTCTATCTCTTGGAAGATCTTATCACAGAAGATGGGTACAATACCTTAACAACGAGAAGGATACAAAAAATATAATTAGTTTAGATATTTTACCTTTATCTCGCACTAGAATCTTACATAATTATTTTGCAAGCACAAGAAATCAATTTTCCAGAATGCCAGATTTCCAAGTCAAGAACATGACACGATACTGGTAGTTACAGATCTTTGCTGTAATATATATGCAAAGAAGAGGTGAGAACAACTGATAAAAGAGATCCACAGTTTGATATATAGCAACATTTTCTCCAAGCTTTAGTTTCTCAAAGATATTGGGTTGGAGCTTGGGTTGTGATTGGGCTTTAAGGAAGGTTTATAGGGTTAGTGTAAGCTTCATAGTACTGGCTACTGGGTTGAAGTTAAAAACTTGATTTGAAATTAAATTTCCTTACACCTTCAAAAGTCTTATTCTACCTTTTCATCAATAATTAATCTACAGACTCCTGTCACAATCTCTTTAAAGACATAAAAATATGAAGTTTACCTTTGTTTTCTCCATATCCAACCATGGAATAGGATTTCCCTGAGCCAGTTTGGCCATAGGCAAACAGACAGGAGTTGTAACCTGCCCACGCATTAGCCAAGACACCTTTACCAAGATCTTCAAACACACGTTGCTGCAAAAAGGAGGACAGGAGAATCATGTTAAACAGGGTGAAGGTCTAACCCAATAGTGAGAGGATCAGAATAATCCATCTTTTTAATCAACAATTAAACAAGAGAGAGAGAGAGAGGGGGAGGAGAGAGAGAGAGAGAGAGAGAGAGAGAGAGAGAGAGAGTGAGTGGGGGGGGGGGAGGAGAGAGGAGGGAGAGAAATAAAGAAAGGAGAGAGGGAGAGAAAGAGAGAAAGAAAGGAGAAAACATGAAAAGATGATACGAACCCCTCCCACATCCTTCCCCCAATTGCAGGTCTTGTTCATTTGTAGTTCATCCACATAACAAGACTGTTGCTACCCGCCCCCCCCCCCCCTTCATACCTTCGCCCCCTAAATGACTGGACCTGGCCAAGCTATGCCACTCTTAATCTAGATTCAGAATTGACACAAATATTTACCTGATCACAGTATTTGCTGTTCGAAGGTTCCAAGTAGCCGTCATCAGTGCCAGGCTTCTTGAATCCGTCATGTGACCAGTAACTGAAATCAAAGTTAAACTTGCGTGGCTCTTCGTTTGCGTCTTCGGGATTGGTGATGGTGGTGGTATTCCCACTCATGTTGATAATGAGCTTGGCATTGCGAGCTTTTTCTCTGGAGTTGTGCACCGGAATTAAGGTCAAACTTGATGTGATCGTATTACTTCAATTCATCAAATTCTTTTATCAATTTCACTCATGAATATAAATACTAACTGGTCCATAAACTTGAGTTAGCATATATACCATACTCAATCTACCAATTTGTTATTCTTGGTACAAGCACACATGTGGATCTAAGACAGTCATCTATTTGATTTTATAACTAGTTACATGTAGATTTTTCCTGTGTAAGTCATATTACATCATCGATCATCAAATATTTGAAAATAAAAAAATCTGTCTTGACCTTGATAATTATTCATAGATAGCCAGACTGTAGAACTGCACAAACCGAATGATAACCATGGGACTTGAATGGAATTCTTCATTTCGACTTTAATTCAATAAATTTAATAACTAAGACAAGGTTAAATTACATTTGAACAGAAGCAAAAATCAAAGGGCAGTCATGCAGTAAATGTTAGATTACTGAGCAATCATGCTTACTACAAGGGTAAACCCCATATGAAAGACAACAACACCAACTAGGGTAAGAAAAGTGATAGGGTGTATCTGGCAATAATATATTTATTCCCTATAATACATGATTGCCATCAAAGTCTGCAATGATGAAGGGTCTATAGATTGACTTATAAAGCTGCAAAACCACATTCGATCATCATCCATTTTTATATCATTTTATTCTTTTGCTGATTTTAGGCCATAAAATAACTTATTTTTTGTTGATTTTGTACCAAAATATTTAGAATAGCCTTAGCAATATTTAAGGAGCTTTTTGGTTGTCTCCCGGATTTGTTTTTCGGCTTGTTTTCAACTTGCTGTCGGAAGCTGCTGGCTGCTGTTGGCTGCTTTTAGTACGTCCGGTCTATTAATTCTTAAGCCGGTATTCTGAAGTTGCAGTGAATAGACTGATTTGCAATAGACTCCTTTCTTCTACATCTAACACGTCTTTGCAACAGTTAGATCTGATTTGATTAACTTTTTAGAAAACTTTTTTTTTTTTAAACCTTGTAAAAACTTTTTATAGCAGTTTTATTTCAATGCCAGCAACTTATGCCAATAAATCCACCTCAACTTTCAATTCCCAAGGAATACTTTGGTGGACCATCTACCAAGTAGAAGGGTCAATATAGCTTAAGTTTTGGTGGACCATCTACCAAGTAGAAGGGTCAATATAGCTTAAGTTTTAGTACCCCCCCCCCCCCCCCCCCCCCCCCCCCCCCAACAGAACTGGCAACACGACACCTTTGCTTGCTTGCCTGAGCACCTGCGGCGGCTGCGCTGCAGGCCCGGGGACATGGCGCGGTTCAGGCACAGGATGCGATCAATTCTTTCTTCATTGTGTGATTATCAATTCTATTGAAAAGGATATGAATGGCCGACAACGCACAGCTACTTTCACACTTTCCGCCATGTCGACTACTTGTTCAAAGCTAAGAATCCGTTAAATAGTCCTTTCTCGTTTTGGTAGTGTCGTTGGTCCAAGTTTAACTGCTTCAAAACGGCCAAACTTAGAGTTTCCCACTTCCAAATTATGTGTTACGCGGAGAAACTCTCGGCCATCTTTCCATTGATTCCTGCACGGCTGGCTAGTTGTTTACATTGATCGCTATAGAGACCCCATGCACACCACTGGTTCAGCTGACGTGCGATGCGGGCTTTTCTATTGTGTCTGTGTGCCCAGTTTGGGTTGTTGGTAAGAAACATGCATTAGGAGGCTGCCCAATGAGATCCAATGTTTACATAGCAGATGATGACCGCTTCAGCTCATTTTCCTCTTTCAGTAATTAGAATGACACATTTTCATAATATATTTGAGTTATTAAACTCATTATTTATGATATATATTAAAAACTGTTTGTTTGGTAAACTGGTATACCTGCATGCCTCTGTGCGAATTAGTGAAGATGACGGGTTTTTATCTGTATCAGCTGCATGAATGAACATCACTTTCCAGGGATTTTAAATATTGATTTTCCTCGTCTTAATCCACACTTGTCGTCATGCCTGAAAATATATTTCGCTTTGCATTGCCTATTGATATTCAAATTTGGGTGATTGACAAAACTGATCTCCGGCCCACTGACTATATCTCTATTCACGTTGAGACTCTTGATATGACAAGAAGAGTTCTTTTTATTTTTTTTTTATATTTTCTGTCATTTTTCATCTGTGGATTGATTTGAATTTTCAGGGATTTTGAATGCTGGAGAATGTCCAATTTGCAAATCAAAAAAAAAATGAACAATGCGGTCATTATTATTATATGAACAGAAATATTCTTGTGTTCTCTTTTTACTTTTAAAATCCGATATGAATATGGTCATGGTGAAGACAAGGATGTTTTTCACTATCTATCCTCAAGTCAAGAAAATGTGAAGGGTCGGCAAGGAAATTTATCAGTTTAAAAAATATACGGAAACTGAAAGGTTTCTAAAACCGGGGACATTTTACTTTGTGGTTTTTGTGTTCAGCCAATCACATGCAGATAGTCTTTTTTAATAAACTGCTCAAGATTTTTTAATGCATTCCCTGCCAAATTTAGTCACTCACAATATAGCTTCCCATGACCTTGTCATATCATATTTGTTTATAATTTATGCGTGAAACAAAGGTTTACAACTCTTTTTCGAAAGCTTGTATGCTTCTTCATGTCACTTTTTAAACTCATATATTCCTGACCAAACCATCATATGATTGTTAATAATATAAATATGAATAATGATAATACTATTACACTTCGTCATCATCATATCATTTTATCAATATAATATAATAATTATTATTGTTTTTATTATTATTATTATTATATTACTATTGTTATCATCATCATAATCAATATCATCATTATTAATTGTTCACATAAATGTCCACCACACTTTCATTACACAGTTTAATAACAAAACTGAATTCTTGGATTTACTTCGACACTGACTTGCACCAACACCCCTTAACCACCAAGAACACTAGTATCACACCAACAAAAAAAGAAGGAATAATCAAATTACTTCAAATTTTGCTTCTTTATATCATTACAAAACAGTATCAGTCATAAAAACAAAACATAAAGCACAGCAATTGTTACTCATAAAGGGAAAGTCCACCCTGATTACAAGTTTGGGCAAAATCCAATAATAAATAAGAAAGTTATGAATTTTTGAAGTTGTAATCGATCAAACCCAAATTGGCAACCCCATGACACATCTTGTGAGCTCCTCTCCCATTTGCTCAGTACAGAAAATTTCATAAATTTTCATTTTCTTAGTTTCTGATGAAGAAATAGCTTTGTTTCATACAGGTTTTGTGTAAAAACATATGAGCGATGGTTATATCTAAGGTGCTTGTATGTTTTAATATTTTCCTTTGAGAAAATGGAAATTAATGACTTTTGGGGTACAGGGCAAATGGGAGAGGAGCTCGCAAGATATGTCACAGAGTTGCCAATTTGTGATTGATTGATTACAACTTCAAAAATTCATAACTTTCTTATTTCTTATCGTATTTTGCCCAAACCTTCACTGATCTGTTTCTTTAATTTTCTGCTTCTTTTAAAATCAATTTGTAATTAAAGGTGGACTTTCCCTTTAAAGAATAATGAAAATGATACATGTACATAATATATTACATGCCAATTTACAGTACAACTGTATAAGTGTGCAAAGATATTAGAAGTAGGTATAATTGTGTATGAACCTTACATTATTTTCAGAATTAAATAATATTTAAAAGATGGCTGATATTGATTAAGAGGTTGGGGAATTATGTTACACATATATATTATACCATTATTCATTTCATGCAATATACATGTACTCATAAAATTTAACACATTCCTAACTTTTGGGTACGAGATTTACAGAGCAGCAGAAAAATGATAAATTGTCATTTTATGGTATATCTAATGATGTACTCTGCACCCCTATTCAAACACACAAGGGCAAAGGGCAGTTAGTTCCCAAGAACTATACTATGAAATTTGCTTTCTTTAAGACAATTCCTTCTAGTTGAATATTTTACAAGAGCCCCCAAGACAAGACCTTTAGGTATTGGGTAAATTTTACTGTAAATTATATTTGCCCACAAATAAAAAGAGTACATCTGACTCAATAAAGTACTCATTAATCATGATTTACATATAATTATGCATACCTTATTCTGAAAGGAATGCATCATTATCCATTCATACTAGAGTATACATGCAAAAATGATTAGAAAAATTTGCACATAACCTCTCAGCACAGAAAGCTTGTTACATAAACACTGTACAGTGGAACCTCATTATAAAGAACACTGTTATAAGAAACTCTTGTTATAACAAGGTAATTTCACTGGTCCCACTTCTTTGGATTCTTTTGTTTTTCAGCCCTGATATAACAAGGTTTCGATATAACAAGGTAATTTCCGTGGTCCCAAGGAGTTTGTTATAATGAGGTTCCACTGTACTGACTTTCTTCCCCCTGCAGCCCCCCCCACCCCCCCCCCCCCCAAGAAATTTGACGAGGCAACCAAGATCTCATATACGGGCAATGAAGTGGTCTATTTGTAGTTTTTATACAGTGGAAACTCAGTATGAAGAGGTCTGATATAACAATATTCCTGATATAACAAGGTAATATTCCGGTCTCAACTCTTTACATTCTATTGTTTTTTGACCCGATATAACAAGATTCCTGCTATAACAAGGTAATTTTGATGGTCCCAAGGACCTTGTTATACTGAGTTTCCACTGTATATCATTCTATCTTATCTAGTATATTTCAATGACAAAAATACTTTTTCACTGTAATAAAGTGTCAAAATTAACCTGGAAAGTTAACATTCAGGCAAGCTCAAAATCTGAATTAAAATAAATTCGAGAATACCACCCCAAGGATTCTGAGATAGAATAGCCATAAATGTGAAGTTTTCATGGTAAATAAGCCAGTACTGAGTATCGTTAGCATCAGAGTAAGTTTATTAAATGACACAAAGTTACAGCACGAATACATTCTAAGGGGCTTACACTTGACATGAATCAGGGCATCTAGAGGGAGAAACTGACATGTAATATCTATAAAAATGAATAATTTATACAAGAAAGAAAAGCTTGTGTCTCTTCTGATCTCCTATGACTTTGCTTGTTGTGACTGCATTTGAGCCATCTGGGCTTGAATCTTCATGTTCATCACGTCCATCACAACTGTAAAACAAAGAAAAGTCAATAAGTTCAATGTACCTTAATCGACCTGAGCAGTACCAACCAAGTGTGATAGATTCTACATATGAAATTGACTGAGTTTTGCTGATAGCGCTGATAATAAGATAAAATTGTTGGGATTTAATGCACAGAGTTGTTTGTACAATACAATTTTCTTTGTAGGACAAAAGCATCTCTTAAATTTGCTTTCCAAGTGTTATAACTGAATGATATTCTGTTGAGACCCATTTTCATTATTTCACTGGAATTAGACATTTAAAAGAGTGCAACAAAATATAAGACCAAAATTCACCAAACCTAAAACAACTTGCAAGTACTAGTTTGGATACTCTTTTCTTAAACTCAATATGAATTTACATTTCTACTTCCAAGAATATTGACTCCATACAGTATTTTCTGACTTCGATAACAAAGAGGAACCCTGACGAACAGAACAATGTTATAACAAACTCTCATTATGAAAATGGAAGTTTGCTTGTCCCATTTCTTTGTTTTTTACTATTTTTTTTTTTGCCCTGATGTAGCAAGATTTCAGTACATGTATAACAAAGTAATATCATTGCTCCCAAAAGAGATTGTTATATCAAGGTTCCACCATAGAGTATGACATGTTTTAACTTTGGTAATATGAAGAGTACCAAGCTTTGTCAAACCCTGTTTTTCTTACCTTGTCTCATCTTTGATTTCTCTATAAGTACTGGTTGGACCTTCTCCATTTGTTTTGTGACGAAATCTACTTTCCTTTTGAAATACTTCTTAGATTCCTCTAGTGACTGTGAATATGAAACAGTGTGAACATTCAGTCAGTATGTCCATTTTCGACATCCATATTTTCTTTTGAAACTGCAATTTCTAACTTATTAGCAATGTTAGGTCTGCCATGTATTTTACTTTCCATATGTGCTTTGAAATGCTCTCTTTAAGGTGCCAGCTTTAAGGTGCCAGCTTCCAAGACCCTAGACATAAGTGAAAGTAGAAAGGAGGGGGCAAATGGCACAAGGGGCACATACAACCCCCTCCCATTAAAAATCGATAACATTTAGGGGGGGGGGGGGTCATTTTTTAAAGGTTTGATTGGGGGGGGGGACATGGTCCCTGGTGTAAATTGATGAAATTTCTGTTTCACTTGTAAATATTTTGACATGTACTTTCATGATATGCTAAAGATCTGTTTATGTTTGTGATATAATCTTTAAAATAAATACAATGCTTGAAATAACAAAACATATTGCATTGGAACACTTACACTACATAGAGAGTTTACACTGCATAATTTTAGGGACAAAGAAAAGCTTTCTAACTTCTCAGAATTCACAATGGGTTCATGTATTGTAAATTAAAATATTATCATGGAATATTGTTTGGATCAAAATGGGCAATGAAAACATGGAACAACGATTTCAAGAAAAACTGCCCCACAAACTCTGATTTGTGAAACATGTTTGTAAACCTCAAGGCACTGTAAGGGTTAAACAGGTTTATAACAACCCTAGTGTATGCGTTACAAAATGTCTGAGTCAATGCAACATAAATCAACCAAATACTGATTTGAAAGCTTACCTTTTCAACATAATAGCCAGTTCCAATATCTATTAAGACATTGTTGACATCTTGCAGTCTGCCTGGTACATAGAGCTGTGAATGAGGGTTATAGTCAAAGAAATATTCTTGCAGAAAATAAACTGTATAAAAAGTGTGTCTTGATGACATCAGTGCAGTCAAAAACTGCTTTCATGAATGAAATTGAACTTCAAAGTGAACTAATGGACTATTCTTTTCAAGAGAACACCACAACTTGAAGTTGACGTAACAATTTGAATTTGGCAAAATAAAATTCATTTATTACATGGCGGGTACAATTAATGTACGAAGAACTATGAACAACAAAGCAGTTACCAGTAACCATTGCATTACTAAATTATATTCCGTGTTATATTGCATGTCTTAATATTATTTGTGTAATGCCATGGGCTTTAAGTCAGTCCCTGAAGAGCCAAACTGTTAAAGGATACAGATGAAGTGAGTGGGACCAGCATTTCTTTTCCTGCAAAAATCAAAGATGACAAAAGAAAAAGATAATAAGTTGACAGGAGCACACTTCTAAAGTGGATGATAGATATTGTACTGTGAAGACATATAATTTGTCAGAAAATACCTTCATACAAAAAAATCAAAAGAAGATATCCTCAGTTCTGTTGTAAAGTTAAATTTTCTTTAATGACCATGTGTATGATAAATTTGATCTTCCAAAACAGGACATCTTGAAACTATTTTGTTCAAAACAATCATTCAGACTTGATTGAATTGATTTCATTAACCTTATTTGAAATTCTAACTTTCTGGTATCTGATGCCCAAGAAGGGTAGAATTAAAGTATAAAATGTGTAAGTCTATGTTTTCTTGTAGATCTATTCTGGCAAAATCTGCTCCATGACTAGAGCAAAGAAAGCTCAAGTGTACAATTCTTGTTCTTTGTTACTTTTTGCACTATATTTTTCTTCCCTTGCAATAAAAAACATGCATAAAATACTTTGCACAGATTTCTACAGATGCCAATCCTTGCTCATCTGTGTCATTGTGGGTATTTATTCACAACAATTCACATCCTAAGTTAACAAAAAACAATTAATGAAAGAACATATAATGTAACAATTTGACTTTTGTAAGTGTTTCTATCTCACCTTCATTATCAGAATTTAATTTGGAGATGCTATCAGATGATTCCACAAATCTAGACTGGGCCATCTTGAGTTGCTGCAGTGAACTCTGCATCATTTCTACCTCCTACAAATACAATGAAGAATCACCAAGTACGGTGAAAAATATGACCATTGTTTAGAATAGATATGAAGAAAAATTGTTTAGTAAGTTTGATGTTAAGGTTGTAATAAACTATTTTCTACTCAATATAGACCGAATCCAAGCTCAGGGCAGTTTCCCATTACACACGTTCAAATTAGGCATTTTTCTCCAGTGCTCCAGAATTTCAGCTGAAAGATTAATTATTTTGCCAAATGAAATTTAAAACTACAGGGCATAAGACCATGAGAATTAAATTTACTATTCTGCAATTATAATCCATTAGCCTAAAAATATCCAAGTAATAAATGAGTAAATCTATTTAGTACTTTGTCTTCTTTATTCTCATTTGTCTAAATTTTACGCAATTTCATGCAATTTCCTACCTTTTTCTTCCTTCTCGTTTTTTTTTTTCTGTCTTGATTTTGTTTCTATTCTTTTTCTATTTTCTCTTCCACATAATTACTTGAGCTTCATATTTTGCAAGTTCTTCTTTACTTTTTCTTCTTATAAAGATCTTCTTTTCAACTTCAATTTAATGTTTGACACAGTCCCACATAACAGGCAAGGGCCTAGTAAAAGTATTGCCTAGTTGACGTGGTTGACTAGACCCCCTAGTCGACTTCACATACATGTAAGTGTGAGTGCCCCCTACATGCCCTAGTAAAACTTCCTTCTTTGTTTTTGTTTTTTCTTCTCATCTAATATATATTAGATTATGAATGGTGTAACAGATCTAACTTGTAAATACATTTTTACAGGTTTATTTTGAAGTTGTCAAATGCAGGAGCGGATCCAGGGGGGGCCCCCCCCCCCCCCGGCCCCCCCCCCCAAAAAAAAAAAAGAGGGAAAGAGAGAAAGAGAGAAGGAAAAGAAGGGAAAGGGAGAGAAGAGAGAAAAGGAAAAGAAGAAGAAGAAGAAGAAGAAGAAAATTTGAAAAGGGGAAGAAAGAGGCCGGGGGCTGAAAGGGCCTTGCCTTCCCCCCCCCCCCCCCCCCCCCGCGCCCAAAAAGAGTGAAGGAAGGGGGGGGGGGAGAAAAAAGAAGGCAAAAAAGTGGAAGGAGTCCGGGGCTGAAAGGGCCTTACCTCCCAGGGTGTAGTGTTGCCTGTTGCCTCCCCCCCCCCCCCCCATAAAAAGAGAGAGAGAGCAGGAAGGAAAGTAGAAAGAAGAAAAAAGAGGGAAAGAGAGAAGGAAAAGAAGGGAAAGGGAGGGAGGAGAGAAAAGTGAAAAAGGAAGAAAAAATTAAAAGAGGAAGAAGCGCGGAGGCCGGGGGGGACCGAAAGGACCTTGCCTCTCCGTTCTCCCTCCCCCTCTCCCTCCCCGGCCAAAAAGAGGGAAGGAAGGGGAAGGGAAAGAGGAGAGAATGGGAAAAGAAAAAAAAAATGAAATGAAAGAGGAAGAAAAAGGGGGGAGAGTCCAGGGACCGAAAGGGCCTTGCCTCCCAGGCCCCCTTGCAAAGGGGCTTCCCCTCCCCCCCCCCCTCGCAAAGAGAGAGAGAGAGGAAGAGAGGGAGCAGGAAGGAAATTAGAAAGAACAAAGAGGGAAAGAGAGGAGGAAAAGAAGGGAAAGGGGGAGAGGAGAGAAAAGGAAAAAATAGGAAGACAAAATGAAAATAGGAAGAAGGATGCCGGGCGCCAAAAGGGCCTTCCACCCCCCCCCCCCCCCCCTCCATAAAAAAAAAGGGAGAAGGAAGGAAAAGGGATAGATGAGAGAAAGGGGAAAAAAGAGGGAGAAGAAAAAGGAAAAGGGGGAAGGGGGAAGGAGGCCGGAGGCCGGAGGCTGAAAGGGCCTTGCTCCCCATCTCATCTCCTCATCTCCAAGAAAAAAAAAGAAAAAAACAGAGCAGGGTGAAAGGGAAAGAAAAAAGAGGATATAAATTTAAGAATAACAATTTCATCTCATTTCATAACAGATGGGTGAACATAATTTTGCTGTAAACTAGTTTTGCCATATGTGCTGTATAATTAAAATGGTTTGTTAATTCTATTATGTGCAGTATTTTGTTGTTATTAATGTGTTTATAAAGTATTGCAAAGTCAAAAGCAATATTTAATAAAGATATTTCTATAAGGGGAAAAAATCGGGCCTTCCCCCCCCCCCCCCCCCCCACCAAAACGATAGAGAGAGAGAGAGAGACGGGAAAGGGATCGAAAGAAAAGAGAGAGAAGGAAATAAAATAAAGACAAGGAAAGAAAAAGGGAGAAGAATGGAAGATCGGGTTTTCCCTCGAACAAGGCACGCTGGTGCAGATGGGTGAGAGAGAGAGAGAGAGAGAGAGAAAGGAAAGGGAAATGAAAAAAAAGAAAAAAAGAAAGAAAGAAAAGGAGTCTGAGAGAAAAGTGATAAAACAGGAAGAACAAAAAAAAGGGGTTTGGATTTGCAACTTTTTTCACATCTTTATTAATGACTGGTTTGCACAAAAAATATTAGTGCTGTTCCTTTTGAAATTTGATTTACAGTATATGCCATTTCAGTCTTTTCAGATACATAACTGTTTGATATCTTCGCCGACTGTCGCCAAGGAGTAATGATTTGCCACAGTAATGAGCCCTTAGTACGGCTCCTGGCTTCCTGCAAGAGCCGACGCATGCTAATAATAAGGATTCACGAAACTCAGTGTTTAGGGCGGATTTCGAGGAAGTTAGCGTACATGACCATAATGACACCATCAGAAACAGACGTTAGTTATTATCGAACAAAAGATGAATAAGTAGCACCTCGAAATCATAGGTGTCAAATTGTAAATATTTTCTTTCGAAATTTAGAAACTTTAGTCATTATAATATGATCTGTATGGACTTTAAAAATTTCAGAATGTTCTTCCGGCGGGAGTGAAACTGAAAGCCCTTTATATGCTTTGGCACCCCCCCCCCCCCCCCCCCCGAGATCGAGCGTCAGATACGCCATTTGTCATCATTATTGTAGCAATATGTAGCTCACATGATTTGAAATTTGGGCCCCCCTCCCTAAGAAATCCTGGTCAAATGATATGACGTTCGCAAGCAGCACAGAATTTCAGACATTTCTTTCACAAGTCAATGGCACTGCACGATAGCCAATATATGGGACTTAAAAGTACAACCGATCTACACATGCAGTAATTACACACACTTTTCACACATTTACCTGATCTAGCTGTTCTTTGAGGCCATTTAGCTGTGGCAGGGGAAGCTGCATTAGGTCGACTTGCTGTCCTTCAGACATGATTATTTCTCTAAATCGTGATTTGTATGGGATTATTCTACTCAAAATTTCGATCGAGTAAAAAAAAATGAGATCTGGAAAATAACTGAAGTAACCACTCTGTTTCATCCCTTTGATTCTGTATGGTGAACCGTAGCGGACGTTTGTGGGGGAATTTTATTACCATTTCATCAGGACATTTTTTTTTACCTATTGGGCAGGACGAAACTAGCAACGGGGGGGGGGGGGGGGGGGGGGAGTCCCCCTAAAATAAAAATTTAAAGTACTATTAAAGTATTATGCGAGGGAGCATAACGACTAAGCGAGAAAATGTCCAATTGAATAGTGAAACTTAGCATTATAAGAGCTAGCCTATAACACGGTATACAACATGTTACAGATTTTATTCATTTTTTGCTTCACATTTTTTTTCAGTCTTCGAAATCGGGGGGGGGGGGACACGCCCCCCTCCCCGATAGCATTTTGCAGCCTAAAAACTTTGCATTTGGCAAATTCCTCATGCAGGCGACCCGAATTAAGGGGAAAATTTTGAACAGAGGTCGATTTAGAGCACTTTTGATCACACAGGCAATCCATTGAAGAGTTAAATCACCATTTACACAGAATAATATATCTAAGTTTCGGGAGGAGGAACAAACCTTCAATTAATATTTGTTTCCCATCCCCCATGCCTTTGCTGACCCTGCATTTACCATTAGGGCGTTTACTGTATTGCACGTACAGGGATTGAATCCTTGCCTTAAAGGGGGTACCCAATGCTGAAACAATGTTAGTTCATTTAAAAGATCATGATTTTATTAGAAGAAAATCATCTGCCTTTAAAAAAATTTAAAATTCGTGTTGCCAGAAAATCCCCGAAATATGGTAAGATTTCAGGATATTTTGGCCCCTCAGCTGTGTCCCAATTTCAGCTAGGTAACCACAATGACGTCAAAGTGGTTACCTTGTCGCGCAATTATAGCAAAATGCGCGCAAGGTGTAATGCATTTTGTACAGTCTAGCGCGCAACACATCTGCAATACGCGAACCTGGGTAACCACTTTGACGTCATTGTGGTTACCTAGCTGAAATTGGGACACAGCTGAGGGGCCAAAATATCCTGAAGTCTTACCATATTTCGGGCATTTTTCTGGCAACACGAATTTTTAAAAAACTTAAGGCAGATGATTTTCTTCTAATAAAATCATGATCTTTTAAATGAACTAACATTGTTTCAGCATTGGGTACCCCCTTTAATAATATTTATGTTCTAGAGATCTCAATTGTACAGTTTAGAGTACTAGTAGTATGCAAGGGAGCGTATACTAGCGACTGAGCTAAAAAAATTGCCAATATGAATAATGAAAGTTTGCATTTTCGAGCACTTGAGGGCCTGAATAGGGTACGTGCTGCAACCTTTACTCATTATTTACTCAATTTTTTTTTTCAGTCTTCAAAATTTCCAGTGGGGGGGGGGGGGGACGATCCCCCACAGAAAAATTCCCGGGGGACGTGCCCCCTTCCCACCCCCAAGGATTGCAGCCCCTGGTCCTATTTTCAAAATACTCTAAAATATATCACAAATGCACGGAAATTCATGATACATGACAGATTATGAATGTATGCATTATCTGACTTCTTTATAGTCATAGATCTACTGATTTATTTTGCAAGCCACATATGAAATGATTTGGCGTAAGCCGTGAAAGTGAGTTGAATTGAATTTTATAGAATTAGGTAAGATCCCTGAAAGTAATTTAAACAAAACGTTTCATTTATATTCTTTCAAAAGTTAGAGTATTAAAAAACTAACACACTGAAAAGGCTTCTATTTTCCTCATCTTCTTCTTCTTTAAATGGTAAATCTGGGCCCCGTTTCATAAAATTTGTGATCAATAACAAGTTACAAGAATTGTTATAAGCTACTGATATTCTTGAATCTGATTGGCTGAGAGCAAATTTGTCATAGAAATTGGGCAGTTGTTATTCAAGTTTTTTGAAACAGGACCCTGGCCTCGGCGAAAAAAAAATTAAAAATAATAATAATAATAATAAGTAGGGAAAGGGTACCGATCCCGGGGTACCGATCTAAGTTCTTGATTTCTACCATTTTGGATAATTTAGCTGATTAACCAGTTTTATTATAATCAGTCTATTTTCTCCAAGTGAATCAAGGATCAACGTACTGGTACCGGTACATTGATTATATACATTAAAAAATAGACCTCTTCCTTTATCTCGAATTATATTAGTTTTAAAAGTTTTTTAAAAATTTAATATTAAAAGTTTTCTTTTTTAATATAGTACTTATATGTTTCTGTGAGAATTAGGTTTGTTCGGTACATGGGAACCGATAGCAGTTACGATCCCCCCCCCCCCTGTAAATCTTTCAATTTTTATTTTTTAAATGTTTTTTCATGTTTAAATTTGTTTCAAAATTCGCCGCGCCCCAAATAAACGCTCTTATTTTGGGTCGGTAATTTCAGCAATTTTACAAGGCGAGCATGAAGTGAAGATCTTCTGGCACCAGGAAAATGGCCGAAAAAGATACAAAATCAGCTCCAATTAAGTCTAGGAAGGAGCGTAGAATGCAGTAAGTAAATTTTAGAGGTATTTGAATAGATAAAGAATATTTTATACATTATATTTCAAAATATCAACATCATTCACACGAGGGTACTAACTTAAGCATTGCACCACATATTGAATTTTGTGTAGTACATTTAGATCCAGAATGTGAATTGTATTGCCAAGTGCACTGGCACTAGACTCTATACATATACAAGCTTATCTGAAGATAACCTTGTACTCCAGACTAGCTTTTATGGGTGAATAGGATTCAATAGCTTTTGTGTGTATCAGCAGGCCTTTTTCCAGGGTAGATCATTCATACAGAAGAGGAAAATAATTATTTAAAATTTCACTTTCAATTCTGAATCCCCTAATTGGTGGCACAGTAAGAGTTGAAGAGTCCATGAATCACAAGCTTATCTTCAGATAAGCTTGTACATGTATAAGTGCATGAATCAGGTAATTAGCAAATTTAAGAAAATCAAATCTTGCTTAGAGCAATTTTGTTGTCTGTTTTTGATTGCTGCAACAGTGAATGTTGGACACAGTCCCACATAGGCAAGGGCCCATGAGTGGTAATGATTTTTCAGATAAGCTTGAACATGTATAAGTGGATATATTGTGTAGTAAAAAAGAAAAAGGAAACTTTGTTGGAAAATGTGATATAGAGGTCTCTGTCTTGAATTTGTGTAAAGTAAATAAGATATACTTATAATTATACTGTAAGTGCCATGACCCTGAGTTTTAAATTATAAGAAACTAGCAGAAGCAGCCGTGGACATCCACGCCTGGAAAGCTCTATGAAGAGTAAAAAAAAAATGCTGATGCTACTCTTCATAGAGGCTGGTTTTTTAATCTCGTTTGCAATAGAGCAGCCATTTTAGAGTCTAAAGAACCTCCTGAAAATCACCTTTACCGTGAGCCAGCTTCTCTCTTCTCTTCACATAGCTTTAGAATATTAAGACCCCATTTTTTACCCTAGAATTGTAAGATATCGAAAAACAAAATGTGAAATATTAATTTTAATGGTTACCGGCACTCATAGCGACATTACTATACTTCGTGTGTAGACTCTAGGCAGTCATCCACCTCGACACTTTCAAAACACCACTGCACAAAAGTCACCAACATTCACTCATAATCGGCATTTAATTTACAAGAAACGACACCAACATATTCATGAAATACAATAAATTCAACTCACCGATGTTGGAAAAGATAATTCCGAAAATGAAATCTGTAATTTACTGTCACTTCTGGCGAAAAGGGGTATCGCAAGTCATGATGTACATTTCCTGATCGCCGCGAGCGCTGACATCTCCCGCTAAAAAATTCGGTCGTTAAAAGTTCGGTTCCTATCGCGCACACGTAAGTCCCGATTTTCCGTGTGTGCGATCGTAGAGATCGATGTGCACGCGATACCGAGTTTCGTTGTGGACAAAATTTTATTGGCCGATTTAGTCTAAAAACATCGGCACCATGAAAACAACATGCGATCGCAAAAAAAATTGGCGGGGATTTCTTAGGTTTTGGACATGATTTTGACTTTGGATTTTGCTGGAAATATCAGAAGTTTTTCCTAACGGCCATTTAAGGTAGGAAAGAGATTTTAAAGCGCTGAATTTGAAAGGAAGTATTTTAAATATTTATCTTACTTTTCCTCCCATACCTTAAGTACATGCGATAGAAAATGACTAGTATTTTTGCATTCGTCCCGCGTAGTGGTCAGTATGACCACTATACGTGGTGTGGTTACCGGTAGTCCGAATGACGCCTTGAAAAAGCCTTCGCAGCTTCGCTGCGCTCGTAGACCCGGAAGTGTCCCGTAATGTCATCGACCTACAGTCACACAATTTTCAGATCCACCATACGTTAGACAAGACCGCTGAGAGCGCAAGACGCACCCGGTCAGAATGCGTGCGAGGCCCTCGCGCGCGCAGCAAAGCTGCAAACGCTTTTTTGAGGCGTCGTTCGGACTACCGGTAACCATTAAAATTAATATTTAACATTTCGTTATTCGATAATTTCAGCCTATCACGACCTCTAAGTTGAAGAGGTAAAAACACCAGTGTAATCGGCAAAATTCTGAGAAAATACTTCCTTCTACATTTTAGTTAGAATGATAGAATATCTACTTTCATGCCAGATCCTTCGATAGGATCTTCATCATCTTGATCAAGTGAAATTTTCAGGCTGTTTTTGGTCAGTGATCTTGCTCCCCTCCTGCACACATATGGGCAAGATATCACACACTTGCCTATGGGAGGCAATTGCTCACGGTATGAAGGTACAGAGTGCAAGGTTATCTCCAATAACCTTAATAAATTAATATTTAACATTTCGTTATTCGATAATTTCAGCCTATCACGACCTCTAAGTTGAAGAGGTAAAAACACCAGTGTAATCGGCAAAATTCTGAGAAAATACTTCCTTCTACATTTTAGTTAGAATGATAGAATATCTACTTTCATGCCAGATCCTTCGATAGGATCTTCATCATCTTGATCAAGTGAAATTTTCAGGCTGTTTTTGGTCAGTGATCTTGCTCCCCTCCTGCACACATATGGGCAAGATATCACACACTTGCCTATGGGAGGCAATTGCTCACGGTATGAAGGTACAGAGTGCAAGGTTATCTCCAATAACCTTAATAAATTAATATTTAACATTTCGTTATTCGATAATTTCAGCCTATCACGACCTCTAAGTTGAAGAGGTAAAAACACCAGTGTAATCGGCAAAATTCTGAGAAAATACTTCCTTCTACATTTTAGTTAGAATGATAGAATATCTACTTTCATGCCAGATCCTTCGATAGGATCTTCATCATCTTGATCAAGTGAAATTTTCAGGCTGTTTTTGGTCAGTGATCTTGCTCCCCTCCTGCACACATATGGGCAAGATATCACACACTTGCCTATGGGAGGCAATTGCTCACGGTATGAAGGTACAGAGTGCAAGGTTATCTCCAATAACCTCGCATAAGTGTTAGGGGGGGGGTTAAATAGCGACAATATTGGCTTTCATGATTTGAGTAAGAAGTGAAAATAAATATGAAATAAAGAGTAAAAAAAAAAAAGGATTTTGTCTTAAGTGGCTGAATTCTCCCCCCTCACTCTTGTAAAACTTGTAACTTAAAAGATAAAAAGTCTCCCAATAGATTCTAATAAAAAATAGACTTATCAATCTAATATAGTAATATTTAATAATAATAATAATAATAATAGTAATAATAATGATAATAATAATCACAATAATGATCATAATAATGATATTAATTTTAAAAATTATAGATCTAATATAACAATAATAATAATCATAATAATAATCACAATAATGCTTGACTATATATTCTATCCACTAGCGTAACCAAGAGGGGGGGGGGCAAGGGAAAGGACCCCATAAAATCTGATACCCCCCCCCCCTCCCCGAGAGACTTTTGGAGGGCTGGCGAGAAGAAAAAAATACAAATTTCCCTCCAAGCAGTTCCCCAAATTTTCCGCTCACCATTTCCTCTGAAGTTTTGCCCCTCTTGACCCCAAGGTCCAGTTACGCCACTGATTCTATCCTTATATTATTTTAAGTTTCTGTGAATGTATATTTAGAATAATATATCCAATTATACTAATTAAACATATGACCCTGGTTTTAGATGGTGGAGTGAACATCAGCAGTATCAGCAGACGGAGCAGGATGATTCAAAAGGTAAGTCATCATTTGCGCTTCACCAAAAGTTTTATCAGACTTTAAAGGTACTTCACCCCTTTTGTAGCCCTAAATTTTGAAGTTGTGTGAGTATGCGATAAATTGCAAAAAGTATAATTGGAAAACTTGTGCGGATGTGAAAAGGATTATAATTTGCTTATAAGTAAGTAATAACAATTTTTTTTTTACTTTAAAAAAATTGCATAATTTTTGAAAGTATTTTTTTGACCGTTACTAGTACATGTACTTGCGTTGATTTCTGAATAGCTCCCTCTGCAACAAAAGCAAGATTTTCATTCCTTTCAAAGGTGTTATAGAACTTGTGACCTTGAAATTTTAAAGGGGTATCTACACAGGATGTATCCTAAACCTGTGCAACGTTTCGCGGAATTTTGTTTAAGTCTGCAAAGGGGATGAAGTACCTTTAAGTCAAGTTTATAGTTTTTTGATTTGATATTTTGATTTGATTTATTTACCAACAGACAATAAATTACAATACATTTTCATACAATGATACTGAAGAAAGAAAGGCATTGGTTGGTAAGAGGGGCCAGATAATAGCACATATGTGTTAGTTGAGCCTGAAACCTAACAAAGAACAAGAAAGTCAACACCAAAATATTTAATTTGTATAAAACAGGTACATGACTACATTGACATGTAGCTCACAGTTTAAAACAGCTGAAATCAAAACAGAATGTAAACAGCAAGCTTCCCATGTGTCATTTTGGATGATATTGATTCCTCAGAAAGGATAGAAGGGAATAGATTTTGAGGAAGTGCCTAAAAAGATTTGTTCGCAGTGACTTAGTAATCATGAAATGAATAAATAATACTTGTTGATTTTGTTAAGAAATTTCAGTTTAATACACTTATTGAATAGCTTGTATATTTAAATCTGATATCAGTTATGGTCAGTAAGATGCAATGCTTTCAGAGCATTGTAGACTTTCATTTGAAACATCATTCCATACGATAGCTCATAGAGCAAACGGGATGCATATACATGTATCTATGAGTGAACCAACACATGACATTTGACAGTTCCTTGTTTACCAAGAATATAGCTTGCTATGAAAGTTGTCAAATCAGTGATTATTATTTTTTGGTAAAATTCATAGAATGTGTTTTCTTTTTTGTTTTCTTTTTTGATCACAACTTTTGCAAGCTTCATTATCATACATGTACTTCAGGATGTTTGTTCTTAGGTCACTTTTTTCTCTCATTGTTCTATGTATCAATGTATTTTTCTTTCATATGTTATTTAGTCTGTTGAACTCTGTTCAATGTTTTCCCATAGAATCTAGTAGCAAGACAGTCAAGCCCCCTGTAGAAGCTGAAAGTGTGGATGCCCTGGGGACTTCAGAGACGAAAGGGAAGAAATCTGGAAAGACGTCAGCCAAGAAGTTTTATGTGCTCTTTGTTGGTCAGATCCCATACAGTGCTACGACTGAAGATATCACCAAGCACTTCTCAAAAGCTGGTGAGAAAGCTGTGATCATGGTTTTTTCAAATAATGTCAGGGTGTCATTGATTTGAGAGCAAATGACCCTTTTAAGTTCAGAATGTCTACTAACTTCTGATAAATTATTCCATGTATAGTTTTCAGGTTCCTCTGGTTATCGACAATATCCTTTATGACCTCTCTTTTTCTTGAATTTGTAAAAAAAAAAAAAGATTTAAACTTAGTATTATTAAATAGTATACTATACTATACCTCATGTACAAGTAGTACTACACTAGTATAGTATACTAATACTGGAACCAGTAAATAGTATTCTCATGATATCCCATAACTAGAGAGTTACAATAATGATTGTGATGCTAATGCTGGTTATTCAGATCATGGAATGTTTTGATATTTCTGATTTTAGGTGAATTGAAGTCTGTCAGGTTAGCCACCCATAAGGACACTGGCAAGTCTCGAGGATTTGGCTACATTGAGTTTAAGAACAACAAGTCATATATGGTAAGTTGAATTGTGGTGATCATCTCAATATATTGAATGTAATCTTATTTGAGAGCAATTGCTGTAAACTTATTACTTTGAGGTACCGTACATATCATTTAGATAACTTTTTTTGAAAATTTTACAGTGCTTCCCAAAGGGGTCCGAAAGCTCCAAGAGTAAAACGCAGAGCTAATATACACACGGGCAGCTTAAAAAGAATAGAATTATAAATACAATGATTTTAATTTTTAATACGCTTTGAAACATGATGAGTATAGTCCTATAAAAGTGACAATTTCATCATTATTGTCAGTATTAATTGCACTTTTAGAACGGGTTAGCGATGCATCTCAGCAAACTGCACGGAAGACCGATCAATGTAGAGATCACGTCCCCTGGTCGCGGCACGAGCCTCTTCAGAAAGGAGAACCTAAAGCGTAAGAACGAAGAGATGGCCAGGTTCCGTGGACTCAAGGAAGGGGATGCCGCAGGGGGCGCAATGTGCATTCCAGCCTCCAAACCACACCCAAGCAACAAGAAACAAAAGTTCACCAAGGGCAGAAGGTGACACCTAGAATGAGGACGTCTTCAAGGACAGTAGAGAATGTTTTTTAGAAGAATTTAAAGTGGAATCAGGGCACCAAGCCCTTATTATTTTTCAACTTTCTAAGGCTCGGGAGAGAAGTTATTCTGGTTTGTGTATACTGAATTCCTGGTAGTGTCAAGCCCTGAGTGGAATACAACTCTGTTGGATCAGTTGCAGCCAAACTGAGGCCAAAAAGAAATGTAAGATTAAACATCAGAGATGGACAAGGGACACTTGTGACAGTAGTGCAGCAGATTATCAGTCATTCTGTGGAGAATGGACACTTATGTTACAGATGGAGTTGAGGGTGTATTTTGACAAATCCTACCAAGCATTGTATTCCTGTTGTCAGGGAGCCTGAGTATAAATCATCTTTTATAGTGCGATATTTCTGTGTTAAGAGAATATAATCCACTGACTACTAATTATCTCATTCCTATACTGTAGTGGGCTATTCCAAGCTCCTCTCTGATTGGGGGGGGGGGGGGGGGGGGGCCTCCAAGGCCTCCCTGATCTCGTCTGCGACATGACTGATTGCCGCGAAATTTGGCACGGACCTCGGGAATAGCGTAAAGCACACAAATCCATTGTTATTTTTATGTAAATCTATATTTTTTCATTTAAAATTCTAATTTATGCAAATTATATGCATAAATATACATTTCTGTTGATAATCATGTAAAAAAAGGCCTTGAAGATAAACTTTTAATGCAAGTAGTTCTTTATAAATCTTAAAAACATTATTACATAAGAACAAATTTTGAAAGTGATTTCAATTCTTATTTATCCTATTTATTTTACGAATCTTTTATGTATTTCTTTGTTTTCAGCTTTAACCTTTTTATTGGTTTTCAAAATCTGCTGTTTCAGATTCTTATATGAACCAATACTGAGTTAGAATAGATGCTAATTACAGCTTAAAGAAGAAATTATAGGTGATAAAGGAGGAACATGAGGAAACACAGTTTCCCATTCGTTTTATACACAAAACTCAGAAATCCTCCGTTTTGGGGCTGACACGAGGTCATAAAAGGTCATGTGACTTGGTAACGGTATGATTGATTTTTGTAAACTTGGTATCAAAAGATGTGCAAGACTTGAAACAAAAAAGTGAGAAAGTTGCGTGGCGTGAAAGGCAGCGGTTCAAAATGCGCGGCAAAATTTGTCTGGGAGTCCCCCAAGAGTCAAGAGTCAATTATTTCTATTTTGGGTTCTTGCACAATAAAGCATGGACAATTTGCAGTAACATGGCCAACCAAATAAATGGGAAGTCTGTATCTCTTTTGCATGTATCCCCTTCACCCAAATCCCCCCTTCTAGCGACGTCCCTTGATAAGAAATATCTGGTAAAGAAACTTCTCCTTCGGCTTAAATAACGTGTTCAGCTTATCAATGACCATCGCAGCTGTTTATATTTCTGTGTAGCTCCTCAAATATGTGAAGGCAGTGTGTGTCAGTCAGCTGACAGCAACCGAAGTTACTATCTGAGCTATAAATTGTGATGTCAGTTGCTTGGAAGGCTTTACATCATTCCAAATGAACATGAGTATGGATTTATAAAGAGATTACTGAATTATACACCAACATACATGAGAGATTATCCACATTTGTTATTTCAGTGACAAGTCTGTATTTTCGTAACATGTAATTGATAAAGCTTGTGTCATAACAGAGCAAGGAGTTAATGCGAATGCTGGAAGTACATACTTTGTTCCTGGTGTAAATATATATATGCCTTTCATATAAGTACATGCCTGTTTCCCTGTGTTGATATTCAGTGCATGAAAAAGCTTTTGTACTTGTTAAAATCACTTTCTGTCCTGTACACACGTTGCTTGCAATTGACATAGGCCCGTATTCTCGAAAGGTACCTCACTTTAAGCTCCCGCTCAAGTCTGTAGATTTCGGCCTCTGAATTATGGAGAGCCAAATGTCACCTCTTAACCCTTTCAAGACAATTGACCACATTTTGTGGTTTGGCTCAATAGCTTTTGATTCAGAGCTCTAAAAAATATACCAGATGCAGGAGTAGAAAAAGCAAAAATTTCTACACTCATTGTGTCCATTTTTGATGCATTACCATATTGCGTTTGATGCCAGGAATTTCAAAAAGGAGAATAAGCTTCATAATCCTTAAATTGGCAACACATTGAGAGGTTCAAAATCACTATTTTTTATCAAAATTGGCAATTTTTTCAACTTTTCGACTAAGTTTCTAATGATCTATATTGTTTTCAAAGACATTGCATTTTGTTGGAACCATGTAGCACTAAAAGAAAAATATTATTGTTGCCAATTTGAAGAACGAAATGTGATCAATTTAGCCCTTAAATAATTCCTGTCCTGAAAGGGTTAATCCTACAAAATCACCATAGACTCCCCTAGTTTTGGAACTAAATGCAAATACAAAAACCGTCACGACAGAATTGATTTCTGATGCTTATTTCAATGCCAGAAAATAATTTTCTTTATTTTGTTACATGAATATATACATGTAGTAATTTATACGGGACTTAGGGGTCGATGGATGGCCTTCCATAAATCAGTGGCCTAACTTAAGCCTGGCTTAACTTAGGCCATTGATTTATGGAAGGCCACTTTCGAGAATACGGCCATAGAGTTGCTTATGAAGATTCTTGAATTTAAAAATTCAAATTGAGATTGAATTCAACATTTCAGAATTTACCGATGCCGCAGATATGTTACAAGAATTTCAGAAGGAAAAGAGTATTAGCTCTACCTTCACGAGTAAGAAATAGTATTTTAAGATTCAAGATTAAGCCAAGACTTTTGTCAGTAATGCACCAAATTACATTTTACACACTGAAAAAGGCACATGAAAACCAAATTCTGTTCATAATAATTTATTTTTTCTCCATGTACACATTGCACACTGACAAGAAATAGGATGTACATAAAAATCTCACGATATATAGGAACACTGTCCAGAACAAAATTGTACACAGCACAAAAAATATGGGAAATAGAAATCATAAAGTGATGCTGTGTTCTACATACATGTACAAAACAGGGGAAAATTTTTTTTCCTAATTTTCATCTATTTGTTCCGCTACAGTACTTTTGCCATAGAATACATTAGTTGTCCCCTTCTATTTGCTTGCTTTACATATAACATTTAATTTGCAAAATACTCAATTTTTAATCGGGTGTTTTCAATCACCTTTTACAGCAAGACATTTTATAAAAAGACACGTAAGAAAACATAATTTCTACTAAAGCACCAAAATGAAGGAAAGATGACTACTTAGTGACCTAGAATGATTAAATATACCCTGCCAAAAGAGTTAGTGGAAAAGAACAAGACGATATACTGAGTACAAGGGTGCTATCTACTCCGATTGATGTTGCTATTATTTTCCAAGCCGATTTCAGCATATTCATGGGACTTCAAATGATGATTTTCTGAATTTTTCAAAAGTCAAACTGGCTTCCACTTCATGGCAGTGCTGCTCCCAAATATTGACACCTTCACTTACTTATTATGCCAGAACAAAATGTGAAAATTGGAAAGCTTGTGAAATAGATGGCAATTTGAAACAATGACATCCTTTGCTGCTCTGTGCATAGTTTCTTTTCTGTTCATTTCAAATCAAATTTCATATGGAATTAGAGTCAATTATGTGACATCACTTTAATTATTTTTAAACATTAAAATGTCTCATTTGTGAACAGACTTATGATGCCACTGAAACTTATGCATGTATCACCAATACCTCTGTCTTCTAAATTGTATGTTACATCTACAGTATTACAGAAAAAGATCAAAATCGGTTCCAAATTATTTTCTCAAATCTTTGGACTTCTGCAATGCACCTCTATATGATGGACCAAACTAAACAGAAGAATGAGAGGAAAATGGGAACTTTGAAATCATTCAAAATTTGCTTTGGTTCTATATCTATTCATCATGCTTAAGCGTGAATATCCATCTTGTGATAGGAAAAAAAAAAAGAAAAGAAGATCTCAAAGACTACAATGTGCCATATGTACGTACAAGTTGGTTGCAGCATTATGTATGCATCATACCTATATCTTGGATTTTCTTACTATTTCTATATTGTGAAAGATTGCCAAAGACGTTACAAACTCTTCACAGTAACACGTGTGCATAGATGTGAAGAACAGAACTCGTACTTTTTGTCATAACACAAATGTTTCCTTTTGCTGCTAACCTTGCTACATGAAAGGTAAATAGCCTATCATGATAAACCGAACTATCTACTCTACCCTGACCTCTCAATCAAATTTCGGTCACTGATGAATACTATAAAATGTTAGAATGGATATTCAGAACTGTGGTGTATTGAAATTGTAGTGTGATTCCATATTAGAATTAAATGTTCGATTATTTTGATCACATAATCCAAATTTCCTTTACCCAAAAGAAGACATGTTAAAAAAATTTGCATACTTGCATTTCTCATTTTCATATTCTACTTGGACACTCTTCCTTTTACTTACTATTATGTATATTCATATAACAAGAGATATATGTTTGTCAATTTGTATGCTAGAACGACAAAAGTAATGTGATTTAAGCCACATATATGTCTATACCTTAAACATATAAGTTACCTGATGTGAGACACATTATTGGAGATTTCTAGTGTATGATTAAGACGTCAAGCACCGGGTCAACAATCGTTTGGAAGCATTTAGGAAGTGACTTTTGACAATTATGTCTAAATCATTCCAAAAGATTTCTCATTAGATAATATTGATGAAGCACTGTCCCTAAACATGAGTATATCGGTCCTTATTTCAAGAGAACTATATAAAAAATGACTACTAACAAACTATCTAGACATACAATATTATTTTTTGTGCTGAGAGCTGAAAATGATATCCTTCAAACAAAAACCCAACCCAAATGAGGCACTTAACGATATCTAAACACATCCTAAAATATTCAACACCACGCACTATCTTCAAAACAAAAGCTAGGCTTGACTGGTACAAGGTAAACAGAATGAAATAAGGGAAACATGTTTATGAGACAACTAATACACACACTTTTGATGAAGATTCTATGATTCACAGTTTACTTTCACTATTTTTAAAAGGAGACAGCTGCCGTAAGGTGGGCTACTCTTTCTTGAACAATCAGACCATCAAAAAAAAAAAGTTACATCAAAATTAGTTGTATTTACATATGGAAAATCATGTTGGAGTTTGGTGTGTTTCCACTAGTATTTTTTTCTCACATGGATACATGAAGTGGCTTAAAACTTGCAGCTTCAATCACAAAATGCAGTCATTTTTTTATTACTTGAATAGCAACATCGAAAAAACATCCAAACTGTGACAACCTAGAAACAATTTCACCAATATTACTCAATATATTAGCTAACTTTAAACTCAATATCAATTAAAGCAAGCATGTTCTTTAATAGTCTGTACTTTATTGGCACTTGATGATGGATACAATAACAGTTACTTTTCTTCTCATCTATGTAAACATTTAAAAGTCTAAACACATAACACATTTACACATCTTCACTTCTGAAGTTTCATTTTCTAATTCTAGTATAATATTGTATTTTTATGTTTCTTAAAATATAGATTTAGATATTTTTAAAACCATATTTCATATCTTTTATCATCATTATCCTAAAAAATCACATTTTTTTCTTTAGCATAGACTTCATGAAAACTACCATACATTTTACATAAACTCTTAATAGTACACAATATCTGTAGGTATTTCTTTTTTTTTTTCTTCCTAACCTGATATGAAACATTTTTTTCCAGCAGAAGATTACTCATCTATCATAGTACACTTAGGATGAAGATATCCTGTAAATGCAAGCATTCAGAAACAGAGTATGATTCCATGTTACAAGTAATTGCCTATCACTTGTGCTTATTTCAAGTTAACATTACAAATTTTGGTGCCGATTTTGTTAAACACCATACATAATTTTCTTCCCCATCTGTGTATTGTTGCATCTGTTACGAGAAGGGGATAGTTTTGCGCAGTCTTGTTTGTAAACACCTACATCACATAATGTCAGCACGTTTTTTTGAAGGCCACACTGTCATAGGCAGTTCTTACTATTACATCTCAAGATTACCACTGGTCCACGTATAGCATGTATCTTTTTTTTTTATTATTACTCATTGAAAATGAAGCTGATGAGATATGTTTGAATTCTTTTATTATAATTCTTCTTTTCCATAGTTAGTGTCATTTATAAGGCAGCCAAGGGAGCTAATTCCCAACTGCTTTAAATGTCCCTGAAGCTTTAAATGCTCTGGCTGCATTCCTATTCAAACAAGTATACTCTCTCTTTATTTTGAGTTGCCTGAGTTGCCCTATTTCCATCCTTCAAAACACCAATCACTATTCAACAGTAATCGACAGTTCCAGAGTGGAACTCTCCAAGTGCAAATAAAAGTGATTTTTTTTTTTTAGTGAACGCAATTTCATCAAATTTTTCTCACTTGGGATGATTTGCTGGTTCTAGCAACCCAAAAATGAGATGCAATTTAAGGCAGTTTCTCTCGAAATGCAATTCCAGTGTATACCAGAACAAAAGATTAGATTTGAAATCAGCTTTGTGAGTTGTGTCATACATTTTATTCTTCATTGATCCATCTTATCCTCTCTTCCTAAAAAAAAACTACAAATGAGCACTTTAATAGTTTCCACATGGCATTGTTTTAAAGTCATTATCTACCCTAAGTATGCCATGTACATGGCAGGCAGTGAGAGACACAGACAGAGGCCATATCAATCAATTGTGCATATGAACAGGTAGAAGAAAAAACAAAAAATTGCGTACTGAGAGGCACAGATATGGTCATGATTATCCGGGGATCAAAGGGGAGGGGTGGGGGGTTTTCATCCTAAATTTTTACTTCATAAAAACTGAAAAATTAAACACTTAAGAGAAACCAAGAATTTGTTTCAGGTGATCTCTTTATACCACTGAATCGAAGTTTGAATTCCTGCTTCAAATTCAATTCATCCAGATTTCTCAATATTTTCATTGATACCCTTTGGTACTTAAAACAGACAACTACGGTATTGCTGCGTTTTTGTTTTTTAAAATAAAACAGAACGTTACTATGAGAAAGTCTTGGTAACCTTGTAAAAACTACAGGGTTTATTGTGAATACACCTACACTAAGTCAAAATGGGCATTTGAGACAGGCAATAATAAATACAAAATATTACTTTTCATGTATTAAATTTCATGTTATCAATCCAGTAAAAATGTTATAAATACCTATAAACAACCTTACAAAATCATCTTTTCAGGTTTTCACTGAGCATTCAATTCTCAATTAATTTGTAGAAATCTATTCACTAAGATTTTGAAAAAAATATTCTTAATTGAATACTGGTATAAAAATTTATGCAAATTGAAAATAATTTCAGTAATTATTTTGTGAGAGAATGCAATACAGACCTCATTGTTTGTATAGACCTTCAAAACCATATCCCACGAGTTCATAATTTTCATCATGTTTAAATTGAACGGGGCAAGGCAACTTATTTGTAATCAACGATCCTATAACAAGACTAATGCAGAGATGGTAATTGAATGATCAGTTATGTTAATATATCATGACGAGAAGATGATAATCCCGGTAAGATTTTATGGTAATAAAAAAGTTATCCTTGAGAGGAATTCTTTAGGGAGATCTGAGTTGGTCGGGAAGGCAACCCTGTGGTCTTCTTGTAAACCAAGTTGACTTTTGTCATTCAGATGGGAACACTGCAGGTCGGTCCCAGGCGTAAATTGTACATAATTCATGTTTTCTAATGCATTAGGAATTATGGATTGCAGGCAGGTTAAGTCAACAGAAAAAAATGACCAAGACTTGTCTAGTTCATTTTCTGTCTCATTGTGACTTAACAGGGGTGCAGTGCATTCCACTGATGAACAAGCTACAATATGTGAATAATTAGTTCTATAAAACGGGTCTACAACATGAGTATAAAGATAAGAAATAGGCTGCAAACCCGTTCAAAAGGCCAAGAGTCGCACACAGTCATAGATGCTGCGATTTGTTTTATTGAATGACATCACCTAAGCACAGCCAAAGAGTGGAATGCCTGTCTCAATATGCGCATGCAATGTTTGCACCATATGTAACCAATGTGCAATTTCATTGAGTCTTTATTAATTTGTATGCACCAAAGGATCGAATATGCGCATCTTAGCTGTGCATTATCACTTTTGCCGCATGTTATCGCTTCCTCATAGAACTTTTTGCACGGAAGGCAAGATTAATGAATGGTCACATGGCGTCATTTGACCGATTGCGAGTGCCTGCATTCTTGAACCTGTTATACAATAATAGCATCTTCAACACGATAAAAACTATTTTCGAAAAAATCAACTCAAGGCAATTTCAATAGCCCTGTCTATCACCTTTAGAAATATGCGAACATTACAATGCCGTATTACGTAATCCGAACCTGATTTCTATGGGCAGTACAATAGGCCTTTGAAATTGCCTTTGAGTTTATTTTTCGAAAGTAGTTTTTATCGTGTTCTTCATAAAATCCATGAAAAGCTACTTCTCTCACACACATCTGTCGGGAAAGAACCACTTCTTACAGAGGATGGAATAGGAATAGGGATAGATGACATGACCCTATTTCATTTACTGACAAGAAACCCCAAAAATTCTTTTCAGATTTTCAGATAAACTATTAGAAACAATAGTCTATTTTTAAGGCATACACATTGCCTTGCTGCAAAAATCTTACCCATAAATTAACTCTGAAGTCGAGTGTAGAATGATTACACAGGTCCTATGATCATGAGACAGAGTTGTATGTAATGCCCAAAACGGTCTGTATCGTTGTTTTAGAACTACTCTACGACACTGTTCATCAATGATTCCTTTTCCCTTCTTCAATTTCAATGGGTTTGGGGGGTAACATGGTAATTTCTGATTTTCGGAAAAATGTATTCTTCCCTTTACATACAAAAGTATAAAACAAATTTCAGCCATATTTTCCCCCTCCCAACAAAAACTGAGCCGAAAGTCCATTTAACTGATTAAATATTGATATCAAGTTAAATTTGGTGCATAAATTATTGTCAAGAGGTAGGCTAAAATCACACATCACAAATGGATATACAAAAGATATGAACTTCGGGGAGGGTAATAAATATTAGTATATTAATTACTTTACTAGATCAAAGGCTGAATGTTATCTCCTATGATATAAGTTTCACTATGTGAAAAATACCATGCTACTAATTACAAAATGGGTAGTGGAATTACATATTCAGTCATAAGTGATTATTAATTTTTCAGTGACCAAATTTATGAATAAAAGCTTAGGAGATAGTTGTGCAATGGATAACTACATATAACAGAAAATACCCTTTATAGAATAGTTCTATGCATCTTTGGTTCTCCACAACACACTCTGATACGGGCACTGGTGCACAGTCAAAGTGGTGTTCAGATCACACAGGACTTTAAACTGATGGATGCCTTTAAAACCCTAGATTATGCATTATCATAAATCACTTAACGAAATGTAACAGACTTTGTTTAGTGGACAGTTCCATGGTATGAAGTGGAGTGACAAAAAACAAATCCAAGAACAAACTTGATAACAGAATAAAATCACCCATTCTCAAGGTTATGTATTTCAGGAGCCATATAAACAGAGGTGTCCCCACGCACAATTTCGTTATAATCACTCCTGCATATGATCTCTGCCACTACTCTGTCAATAAAGATAATAATCATTTCAATTTTTTAAAGCCAGGAGTGATCACATCAGAATCTAGCATGGAGATGCTTCCAACATATGGCTACTGAAATAAAAATCAAACTTTGAAACTTGGTGATTGAAATATGGTGTCTTTGATACACTCCTTTACACATACCATGGAACAGACCTAATGTATATCATGTATTTTTACGGTGCAAGACAAAGTATGACTGAAGTCATTGCCTTTTTTTTTTATTAGATACTAATATGCACGATGTCTACTGGAATTTCTTGGCATTACATGAGCTGGTGAACTTAGAACATTTTATGCAAGTGTGAGCAAGCTGTGTTAACTGCAACAACTTACATTTGGTTGACCAGAAGTGAGAACGGGAAATGACAAAAAAACATGAAACGTTTTGACGCAAGAAATTCACCCGACAATGACTTCTAGGTATATATGAATGTCCTAGGCATGCAGAAACAGTATGGTTATGATATAGGTGGCAGTGGTGACGATGACGATGATGACGAAGAGGCAAGCGATAACCGCAGAGAGTGGTCCCGTTCTGGTGGCCGAAGAACATAGATGGGGTTCACGGGTCGACTGAGGGCGCTTTGTGCAGCTTCGGGGGTTGGGAATATAGCTAGGACCACATAGTTCGTGCACCGGTCTGCAGAGTCTACTTGATGAGACTGTAGGGCCTGGGAGGCTGGGGTGGCATTGGGTAACCAGCGCAGGTCAGCTCCTACATGTAAGCGTAAAAGCTCATCAAGACTCGCCAACAGCACCCCACACGTGGTATCAGCTGATAATGCACATACTTCTAATATCTCAGATGGACCTAGGGTTAAAAGAAATTACAGAAAAAATTTTTCAATAAAGTAAAACAAAACAAAAATATGTTCCATACCTACTGTGAATTTATGGATAAGCCTGTTGTAAACAGATTTTACTATAAAAAAAAACTTTAAAGAATGTATTAGTCCTGTAACCCGAACCCATTGCGGTACGGGTTAACCTGCCGGGATGCCCCCGATCGCGGGTTGCGGGCCGAGCCGAGCTCATTCTCCAACCCGCAGACCGTAGTATGAAAGAAAAGGGAGAAGAAAGTTACGAAACACACACAAAAATATTCCCAAACACACACACTAAAAAGGTAAAAGAAATGGAGTTGGGACCCTGTGTTTCTTACGTGACGGATTCTTTTAGAGATATTGATATTTCCTAAAAATTTGCCAGCGTATTTTTGTCTTCTGAACAACGAAGTGAGACTGAGACAGTTCTGCAAAATACTTGCTGCATATATCCGCAAATTGCTAGCGGCCAGCGCCGGCGGTCGACCGACTACATCGCTAGTGCCTATTAAGCTCGCCCTTGCAGCTAGCGCTTGATTTATATGAGTCACATGGTCAGTGGCTGTCTCTCTCTCTCACACACTCAGAGCCGACTTGGCTAAGTTGGCTAGCCCAATTACGATCCAACTATAAATATGATGATCACAGATCGCAATCATCTTGAATCTTGTCATATTATGATCAATAATTAAATCATCGGCAGAAAATAAAATTGATGGAGATAATCTGAACGTCTGATAGAAAATTATCATGTTTGTATTTCGTTAAAAAAAAGAAATATCATAAAAGTTTATTAAAATAAAGACATTGACAAGAAAATGTTAGTAAAGCACAGACGAACATGTTCCAGTCGTTCGTAAAAGTCATTTGTACTTATGAACAACTTTATATGGGTGTTGCAAGAAACTTAAATTTGCAATCGATTGCAAATTTCAATCACAAATTTCCAACTGGTAGATCAATTTTAACTGTTGCAGATAAGTTTTTTCCTTTATGTTTTTAGAAGTTAGAAGCAGACCCGAGGAATCCATTGCAATTTACAAATGTACAATAAATTGAAAATCTTTATGATTTATTTGAAGATGTAAAATTGGCTTGCGATTGATTGCAAGTTTCTTGCAACATCCCCCTCTGAAACACCTCTCTCGTGATCGTTCGATGATTTCGATCGAATGTGCCAAAAACAGAAATCCCATATATCCATATCCCAATATGGAGATACACAAGTATCAAAAGATTTTTTAAAGTAGCATGATGATGATCCAGGTATTTATTTCTGTCATGATTCTTTTGTAGACGGGGTAGAATTTTCAATATTGTTGTGAATCGCCGTGACTGAACTGGATCTGGACAACACCGGCACCACTTCCGTTCTGGCTGCGATACGGCGGGCGCGCGCGGCGCGGCGACATGCCCCGAGCCAGTGTGCATTCATGCAACGGGCGTACGATCACGAGTCGGCCGTATGGTTTCTTCCAGATCCAGTTCGTCGATTGACAGAGCAATCCTCCTCGCATGAACTCTGTCGCAATGTGTTGTCTGCTGGAATTCAATTTAACTCGACAGATTACCAACAAACAAACGAATAAAAATCAAATGGTTTGTAGCCTTTGTCAATGGTACGGATAGACAATCACACCAAGTACCCAGATCTCACTAAATTGCAGCAATAATATTTTTTTTTAGGTAAACTGACTTGCGGGTTTAAAACCGGCGGGTCAGCGGGTCCCGCCTGCAAATCATCGGATTTTACGGGACGGTACGGGACGGGTTTTCACTTACAGGTTACAACACTAGAATGTATAATATACAGCTTTGGTTTACATTTATTCTTACTATTAACTTTTCCTGTTGTAAATATTTGTAGACATATTAGATGGACTAGTAAAAAATTACACATAACAAAAAGCTTATTTTGAAATACATATTCAGTGGAACATCGTTATAACAAACTCCTTGGGACCAAGAAAATTACGTCTTTATATTGAAATCTTGTTATATCAGGGCTAAAAAACAATAGAATACAAAGAAGTAGGACTGGCAAAATTATCTTGTTATAACAAGAGATTCTTATAACAGTGTTCTTTATAACAAGGTTCCACTGTATATACATTAAAGGTGGAAGCAGGACTAGAGCATTTGCCTTAGGGAGAGAAAAGATTTTTGCGTGTCTTATTACCATGTGATTCTAGACTCTCTGAAACCATTAGACTATCTCCTGGTTGCACTTTACGTTGTCTCCTAGGAGCTTTGGATTGCTTGGATGATTTTGAAGGCCTCATACCTAAAGAATCAGAGAATATGCAATTACAGGCAAAAATGTGAAATGAATGTTGAAACGATATCCAACCCTATCAATACGATTTAATTTTGAAATAACATACATTTTCCACAGACCCTGGCCTGAGTTATCTCAGACTTTATATTTCCAACAGGATGAGAGAAATGTCTTTGGTTTCTACTCACCAGTTTTGTGACTAATATGCATTTCATCCTCAGTTGACAAAAGCATTCTTTTTTTTATACACCTCCAGAAAAGTTTTGAGAAGAAAAGTACAAGAAATTAAAGTACATATAATGATTGCAAATAACCCTTAGCATTACATTCCAATAGGTTTATCCAATGAACATATGTAAATTATGTTGACGAAAATAGATCCTGAATAACAAACCAAAAATATATTTGGTAGAGAAATACATGTACAAAATACTATGAAGTACCTTTGTCTTGAATGCCAGGTCTTTGTAGAGGAGGTCCAGGGCTCTGTGATGGTGATGTTCCAGGACTGTGAATTCCTTGAGGTAGCATACCAACACCCATTCCTGGTGCATACAAGTCCCTTGACCTGACACCATGCTGTTCTAGACTCAGTCCTCTCCTTTGCTGTAAAGGGTTGTAGCCCATCTGTGAAAGAAGGCCTGGACCACCACCACCTGTGCTATTTGGACCAGTAGAAGGCACAGGCTGGGGATAGGACACACCAGGGCCAATGATCTGTGGCGATTGGGGACGCTGACTACCTAGCATACCAGGCCCTTGACCCAGGAGCTGTTGCTGTTGTTGTTGTTGTTGTTGCTGTTGCTGCTGGCCTACAACAACAGTCATGGGCAAGCCGTGGATAGGCTGGGAGCTAGGTGAGGTAGACCGTGGCATATCCCCTGGGCTGGCTAGGGTCGGGCCGTAGTGAGGAGCACCCCCACCCTGGTGCAGCTGGGACTGATAGAGTACTGGTACACCCTGGTGGGAAGAACTTGAGGGCTGGTCAATAGGGGATTGGTAAACAATCTGGGGTTGGCCTGGCTGCTGGCTAGGCGGCTGTTGAGGGGACATCATCCCCATACCAGGGAAGCCTTGTGCTGTATAGTAGCCCTGGGGTGTGGTTGCCCCACCCTGCTGGTTGGAGGGATACATGACGCCCCCTGTAGGCTGGACAAGCTGGGGAGGTTGGCTGGTCGATACTGGATGCTGGCCATGGGCTTGGGACGGGGGCATACCTTGGACGGCTTGGGGATTGTAGAGCTGGGAAGCTGAGGTTGCTCTATATGCTGTGGCTTGCTGAGGTTGACCACTATATAAAACCTGTAAGGTACAAGAATATTCAGAAAGAAAGGTATACAAATGAATTCTCATTGTGATATTCATGAGTTGCTGCAGTTGCTCTTACTGGTGAAAATGGAAGTATGTAATAACTATTTATTTTGAAGCAGCTCTTGCAAAATTTGATTTAAAAAATAAATAAGTGCATGAACATATGATGGAAAGAATACAACAGCAATCATAACTCGGGGCATTAACCACATAACTTGTTACTTTCTGTATCACATACAAACATAGTATTTCTACAGATGCAATTCTGGTGGATAATACTGCAAAACCAGAAATGTGTACGCACATAAAACTTTCACGATTTTCGCAAGGAGTCTAGATTCGCTAAAGTTAAATGCCGTGAAAGCTTCTCTTTATAAAATGCATTGAATACCATTACAATACTGTAGACTGTACAAGTAAATCAAATTGTAACTTTGTTTCAGAGGCATCAAAACGAGTGGTTTCTGATACTGTCACAAGATATAATTTAATAAACCCTCCCAAATATCTAAATCTGGAGGTAATCACAATACCAGGTACCTTTCATATGCTCGTTATCGATGACTTACTAGACTCTAGTACTCACTAGCGCAATGTGTTGCACTTCACTAGGTCGCTACTTTTACAGTGGAGTGAGTATCAGCTGTGGGCATCAGCGAACAAAGCGTGTTAGTCTTTGATAAGGCTCTCTGACAATAATTATGAGTAATCTTGGACACATCCAACTATGGGTACTATTACTATTTCACTACTATTAGACTTCGAAAACGTACCCGATAAGAGATCTGACGGTTTCTGTAGATATAGATTTTTAAAAAACATTTTTTCCTGGTCGGCGGTTTGGATAAGTTTCATGCTGTGAAAAAGTTTAATGTCACAAACATTTCTGCTTTTACAGTACTAGAAAAATAACCTTTGGCAGACTGATGCCCTATACATTCTTGGGAAAAAACATTTCCCAAGAATGTAAAATGGGACAGAGAATGGACCCCGGTGCATTCATGGGTAGCTTGGGTAGCACAATAGCTACTTTCCTCAGTGCACAGTCTAGATTTTGATATATTCCTTACATATGTGTCAACAACATTTACTATGACAAATGACATACCTGTTGGTGTGATTGAGGAATGCCTTGCTGTTGCCCTAACCCCTGAGGCTGTGGGCCCTGGTGATGTGAGGGAGGTTGTTGAGTTGATGGAGAATGTGGATGCATGCCTGGGGGTGATGTAGGCATACCCCCCGCACCCCCTCCTCCTCCTCCACCTCCTCCTCCCCCTCCTCCCCCGCCGCCGCCGCCTGGTCCACTCCCTGCTCCGCCCAGCTGCCTGATCATGAAGGGTTGATTCATGCCTTGTTGTGGCTGTATCTGGAGGATTGGGGGTTGCTGTTGCTGCTGCTGATGTTGAGGGTGGGGCCCGGGATGAGGCAACTGAGGTTGAGAGGCTTGTGGTACCCCACCCTGCTGTTGTTGCTGCATTGATAGAGGTATGTGTGCACTGCTGACTCCTGGCACGGGCTCTGAGTCACCCCCAGATATTTGCCTCGACAGGGTGAGACCCTGCATCTGACTGCTCATGTCTGCAAACTCCTGTTGTGAAAAGTGGAAATACAACAACAGCACCAAAATTATATTCTGAAATATGAAAATATATATTCAGAGGATAAGACAGATAATTGATAACATTCAAAATCAGAGCATATTTATAAGCATGGAAAAGTTTGATTAGTCACTGAATACTTGGTTTAGGGGACACACCACAATGTTAGGAACTTTCTGTTTATGGTTGTCATTGTCAAATATTAAAAACAGTACTTTAATATTTTTGCAATTAAAGACCTATTAAGATAATTAAGAAAGTCATTATTCTCCATATTCTAATGGGAAAACAAAGGTTATTTTTTTTCACAGAAAAAATTACACATATAATGTATAATATGTATTGGATTTTGATAAAAAGAACTTATGATTATCAAGAAGATATTCATTGAAGAGAATCAATACAAATGCATACAATTTGTTAATACATTAATATAGTTCTTCAAATGATAACACTTGTATGTAAGCTTCTATTCTAAAGAAGCTACTACCAGCAGGTCTGTGGTGTAGAGAGGCATGCATGACACAAAATGCAAAGAGAATACATATGACATTTGAAGTTTCTTTACAATTGATCTGTGCAATGTATTTTGTATTTACTGTAGACAGTATAACATTGAAAGGTCTAATATGAAGTTCAAGCACATACAAAGAACATGCCAATGGAAATTTTTATATGCATTAAAGAGAAATTATTATCTTTCAAAAGTGATTCAACACAAAAAAGGAATATCTAAACTGTTTCAGTTTTCTATGATGATGCATCTACAAAGAAAAATCTAATCTACTCTCAAACCAAGCAAGAGAAATAACAAAAATAATACAAATCTTTGTGGCCATGCAATCATTACTACAAAATAAACATGTAAAGACCTCAAATCAATCACAAAATCTTATCAACAAGTTCTGATTTCATTCAGAGAGTATACAGTAAACAATCCCTACAGAAATAAGCAAATAAAATTCATTTATTCAGGATTATTTTTGGACTGTGCTATTCTCAGCCAAGAAACAGAAACTTGAAAACAAATGGTACGTACATCAAATTCCAATTCATCTTCTTTATTTATCCAGGGGAGCATTTCATCAAGCATTTTGTCAGCGATTTTTACAGACAACTGTTATAAGCTACTGAAATCCTTGCATCTGATTGGCTGAAAGCAAATTTGTCACTAAAAATCACTGACAAAACGCTTGATGAAATGCTCCCCAGATTTAAGTTTGCCCTTCCATGTACAAATTATTTGAAAATGAAAGAATTGTCTGGTTTCTGAAAAGACCCAAGCAATCAAGCCATTCAAAACTACAAAACAAATCACAAAAGAATAACATATGATTAGTCTTGTTCACTATAAAGTACAGGTTATTTGTAAGATACAAATGAAGGTACAAAATACATAAAACAATGCCCCAAGACTAAGTGAATAAAAAACACATTCCTTATTAAAATAATGACATGAGAGAAAAATAATCTTATCACTACAACACACTTCTAATGAAATGTTTACAAACAAAAGAAAAGGGGTTCATATGTTTTCAAACATATAACAGTAAGGTGCAAACTAAAGATGTCACCATTTTTATTTTTCTCATCTTCTATTAACACACATCACTTGAACAAAAAAATCTTCATAATGCCTTTAAAAAACACTAAGGAGAAAATACAAATTAAGATATACATATATACAACTGTGCTACACAACAGAAAATCTAAAGACACATCATGCATACACTACTACTGCTACTCTACTTGTTCCCACTGCCATTTTATTCTATTCCACACATTTCATTTTGCAACCAATCCTGCTTCAATACTTCAGGCTATAATATTCATTCAGAAGCTGGACAGGCCAGATGGCATGAAAACAAGTGTACAAATGGCAGTCAAAACAGTGCTACAACGCTAAATAACAAAGACCAAAACTAAATCTACTACAACATACCGACATTTCTGCCATGCCACGAGAGCAAAGAGCAGTGCAAAACCCCACCCGTATGCAGACAATACACGTAAGCATCATGTATTATTTGCTTTGCTGTCACTTTTATTTCCCTTGTCCAAGAGTCCCTTTATAGAAGAGTTACGACAACCCATGGTTTGAACGCCGTTTTATTTTCACTATTACGCAACATTTCTATTCAATTCTGATGAGCACATGAGTGTTATAAATAGAAAGAATTTGAATGCTATTTTGTTTCCCCCAAGATACAACGTCCATGTTGTAACTCTGTCTATAAAGGGACTCTACCTTGTGCTATCTTTTTTTTTTTGTAAATGTGGAATTATAAATAAATGCTACAAGAGCTTACATTTTCTGTATGCCTTTGGACATACTGCAAGAATATAGCGCCTGCCTTCAAGAATATTTCTAAATGAAATTACACCAATGAATGATGGATAGCATGATCTCATCTCACTTTTTTTGCCAGAGTGCAGCTTATGTGAACGAGGCCTTAGAAGGGGTATGCACTGCTTATCAGAAAGTGCTGTAAACAGATAGAAGTGAGAGCAATGAGGATAGCCGAGCGAGCGAGCGAGCGTGAGGTTGAATACACAGTATATGAAAAGCAACATGCCCCTACCCCAGAGTGCTGGTGTGGGACCATTGCAGCCTGTTGCTGCTGCTGATGATGATGGTGGTGCTGATGTGCCTGGTATGATGAGTGAATGACTCCCTGGCTAGGGGTCTGTCCAAAGCCCCCCACCCCGGCGCCTCCACCTAGGGATTGGCCGTAGCCAACTAGGGCGGGGTGGGCGGATGAGGAGACCTGGTTTGATGGGTTAAGGAGTACTACCTGTTATTGTACCAATATAACGGCCAAGTGCTATTAACTGGGTGGGTATGTAATGGATATTGTGCAGTTCCTTCTTGCACAAAAATATATTTGTCACTAAGATACGGCAAGTGCAAATTCCATAACTAAGTATACTGTACTTCTGTATTAATTTCAGCTAACATAACAATCAATCACCATCGTTATGAGTATTGTCACATATTACAATCACAATACCACTAAAGAAATCTTAATGTAATTATTATCTATCCACTTCTACTACAAATACACTTCTGCTGCAATTCATAAAATCAAAATTATCTTACAAGAAATTTCGAATACATCATTTGAAATGCCCAGATTATGCTATGATATTTGATTGATTTATGACATGCTATGTAATGATGCAGGCTTTCCATGTGAGGTATGTAACAAAACTGCTCATCTGTCATTTAGGTCAAATTTCATGAAATCATTAAAATACTAACCATAATGAGGGTAAGAGCCACAATTTAGACATTTTTACGCATATCGAAAAACACATGGGGATACATAATGACTTTATGCCGTACAAATATTCATAACACAATGTAAACCCTATCGCATGAAGCTAACGTTATGCTTTATTAACCCATCACATCAAAAAAAAATTGCTTTTTACAAGACCAGCAATTACATATTGCAGTAAGTTGTAAGGCTTCTTATACCTTCCAGAGCCCTGGTAATAACTGAAAAAATATCACTTACCATTGACTGGCTATGCTGTACTAAACTTCCCTGGCTGGCTGCTAGCTGCGGTCCAGTCTGGGTAGGGAGGGCGTGGCCTGATGCGTTAGGCTGCAGCTGATTGGATGAAGGAGGCTGAGGGTGGGCGGGGGCTTGTACTACCATGGGAGACCCATCTTGGTTCAGAAATGGAGAACCTATGTCACATACAGAAAAAAAAGAAAAAAAGAGTTAAGAGCCGACTCTAAGTTCATGTTCATGTTGTAGCTCAACTCTAGAAGAATCCCATTATCAGTACAAAACATATGAGGTATTTATGGAATTACTAAGTTCCCTCAAAATATAGAACAGCTCATCAGCTTAGTACTGGTCTGAATCATCATAGAGGTATTAAAAAACATAATATCAGGAGGTTAAAAAAATACAATAGATATATAACATGTGGAATAAAATTTTGGATTATAAACTCTCTAAATAGTGCAATAAAAGATACTAATGTGAACTCATGTCTTTATAAGGAGTAGGTTTTCACAGATAGAGAGAGAGAGAGAGTGAGGGGAGGGAGAGAGAGGGAGAGAGGGAGAGAGGGGGAGAGAGGGAAAGAGAGGGAGAGAGGGAGAGAGAGGGAGAGAGGGAGAGAGGGAGAGAGGGAGAGGAAGAGAGAAAGAGAGGGAGAGGGAGAGAGAGGGAGAGAGGGAGAGAGGGAGAGGAAGAGAGAAAGAGAGGGAGAGGGAGAGAGAGGAAGAGAGAAAGGGAGAAGAGGGAGAGCATAAATTGTTGCTCAAGGAGATAAATTCAAAACTTAAAGAAGCATTTCTTCCAACTGACATTTCAATGTTTCCTTATTTATTACACATGCACAAAAGAAGAAACACAGAGAAACAACCAAACACACTGGATTTTCAAAAAATAACATAATAACTATCCAACTTACCAGTTTGTGGATTGATGATAAAGCTCCCTGGGGGTACATTCTCAATGTTGGAAGTGGCAAAGAGCACTGGTTGTCCAATCCCTGGTCCTGCATGTTGAGGCATAGCCCCCTGCTGCACTATAAGTGGCACTCCCGTGTGGGAGTGGGGTTGACCAGCCTGCCCTTGATGTTGCTGCTGTTGCTGCTGCTGTTGTTGTTGCTGAGCGGCTATATGGTGGAGCTGTGGCTGCGACTGGTAGGCCTGGCCCCCGGCGTTCATGGGGAAGGAACTGGTCCAGGTGACCTGAGGACCCTGCTGGAGAGAGGGCTGGGAGGAGTAAGGGGAAGGGGGCTGCTGCTGGGGGAGCTGAGATGGGGCTGGTGGCGCCTGGCTGATGGGACCCAAGGTAGGTTGGTAGGGAAATCCAGTTGGGAACCCCCGGACCTGACCGTGCGGGCTGCTAGCTCCACGATCAACCGAATCTGTGTGCAATGAAAAGAAGATAGATTAGTACCTTCTACATTTTCAGAGATGAGCACCAATAACAACAGTACTTTATCCTGTATTCTATATGGATAAGAAGAAGAAGGGCACTAACATATTGTCTGCAAAGAGCCAGAAGCAAATTAACTTAAACTTTTACACAGACTTAATGCCCTTCTGGCTCTCAGAAGAGATTAGAGCATATATCCTTGTTCCTCACTGGTTCACTTTAGTCTGTATAAATGTCTTGAATCGAGATTCATGAAATTACACTTTGGGTGTCACTGGTTGGAAGTTCTGTCCTCGGGTTGTTTGCCCTGACGTGCCCAGGAGGATAAATTACATTAACTCTTTTCCTTCCTTCAACACAAGTTTAGCCCTGCAATGTTAAAGCATTATGTGGGAAAGAAAACAGAATGATACGTAAAGCCATTTTGAATGATCCACTTGTGCATCAGTGCTCCGACGTATGCTCCAGCGCCAACCGCTTCGAGTTTTATTTTGTCAAAGATAAAGGGTAAGTTTAAGAGTTGCATAGGGTTTTAGGCTAGTTTTAGGGTGGGGGTAAGGGATACGTACGCAGTGTTTGGTCTAAGTTGAGAATTCGGTTAGTGTAAGACATTGACCTCGGAGCAACTGTCCCTAGAGCTTGCATTGAGCAACCCCTGAATCAGCACCTACCCATTGGATGTAGCTTGCCCAGGCTGCCTCTACTTCCCAAGCTGGAGCTGGAGCGACTGCTGGCACTACTGTCTGTCCTCAGAAGAACCTTCTGGGAGAGGCTGCCAGCGAAGCTGCTTGCCTTGGTGACAGCCGGGATGGAAGGCCTTTCAGACCCGCTAGAGTCCACACTGCTCCAGGGACGATCCTTCTGCCAGTGGGAGGAGGAGGAGTCATCGGAAGTGCCGCTGTTCTGCCTGCTGGTCGCTTGGAGGATGCTCTTTGGTCGGTTAGAGGGGGGTTCTACTGTCAATCCCTCCGGCTATTTCAAAAAAGGTCAAATCAAATGAATAATCAAATTGCATAGCAACGATACCTAGTGCTCTTTTGTTGAGTAATAAAGTTGCTAAAGTAGTCCCTGAAAATTGGGACACATGTATCATTCTGTTATTAAAGTTAAGAAGTGGAATACTGATTTTTCAAAATATTATTGGTCTAATGATGCTACCAATATGATAATAATAATAGCAACTACAATTATACTGTACACGTACATGTATGTCTATCCAAGGGTATGCTCAAGGTGCCTAAAAAGTACTACTATTACACTGGCTTTAGTCAAGCTACCACAGGCACTGGAAGTATTCAAGGAATTGCTTCCTTCCTTCCACTCAAGCTCACTTTTTTGCACATCATTGTGTACGATATGTTCAACAGGTTGTAAAATTTCCTGAATAAGAAATATCATGAATTGACAGATGTAATATATTCAGAGTGCATGCAGAGAAGAGCTAGTCTGAAAAGGTGCCAAAGCATGCATTGCCAACACCACTAACACTGCAGAAATAATGATGCCAATAAAATGTAAATGCACACAAATTCAGCAACTTGTGATGTCTTATATATAAACAACATGCAAACTATCTGACACTACAATACAAAGCACTGCATATGCATAATGTTATTGAATGACGAAATGCTAGTTTCCGAAGAATATTGCTTTCAAACTGTCCTAAGACTTAACCATCTGTTGCACACACCTATCTATTTTGATAAAAATTAGGCGAGTCTACATTAATATTCGGTCTCGCCATTAAATTGTGAAACCAATGCTACCGATTGCTCGAAATTTTATTTATATCAGAAAAGAGTTTTCTAGAATGCAGGTCAACTTCTAATTCTTGAAAAGATATTCTAAAGGTCTATACTAATCTAAGGGCACATACCGTATTCACTTCTTGGTTAAAAATTCTGGCTCTTGCTTTCTCATATTCCTCATGCCTCTCTTCAAAGGACTTGCTTCTTTTATCGTCTTTTAATTCGCCCTTATCTCGGCCCTATAAGAACACATTCAGAAAATGAACAAAAATGGAAAAAAAAAGAAAAAAATGAAAATGAAGGAAAATAATAACAGACATACCTTTTGACGTAAACGAAGATAAGGACAAGACCACCGAGTTTAGAAATCATGCAAAGTGCAGTTTTGTAAGAAGAGGAAACCAAAGAAAGTAAAACCAAAGCATCTCAAACTTGTGGTATCACAAAGATATAGTAGTTGCACGTGTAAATTGGCAACTTTTCTATAAAGAAAATACTTGATGCACTACGTCCAATTTATTAGAAAAGAAATTCTAAGCCTAGATATTGAAGATAAATACAAGGAATGAACATTTGCTCATTGTGTGGTCTTTCACTAGACAGAGAGGCAAACAAAGAACCTTCAAGTCTGAAAGAAACTGGAATTGTGGACAAATAATACAAGAATAATTGTCAACTTTTTCACCTCTCTTTACCCTACGTTATCCTATCCCAGAACATGCCTCATTAATACAAGTCTGCTTGGGCTTGTTGTCTCTTGGCCGAGGGGTCTCATTTTTGGCAGTGTAATCTTTATTTTATTACTTTATTCATTACATTATCATAATATAGAAAGCATAGTATATAATACATAAAGATATAATATACATATCATTTCGTTTACAGATGACATGATATGATATGATATCAAATAAAAGATAGCAACTGAAGGGCTTATTTTAAAAGAACTGAAAACTTAATTAGGGATTTAGTGAAAATACAGGAATTACAGAACAAACTTAACTTAGATTCATTCTTATCATATGAATAAAAAAAAAGATTCATTCTTATAAGTCTATGCAAAATATGTAGAAATAAAAGGGATTTAATCAGTGAAGCCTTCATCTGAATCACACTTTTCTTAACGATCAAATAAGGCTGGTGCACTGTTTGGTGCTGTAAGAAATGAATTCAATTATCTTCTACCCTCAGTTCCAAAACAGAGATTATTATTTATCATGAAGACGTTTGTAAAGAATCAAATAAGTAAATCAATACATTTTCTAATATAACTTCTCAGATTCTTCCGATAGCAAATTTCATTAATCACATATTCATGAAAAAGAAGCTGCAAAACTCTACATGCACACCAAAATTACCATGCTCCAATTAAAAGCATAACCATGCACAAAATATGAACCCTATCTAATTGAAGAATGATTGCAAAACATTTAGTGACTGACAAAGGGGTTGAATAGTATATTCTTAAGGTATACATTCACATGAACACTAATTTGATATTCAATTTGCTCATTTCGTCACATGAATTCTAAAAATCTAGGACTCAAGTTTGCCTTCTATAGTGTAAAAGACTTGACCATACATCCACAGTGATTCTCTTTTCTTAAGCTCCATCATTTTTCATTATTCATCTAACATGATATACTCATGACTTCAATTTTAGATACATTAAAGGGCAATCCAACCTTTGTAATAATTTGATTTGTGTGAAAGCAGAAAAATAAAAAAAGCAGATTGGTGAAAGTTTGAACAAAATCGGACAAACAATAAAAAAGTTGTGATTTTTTAAAAGTTGTAATCACTACACTTGTGGGAATTTCAAATTGGCCGCATCGGCAAGGCAACTGTGATGTAGTGGCGGTCAACTTTCCCATTTGCTCCAACACACAATATGACTAAAATGTCAATTTTTCAAAAGTATAATTCAGTAGGATCTTTTTCTTTTTAGAGGACCTATAACAATATGCTACCTACAATATAATTTGAGTACTGTCCCAAGGAAAACGGCCCTCAGGAGAAAACCGGAATTCAATGATATTTTGGTGTATGACAAATGGGAGAGTTTGACTGTGAATATGTCACAATTAATTCACCAAATTGCCAATTTGAGATTCGCATAGATGTAGTGATCTCATGTTTCAAACATTAACAACTTTCTTATTCTTTGATAGAAGCTTCCAATACTTTATGAGCTCTCACAAAGGCAAATACTTTTTTTTTCCTTTTATACAAAGCAAGGATCAACATATCCTCAATTTATTGCTGATGAGTATTAAGCATGAGTATTACCAAGATCCACTTTTTCTGCTTTTCTAGAAATTTCAGAGAAAACAGTCATGGCATGAACAAACTAAACACATGGGCCCTTTCTTAGAAAAAAAAAGAGTTTTTTGATTGATTCAGATTGATAACAAGTCTGCAAATAACCCCAAAGTTAGGACTGCCAATTTGCATTGTATAAAGTTTTGATTTATATCAAATTCACGTAGAGATTGACATCAAACTGAGTTTATCCAGACAGGCCCAGATGTATGCTTTTGTAGTGTGGCAGCATAGAATTCCTAGGGACACAATGCATGCATTATAATTCTATCTGCTAAATACTACTACTTGATGCAGCCCTGGGGGTGTATGTCTCATTGAGGCCTGGACGGCATCCGCGTCCATGAAAACAAGTAAAAAGGGTTGTTTTTTTCACCACCAGATGGGTAACCCGGGGATCTCGTTTAGGGTATCAAAAACAAAAAAGAAGAACCAATCCTCGAATAGGATGTACTATACTATGCAAGATCTAAAAATCAATGTGGAGGATCTAAAAATCATAAAATTTTTCGCGGATTTTCCCTGAATAGGGTATCAAAAACCCTGTCAAAACTTCTCGACTTAAATCCTCATTTAGGGTGCTTTTCAGAAAGTCATGGACACGGATGCCATACAGGCCTCAATGAGACATCCCCCCCCCCTCCCCCCCACCCCGGGGGATGCAGCAGGAACTAATACACATGATATGCGTGTGTGATCAATTAGTAAAGAAAGCATAATACACATTTCACCCATTCGCAATATACTAAAAATGCAATTTTGCTATATCCGTGTAGTGAGCGGAAAAACTCTCCAAATAATTCACGGAACATCCTGATACGGACATGGTACAAATTTTCCGCTTGCATTTGCCCTCTCTTATTCATAACTTAAGTTAATTAAAGATAAAGTTGAGTTCCGGTCATGTGATTACATTGTAAAAGAAGCTGTCTCAAAGCAATTGGGAAAGGTGGATCATGTCTACATAAGAGTTGGTGTACACTGTGAGGTCTTGGAATCATCAAAATGATAAGAAATTGTACCCAATCTCACTGAAAAGCACAAGAACTGTACACAAAAATGGGTATATGGGACTGCATACACATTGCGGCATGAATGTTCAGCCCGAACACTTGAGCTATTTCTCGTCATATTACGAATATGAGGGCATTTGAAGAGCAATTCTTTTCAGGGGACATTTTTACTATGATGTTCCTTCAAACTGACATAGAAAGAGTGAAAAGGCTCACAAATTATTTTTCACCTTTCCCAGAATTCAACATTCCCTTTAAAATGTTGCATGTCTTTTTATTTTCTAAAAGTAATATTCAAACTGAGAAGGACTACATATAAGCCTTACAGTTACTCTTTTCCCCCCATTATATTTGACACATGAAATATGATATAAAGAGCAGACATGAATTTATTCTAATTGCATGTCTAATGCAAGTAGTCAAGTGGGTCTTTAGTACATGTATCTTCTGTTTCATGGCGGCATAGAAGCCGAGTGTGTATCATGTGATCAGGTCACATGATCCTCTTTCTCTCCTACCCTCTCTCAGACTCTGTATCTGTGTCTCTCTCACACTCTTCATTTGTCATGTCTATATCTCTCTGTCTTGTCTCTTCGTCTAGCTGTGATTCTCTATCACTCTATTTTTCACTCTCACTGTATCTAATTCTTTCCGTCTTTGTCTGTCTCTCTGTGTCCTCTGTCTGTCTGTCTCTGTCTTTGTCTGTCTGTCTCTGTCCGTCTCTGTCTGTCTTTCTCTCTCTTTCTTCATGTCTCTGTCTTTCTAATACCCTCACTTTCTCTGTCTTACATTCTATCTGAGTGTTTATGTCTCTCTCTTTCATTCTTTCTGTCTCTTGCTCTTGTTCCCCCTTCTCTATCTCTCTCTCCTTCTCTCTCTTTGTGTCTTTGTTTCTCTCTCAGTAGTCTCTTTGTCTCTCTACCAATGTCATTTTCTTTATCTTATGTTCTATCTGTTTCTGTTTGTGCTCTCTCAATCTCTCTATCTCTTTTTATTTGTCTCTCCATCTCTCTCTGTGACTCTCGCATTTTGTCCCTCTGTGTGTATGTCTCTCTCATTCTCTCACCTCTTCGTCCTTGTCATCAAAGCTGGTCGTGTCTCTCTTGAGGATCTTCTTCGCTGTACTTTCAGGGGGCTCTTCCTTGATATGTTCCCGGAACTTCTGCTCAGGTCTGGGGAAACAACCATACAGTATAAACATACGATCAAGTTCCACTGTGCCAATGGACATGCACATCTCATTAAAATGTCAATATGACAAGAAAAGCAGTGACATCTCTGTTGAAGGTGGCAGCATTTTCATTAGTGATGGTACACGACTTCAGAATATTTTCATTAATGCATGGTGCTGCACTCTGCCTCACTGCCAAAGAAATGCAACATATTCAATGGTACTTTTATTAACTTTTTAATTACCGTAGACATTAATAAATTCTGATTTCCGTCCTGACATATCATATTTTCCCTTTAAAGAACGATGAAAACATTGCATCTGGTCTTCAAAATCATCTTTCATATTAAACAATATCAGCATTTGTAAATGTCCTGATCACTGAAGTATTTCATCCTTCATCTTCAGGTACAGATGACAGTAAAACAAACCAAAGCATTTGCTTTTTATAATTTCAAAATGACATTACTGAAGTTTTCAAACTACAAATCATCTGCTGGGAGCCAGAATTAACTCCCTTCTGCCTCTCAACAGACAATATTCCGTATCACATTCCCGATGTTGATTTGTCATATTTATTCCCAATTTTCTAAAAAACTTACATTCTCGTGTTGGGTGTCTTGTTGACGACGACAGCCTTCCCTGATTGGTCGACATTATGATCTAGTCCAAAGTAGGCAGCAACTCGGTGGACAATCATCCGATGATACGATGTCATGGGTGGAAACTTGAGCATGTGCTCACTGTCAGGTAAAAGTCATCAAAAGGTAAATAGGGGGAAAGAGAGAGAGAGAGAGAGAGAGAGAGAGAGAGAGAGATTAATGAGGAGGGGGAATACAATGATTTAGATTGGCAAAACAGAGTGTTATGAACCTTGCTAATATAACGTGCATGGGAGAATAAAGGCCTAGGCACAATGGTAAATTCGGAGTGATTTTTGGTTTATTTCACCCCGTGTCTTTTGTGTCTTTATGTTGATGAGGTGTGGATGAGATTATGTAGTCACCCCACGTTGTAACGAGAGATACACACCGAAAGATTGGCATAATTACAGTATGTACATTTGCACATCGTGCTAATTAACAAAAAATAAATCATTCATTCTGGAACTGTGTCAATATTCAAACATTGATAAAGCATGAAATCAGGTTAACGACTTAAACATAGCAAACCTCGGCATGTATCATTCATTTTGTAACACGTTTCAAAGAGACTGCAAATTGAATCTCCTTACTGTCTTACACCTGAACAAGATTACATTTTGTCATCAACTTACTCAGACTGTATAAATCTGGTGAGCTCATTCTCAAGTTTGAGCAGCATAGTGCGGTCATTGGCCTTCTGTAAGGTGTCAACGATGAACTGATGCAGGTCGACTCCACTAGAGTCTGTGTAGATTTCTCTTTCTTGACTAGGTTCTAGAACAAAGCAAAGATGATAAAATATATAATACAATTATATCATACAATATATAATACAACTCAGAAAAAAAATTACCTACCCTGTTTATAGCACACTTACTACCAAACAGTCTAACATGGTTGTGGAAGTATAGTCAACTTCTCTTTAGTCGATCTTGACAGGACTGAATGAAATGCGTCGACTTAGGCGAATTTCGACTTGTGCAGAAATCGAGGAAAATTCTACTTACGCGTTGTCCCCGCCACTAACATATCTTGGGAACGCCATGCGGAGCGACTGCTGGCGTCATTGTCATTACACTACAATTTTTATCCCATGCATGCCGTGGTTTTGTTGTGCAGACATCCAGAAAATGAGAACATCGGAACCCTGAGCCTTTTTTTTTCACATCAGCCGATGCTGATACCGATATCCATAAATATAAAGAAAATAAAAGATAATGCGTTAAACTTACATTTTCTTTTAAAAAGGGGAAGTACGTTTTCTTTCCATCTGTCATCAAATTGTGTATATGCTGACGGCCTATTTTCAGGTCGTCGTGAGCGATATGAATTTTAAAAAGTCTTTTCACTCTAACGACGATGCATATCAGCTGACGCTGGTAAAATAATTTATCAGAAGCATGCTCTTTAATCATAATTATCTTAAATGATGTTTGAAAGTCAGTGTTCATAATAAAAGACTGAAAACGCATTGTCATGTGTCTCTGATAAAGTACAATTTCTATAGCTTATCACGACGAACCATATCATTCTCTAACAATGCTGATAAAAATATTGTAATATGAATTTAACTCAGTAATTCTCCTATTTAAAATCTCCCGCAAACGATATTGACTGAAATGATGAATCAAAGTTATTTTCTTTGAAGACGGAAAACATATGACGTGCTTTAATAAAGAATATTAATTTTGTTTTAATTATCATGATAATCCATATCATTCTCGAACGAGGCTGATAAAAATATTGTTTAATACCAGATGCATGAATTTAATTCGGTACTTCTGCTATTTAAAATTTCCCACTAACGATATTCATTAAAATAATGAATCAAAGTTATTTTCCTTGAAGATGGAAAACATACAACGACGTACTTCATAAAGAATAAATATTCGTTTCATTTTGATTATCATGATGATCCATATCATTCTCTAATGAGGCTGATAAGAATTGTATCAGGGGAAATGACATTCGACTGGATAACTCTGCTCTGTAATCTTGTTATTCAATAAAGATATTCTCTGAAATTGCGAATCACATTTTTGGCAAGGAGAAGAAGGCATTTTACGATGCTCCAGAAAGATTCCGATTTCTATCACGATGATGTCTCAATTTTCTAATGGCACAATGATGTTTGTTAGCTGTCGACATTTAAACAAATTAATTTAAACTAATAAAACAAATGTCGATCTATAAATGGCTTTTAAAAAGTTTTAAATATTGTATGAAATGTATTTGATTTCAGATAACGCGTATTCTGATTCCAAAATATATTTCATTCCCACAGGAAGCCTCCCTTCTTACTCGACGCCAAACGTTTTATGTCATTCTAGCTAGCTAAGGAACAATGTTGCCTCTAATTTGTTATTCTGGGCCTAACTTAGTAACACCAAGCAGCCAATAACATCACAAACATGAGACATCGCCCCCATCTCACCCCTTTATGCGGCACGTGACTTAAATGATATTCAGTTGCTATGCGAAGTTAAATTAAATTTGCCGATATTGGACCAATCATAGCGCTGTAGTGTTTCCTTCTATTGACCAGCACATGCGCAGAACATACGCTAGTTTTCGCGCTAAATGTTTACTCATTCAGTTGCAATAACTGATCTCTACAGTTTTTCTGTAGAGATCAGTGGTTGCAATGTGAAGCTCGAATGAACTTACCGATATTGAACCAATCACAGAGCTTTTATTAATGGGATTTACTCACACTTGTCCTTTCAGCACATGCGAAGAACGTTCAATAATTACTGTGCCCGAGTTTGCTTATAAGATAATTTGCTGAACAAAGTTCGTGCCAGCAATGGAAACCCTTCCCAACTCAGGCTATACCCTGGTATATTGCGGCTGATAATCTGACCCAGCTAGCACACCAGTGTGTTGTAATGAAAAAAATAAAATGAAAAAAATCAGGAAAATGTAATACAAATTACGGAGTATAAATGAAGTCTCATTTTGAGATTGAGAGTTGTTGCAAATCTCATCTATCAAGCCACGATCAAAAAGGTTTGAAGAGAGATCTTATCGAGGGGCTGGGACCCGGGATAAGGGAGAGAGAGAGCGAGCGTGCGGAGATTATGAACGGAGGAGCATGTGCTCGCCAGCAAGTCTGGAGTCGATTTAAACAAAATCGATCGGTGTTTGTGATGCTTTTGACAGTGATTGGTTACACATTCGACTTGGGCAGTGTGAATCAATTTTTTTCTTTGGAACGGTTCTGGGAATTTGATCGACATAGACTATGCGGATAAATTGGGACTTTTTATTTTCATCGACTTATGCAACTATTTGACACATGCGACGTCCACTTAAGCGAGGTTGACTGTATTGTTTATCAACTTGGCTTGGAATGCAAGAAAATTCACCACACACTGAAGATTTAAAGGGGAAAAACTATATATCAAGGGATGAATTTATGGTCCCTTTCAAATAGAATAACAAGTGCTCAATTCATACCTTGCTACAAATAATCCCAGAACTAAAAATATCTTTAGAAATAGTGGACTAATTTCAAAGGAACTCCCATATCACCGTCACTGAACAATTTGACCAAAAGAAATACACCCAAAAAAGAAAAACAGATATATAATTCTACATATATAATAATCAATAGTCGACAGCATCATTTATATTTTGACCATAACATACACTTGAAATTGATGTAAAACAAAGGTTAAGTCTGTCTCAATATGCCTCTTAATGCTTTCCCACTTTGAATTACTTCTTTTTTTTAAATTCTTGACTGACTTCCATAAGATGGAATTAAGTCACCATCAATCACGAATTTAGAATTACAGAGACCTGATATAATTTCATAAGCCATCAGCATTTCGAGATATAACACAATCCTCTCTTTCAAGAAAACTGTAACAAATACCGTTTTCATAACAAAATCTATATAAAGAAAGAATACAATCAGTATCCCTTAATGCAACAACAACAACAAAAATCTAGGCACAAACGATAAAAGTGAATTCCACTGTGAATTGATGTAAAAACACAATTCTTGCTATTCCACACCAAAAAAAATATGAAGACTTGTGTGGGCAGGATTGACGTCAAAGGAATGACACTGGAGTATGAGATTGCCATATTAAGATACTAACCTGGTACAGGCAGATTGAAAATTGAGATAATTCTTCACAACAATGCAACAGCATTAGTATATATATGGCAATAACACTGTGTCCAGTAAGCAATGAGGACCTAAGGTGAGTTTGTTTATCGATTCAGCATCTCCTCGAGGAATTCATGGATTTCAGCTCCTCTGGGGTATAACTTGATCACAGAGCTTACATGGTCTTAAATTTTCTAGATGCATCTTTGTGACGCTTCTACGTTTTTTTGTCTAAAGATGCAACACATACTGTATAAAATGCTGAAGTAATAAATATTGTCTTGATTTATGCCTTCATATATTACAGAATGATGAGGGTAGTGATGATGACAACAAAATCCATACATTTAAAATAAGAAGTAAAAACCTCTGACATTCATGTTAATAATGAAGATGAGAGTGAGAAGCCGCAGAGAAAGTATTTTGTAAAAGCACTTTATAAGCTAATACAGTACTTTTGTGTACAGACATTTTGCAAATGACAGGGGCAGACATTTTAGCTAGTTGTAGAAACACAGGCCACTTACACTATATGTTGGTATGTGTATTGCTAGCTCATTTTTGAGAGAGATCTTACAAACAATTAGCAAACTTGAAAAATTAAAACCATTACAAAAGTAAGGGCTTCATCCTGTAGTCCAAAACTTTTTGTCCATAAATGGTTCTTAAATGTACTACAGTTCCCTGAGTAGGAAAATGATATAAAAGAATGGACTTCTTATTATTATTCTTGATGTAAAACTAATCTTGAGTTCTGGTATTGACGGAAAATAAATTACACAAAATACAAAACACTTTATACTGAAGGCTCAGAACTATCCATGAAAGAATTTATTGAATTGAATGGTTTATTTGAATAAAAAACAACAGCTCCAAACATTTCGCATTTGCAGTCAGAAGACTGAATTGCTGAGAATACGTTACCATATTCAGGGAAAAAACATTATATTGAGGAATACATCGCCATAGATTTACAAAATTATAACAATAATTTTGTCATCGAGTATGGGAAAATATAAATACATATAAGTAGCTTTGGTAATGGAATTGAACAATTGAAAAATTGACCACTGACTAAATTTACAAAAAATTATATCAAGAGAAGAAGGAGTGAAATCATATCGGCTTTGATACAGATGAATCAAGATGCATAATTAGGTAGTTTAAACAACGATAATTTGATTGATGAGATATGGTTATAAATAACGTCAGATCTTTCATATCCTATACCTGTCAAACATTTCTGGTAGAAAGTGTATTGCTGAGTAACAGGCAAAGGAACATTAAATTGAGCTAGTCATCGAGATCAGTTCCATCTCATAGTTTCCAAAAGTGAGTTCTGCTCTCCAGCAAATACAATTTCCAGCAAGTTTCTATTAGACAGTTTATATTTCTAAGCCAGTTTTCATCAAAAGTGCAATTTCATTTACACATCTTTAAATGCATCCATCTTGTTTTGATGATTGACGTTTATTACCTCTTCATAGAGTCCGCTCAATGCGAGCCTCTGGGAGCCTCTAGACTGGCCTGATGTGGACATGGGAAATGGTGTCTGTTTATAAATTTCTTTTTGTTTTACTTCACCAGTTTTTATCAAAGAATGTTATCCCACTACCAGAAAAAAGATTAGCTTTAAAATTGTATTCATCTAATTTTGATGATTGACTTTTATTACCCCTTGATAGAGCCGACTCAGACTGTCCTGCCTGTGGGACTCAGTTCGATGGTGTCTGTTTATTTGTTTTTCCTTACTTCAAGCCAGTTTTTATTTCAAAAATGCAATTCCATTTATTATCAGAACTTTAAATGAATGTAATCGATGAGTGACTTTTATTACCTCTTGACAGAGCTGGCTCACTGCGAGCCTCTAGACTGGCCTGCTTGTGGACTCGATTCGATGGTGTCTCACCACTCAACTGGTGAGGAAGCCTTCGTATCCTCTTATCATCCTGTTGAAACAAGACATTGCAGTTTAATTGGACACAGTGTCAACAAGTGATAAGTACATTTACAAGCTGAATGCACTTTCCCTTGTATTGAGAGAGAGAGAACGAAAGAGAGAAGGGAGAGAAAGAGAAAGAGGGAGAGAGAGAGAGAGAGGGGAAAGAGAGAGAAAGAGAGAAAGAGATGAGAGAAAGAGATGAGAGAGAGAGATGAGAGAGAGAGAAGTTGTCTCACTCAGATGAGTCTCTCCATCCCAGAAAAGGAGGATTTGATTTATGATCCAAGAAAGCATGCAATATTTCAGCCATTCAGATAATTAACTTGCTTCGACCGAAGTGTGCAGGTATTTTCTGTCTTTAATGGATTCTGCATAAAACCTGAATGATATATGAACTTAAAGCGAGACAACAGCAATTCTAATAAATGTTTTGCAGTACAAGTGGATTCAACTGTATTTAATTTAGCATGTATATAGTAATAGAGTACTATTCTGGCAGGACATAAAAATCACTAATTTGTGACTTTCCATTCAATATAGCTATGAAAAGTGGTAACATATCCATAGCCCATATTACTCCGCAGTGTGTATCACATGGCCACAACAGATTTTCTAACATGGATAACCGTGCCCTGCCATTCTGAAGAAAAATCCTAATCATCTTCCTCTGGGTGAGGGAACAATAACCTTTATGATTTTACACTTAATCTAAAAAAACATTTGAATTAAATGTACTTGAATACCAAAGTACACAAACAAAGTTACATATTGTATGATTAACAGCTGGTGTAGTTTTGACATAGCCAATTTCACTTCAGTGTGTAAGGGTTAAACTGTCCTTATTCAATACACAGTTTGGATTTGTAAAAAGCAAAATCTACAGCACTTTGGAAGAGCAGTTTTCTGGGCAACTTGAAAGTCCTGCCTTTGTTGGCAGGGTAGCAACTAAAAAATGTCACTTTAATTATCATTTCATGTAAGTTTGTGCAGTTCACTGTAAATGACCATCTAAAGTTGAATCTGGCAACGTGTGGGTTGCCCAACTTGCTGCCCAAATTAAAAAAAAAGTGAAGCAAAAGTCCTAAATTTCAGGAAAAAGTAATAACCGAACAATGTTTTGATCTTTCTTTCCTTTATATTTCTTTGTGCAACGCTCACCTCGCCAAAATTGAGCTCAGGCGTTGATGGTGGTGACGTATCATCTGAGACAGGCTGGCTCCTAAACAGAAACTTCTTTGCATTGGCCCTCCGCCTTGACGATGACTCTGCATCCTCTTGCGAGGTCTGCCTCCTCAACCTGGAATTCCCCTCCCCTTCTGACTTGGCCCCTTCCTCCGACCCCATACGTCTCCCCAGCTTGGGGTTGCGCCCCCCACCCGACTTTCCTGAACAGTCATGTTTCTTGCCCTGCCCGTCCGAGTTCCGCCCTCCCGGTGAGTCCTTTTTCGCAGATTCAAAGGAGCGTTCCTTACGCAATCGCCCCTTCCCATTTCCTTCCTTTCCCTTGTCGCTATCAAAGGAGCGATCAAAGGAGTTCTTCTTGGTGAGCATGGCATTGCGCTTGCTATCCTGCTTCTTCAAGTCATTGTTTTTGGCACTTTGGGGCTTTGATTCTGTTTTATTCGGTTCTGCCTTACTGTAGTTTGTGTCCGGTACATCGATTCGAATCTCTGCTACATCGGGAGGCACATCTGCTACTTTGTCTTTCCCGTTCTTCTCACCTATCGTAATCTTTGGATCCATTGTGTTATTGGTTTGCTGCAGCGCTTGGGGATTTAGTCTCGTAGCACTTCCTCTTGTAAACAATGGGTAGTGACTGGCATCTGTAAGCAGGAAAAAAAAAAAAATTTTGTATACATGCATGGATTGAGAATTTTGGTTAAACTATCGTTATTTGTAATGATCCAACCTAATTCTAAAAAACTTGCTATTTCATGAGTATTACAAACAACAATACTGTTGTATTCTATTAATTTTAAATTAATTAACAATCTTAAAGATAAAGAAGTAAAGACAGTGAAAAGGAAATTAGAACGAAACATATTACCCCGTTCAACCATTGAAAATCAAATCATACACGAAGGGTTAAAAATAATCTCATGTTGTTCTACTTGTATTAAAAAATACAGTCTGAGATATTCCATCATTTCCCATTAACCTGGGTGTAAATATGTGAAACAAATGTTATATCACGTCTTATAGAAGGCCTTCACTAGGATCCTTCTTCTCCAGCAACTCCCTGCACAGTAATCTTCGAGGTTTCCTTATACAAATCAAAGACACAACATCGACACACAGCTGATATAGGTTTTACATGTGTCTAGTGTAACTCAAATATATGTGCCAAGTCAGACATATAAATTGTTTTTTACCTCTCATTTGTTTAATATTCTGAGAAGAAAAACTAGATGAATATGACTGCGTCTCCTATATGCCTCCGCCTAAATTCAGCTGATGGCTCCAACTGTTCGAAATATTGTGATAACCAGAATAAAAAGCCTATAATTACATGTTAATTGACCTCTTTGACATTTGACCTTACACCTTATAACCCAAAAGTCTGATCACTTTATCTCCTCCTAGTCATGATTACAAAATAGTTGAGATATGGTGATAACAAAGGTAGAAAAACATTAATTTCACATACATGTACACCTGTATAATGACCCCTATGACCGGTCACCTTTGACCTATGTGAACAAAAATCTAATCAATTCGTCTCATTATGGTGATGCATACTAGTTCCAAGTTTGAAGTTTTGATGGATCAAATGGTTCTTGAGATATCACGTTTAGGCTAAAACCTGCAATTTCAGAATTGACCTCTGTGACCTTTGACCTTTGACCTACGTATCCCAAAATCTAATCAGATCGTCTTTCTATGGTGATACATACTAGTACCAAGTTAGAAGTTCATACCTCAAATGGTTCTTGAGATATCGCATTAACAAGGCTAACATCTGCAATTTCAGAAATTGACCTGTGACCTTTGACCTTTGACATACATACCCAAATCTAATATCATCTTTTTTGGTGATACATACTAGCACCAGGTTTAAAGTTCATACCTCAAATGAATGAGGCCAACACCTGAAATTTCAGAAATTGGCCTCTGTGACCTTGACCTTTGACCTGCATACTCCAAAATCTAATCAGATTGTCTTCCTATGGTGATACACACTAGCACTAAGTTTGAAGTTCATACCTTAAATGGTTCTTGAGTTATCACTAGAACGAGAAAGCGGGATGGACGGACGGACGGACAACAAAATAAAATTTGTGGAGCTTACCAAAAAGGTACAGACTTTAATGCTAGTCAATCAAATACTCATAGTGACTATCAGTTCCGCCTGTTTAGTACCCATATTGCCATTAAAAATTGTCAAGAATCAAATCTCTCCAACTAGATTGAGTACACCCCCACAATCACACCTATCAAGCATCATCATTTGGACTCTTCATTTAGTCTACTATAACTCTTTCTCATTTCAAAGTGACATATCAAAGAATACCCTCGTATTCGAAATATGATGACAAATACCGACAATTCTGGACCAAACTTTCATGGTACATAAGTGTGTGAAGTCCCATATACCCATTTTTGTGTACAGTCATTGTGATTTTAAGGAAAATCAAGCCAATATCCTATCATTTTGATGATTCCAAAATGTAACAATATACACCAGTTCTTACGTACTATACAATCGGCCTTTCACAATTGCTTCTAGACTGGTTTCTCACAATGTAATTGTATGTCCAATACACAACTTTGACTTTTACTTTAAAGGCATATTTAGTATTCCCAATTTCATTTAGAGGATGCTAAATGTAAAAATGGCAGGTTGAGCCTCACCCTGAAGACTACTCACGATAGCAGTAGGTAGAATTCTAAAGGTCAGTTTACAAACTGCGTGGGCAACCAGTATCAACTTTCAGAGAAACCAGGAACCAAGGTAAATTGGCAAGGTACAAGGATGTTCCAGAAATGCAAGATTTTGAAGATCATGTAACAATGCGCTGTCAGTGAACATTTTTACTTAGAGTTACTATTACAAATTTCAAATGGCATAATGCAAAGCAAATCCAAAGTGCCACGAGCAGCATGATAATACCGCAAACTAGCACTGAATGAATTATCAAATGAGCAACAAATTTCACAGAAAATTACAGGCCAGTTTTGGTCGCCATTTTCTTAAGCATTTGCAAAAATTTTGTACAAATTTGTCTAGATTCATGTGATTTCAATGATAACATACCATCAATTTTAATATGGAAAACAACTGATGAAATAATACGTAACCCCAAAAGATGTCTGGAATTGGTCTGCAATAGTATTTATCAAATCCTACAATCTGATGACGGGGTAACTACACTGGAGGGGGCATACATATTTTATACACTCAGTCCAGTTTGAAAAACAAACCCTCATTAACCCTCAAAACTGACCCAATCGCAACCCTAACCTGAACTATACATCTCTGACAGAATAAAGCTACTGCCAAATGTCGGATCAACATTTCACCAAACTGGGCCCCGTTTCATGAAACTTATTATCAATAACAACTGCCACATATCTATGACAAATTTCCTCTCAGCCAATCAGATGCAAGTATTTCAGTAGCTTATAACTGTTATTGTAACCTGTCATAGATATCAAGTTTTATGAAACAGGGCCCTGATGAGAGAGAACAAACTCACCATTCTAACAGATGTCTTGTCAGATTTGGTAGGTTATATTGAATACAGATTGTCGTCTTGCACATATTCCTTTAAGGTGATGTAGGGGGTAACGTTGGGGGTGACATGCCAATGTTATCAGCAGTTTTACCTGCAAAAGGGAACAAAGGAAAAGAAATCATGAAGTTGGTTAGGAAATGATTATTTGTAAATGAGAAAATGCAAGTCATAAAATACCAGTACAACTTTAAGTTGTGATTGAAAATACTGCATAAAGCATCCTTTTTTCTCATTTTAAGAGTAAACATATCTGTACAGCTACACTTGTACAATGTATATCAAAAGAATGCACATGGAGGCAGTGTTGATGTGTCCTTTTTTAAAATTTTTTTTTTACTCTTGACCCTTGACTTGTAATTCCTTTTTTCGCAGGGATTATCTATTAAAATATGAATGGCATTTTCTATCCCACACGTATACATACATGTGTGCATGTTAAAAATGTCTATATATGTCTGTCAATATTTTTAACATTGTCAGTATTCCATACTGAATGATGCATGAAAACAAATACAGGGGCTAAATTGTAATATGAGTCACCTATTGCACAAAATCTGCAAGTAAAAAAAAAACAAAAACAAAATGCAGTTTCTCTCCTATAATGTATGCGTCTAGCTAATCATCTTGTACATGATTGTCCTATATTATCAGACCGTCTTGAATCTCCCGTTTGACTTGCAGATGGAGAGGGCAGCGGAGCGGAAGAGATGATGCAGGTCTGAATTATACCACCCTGGAGGATTAGCCTTGTTCAAGGCTGCGTGGATGATATGAAGCATGAAGCAAGATTGATTGGGATGCCCTACTAAACAGGACGCTAGATGACCAAGTTGAATTAGGGGTCAAGACTGACTTAAGGACAGCTAGTAGTAGACTAACAGAAGTGGGAATGATTTCATCACCAACATGATAGTGTCATGGAAGAAGATCACATGCTGATGAAGGTATGATGTGTGTATAGAACATCTCACCCCTCCTAATACTGTCAATTTTCCCCCATACATTGATCATTACCAGTATGCTAATCTTTTATCTAATCATTTAGGCTATGCAAAATTGATTCCTAGTTTCTCTTCCAGATTTGTTAGATATGAGGAGGGGGGGGGGGGTTGAATGTTATTTTACATATTTATCCCACCAGTGTAAAAAATACCTCTTCGTGACTGGGAGCTCTTTTGGGATTTGTTGTTGTTACAGTGAGATTTCATTGAAGTAACTTATTTTGTATTTCACTGTTTGTTTGTTTTATTGAGCTATTTATCGGTTCATACAGCTCTTTTGGAGCTATCCAGAGCTAAATTGCTCACTGCTCCATTATATATTTTACTGTCACTCAGTCGGTAAGATTCAGTTGGTGTTCATTGAAAAATGCCATTCATTTGATTGCTCCCTATATTTGAGCACATTAAAAAAAAAACTGCTTTGGGGGCCTGCAAATTCTATTATTTACTAGCAAATGAAATTGTTGAAAAACAGACAAATATCATTCACTAATATCAGAAGAGCAGACAGCTTTTGTTGATATCATGCCTTTCTTTTACCAGCATATAATGGAGAGATCGAGGAGCAAAATGACATTACCAGATAGGATGTAATGCACTTTTTGATTTTTACCCCCTGGAAAAATGAGGCCAAACTGATAATGATAGCTCCCAGCACACATTTTAATGTAGCAAATTGAATTAGGATAGTGGAAAATCAATATCGGGATTTCCATTCTCTGGTGACAGATCTATTGGTAAACCTGTCTCTCTCTCTCTCTCTCTTACTCTCTCTCTGATCTAGAGAGATGTAAAGATATGATGGAGGTGCATGACACGTTCACAGTTCAACGATACTCAATCAGAGGCATTGCGAAACACCCTCTACATTTCCTGTTGTGAAGATTTCAAGACCACGTTCTAACGCTAGTTATCTTCTGGAAGGTACACTATGCAAACGCAAATTTACGGGTAATACTGCTGTGAAATATGGCACGAGTAGCCAACATTAGAGGCTAATTTTTCTCGTTTTATAGGAGAGAGGTGCCAGAAAAGACTCCCCTGTTCATATCTTACACCTGTTCGTAAAATATGTGGCAGATATGAATGACATCCATAAAATATATACCACCAATGTTTCTGGGTTGTGCAAGGCAAGGGGTGCACAGGCTGGGCAAATTGCACCAATCAAATGACTGATCTGGTCTATGGCCAAGGTATTTTGGGTTACCACAATAAAAATGTACTGCACTACTTGCCAAGCGAAGTGAATACTGTAATACTGCTGATGTGAGTGGGGCAATACCACACAATATCACGGTATCATGATGATATATCATACCGCCTCGCTAATATGAACGGCGGGCAAGGAAAATCTCTTATACATATACATGTATTGTGGATGCACATCAACAATATTGCAGTATGCAAACATATGAACAGGACTATTGTGATTAGCAGGCAGAAACATTGTGCAGGCTTGCTATATAATAATTTTTTCTCCTTCTTTGTTCGGTTTCCTACAGTTTGGCGATTGCAGAAGGTCAGGAGTACATAAGTGTCAACTTACTAATCAACAGCAAACATCAACTTTCAAAATCAGATAAGAGTGAATGATTTTGAAATGAGTTTAAGGAATTGGCTGGTGAATACTATAAAGTTTCTCATCTCTTCTTGAGAATACATTGCAAAAAAAAGGGAAAATGTACATGCAGTTAGAAGTAAGCCCACCATAGGATTGAAATGGGCTTATTATTGTAATGCTTACATCCGACAGATGGTTTTGATGCCCTACATTTTCAAGTTAGGATGGATTGAAAGACATGCGATATTCAGTTGGCATTTAATTATGCACCTTGCGCTTTAAATCTAAATGTCATGAGAATGTAAAAAAAAACATTGTGGCCTAAATAAAGGCACTGGCAATCAGTCTCCTACTGTGACGAAACCAGCGTGACTATAAATTCTGCCTCTCTGTCCAATCGTCGATGAGAGCAAATCCCGGAATCAAAACACACTGCTCGGTAAGCTGAGTCTATTTACATCATGCCTCCTCAGAATGTGACGACAAAGTACGCATGGGGGAAGTCAGCTAGTAGTAGAGAAGGTCAGCCTGAAAAGCGACGGCTCCACCACACCTCACAACAACAGCCTTCCTGTCAGGTTTCCCTCGCAGTAGTTTCGCAGCTCAAAAACATCCGTTTGACGTAAAAACGGGCTAAATGACGTGATACATTGCGGCTCAAAAGGACATGTGCTTTGTTTGATGAAGAGGATATTTATGGAATTTCTACATACAACTGATGTGGAAAAACAAGTTTAACAATAAAGGCTAAGATGGGAATTATTTATGTCTTGGAGAAATTTTCATCAAAGCAGTAGTTGACATTTATCATTAACAATACACCGTGTTTGCACATTGGCTAAAATTTATTTTTATAGTTCGGTCCACTGCAATAAATTATTCAAAGGCAACAGTCTTGCTCTCCTGAAGAAAATATTATGTAAAGTCTTTTTAAATCATACACTCTACATAGAGTAAAATAACAAGTGATTGGAATAAAACAATTATTGAATTTCAATTATCCAAATGTACATTATCTCCATATCAGACACACACCCTACATATAAAGATCTTAATGCCCTGCTTTCACCTTGCAAATATAGATCACCGCTTAGAAGAATCATTTCCACTTGGAAGGTATAATATCAAACACTTGATAGTCAAGTACAGGTATATTGTGGTGAGATTAACAATAATTTATATTTTTCCAAGGGTGCTATCTGCAACCACAACAGTCACTAATGGTTTTATTTCAAACCGCAAATGGTAATTTTTGTAATGAATGTTTCGTCACTACCATCTGCCGCCTCTTATCTCGAACTGTGTAACAATCCACGAACGAATGAATGTAAATGGAGTCAGTAATGCCCCAATCCACAGGTCTCTATCTTAATTTTTGTGAAAACAGGTCTCTAGACTCGTGCTAGCCTTGGCTTTAAGCAAGTCATGCTGCCTGAGTGGTTGGGCTTAGCCACATGGAAAATGTGATTACACATTCAATTCTCTCATTAGAGACTGTATAGTGCATAGCGAGGGGGAGGGAGTGAAAAATTTCGTGTTTTTTTCTTATTATGACCAAATGAACTACATATACGGTTCCTCTACTTTTATATAACAATAATCCTTTTTGAATGACCAGTTCATTATGTCCCGAAATCAATGCCCCATATATTTTTAATTTGAAAATGTTTTCTAATGGGTCAGCAATAGGACCATACATTAGTTATATTTGTAAATACTGATGAAAGGGGAAAAAAAACATCCTTTAAAAATAAAAATCAGAATGCACTTACGTAGTAGGGAGATTCACCATTTCTTCACCAAATGCCTTTTTAAAGACATTATTCATAATATTCAATGTTACTACCCAAACAATGGATTAAAAGAAATCCACGTGTATCTAAGTTTCGACTCTACATGGTTTCATACATAATGTATACATGATCCACATATCAGGGTATGGAGTATCACCAAATGCGCTAATGTTCGGATGACCATACATATCTTGGTAAAGTAATACAAAGCATTAAGAATCTGTGGTGAATCCAATTTTGAGCTTGTCTGAGTTTGCGGCCAGGACTGTGAGTGCATGCAAGCTGTCATCTTCATGCCACAAGTACCTATGTGACATTTTCTGTGACCTACGGACATGCCGACCCACTTTCCAGGCTGATCAAAAGGACATGTGAGAAAGAAATATAAAAGAAAAGAGAGAGAGGAGAGGAAAAGAGAGAGAGAGAGAGAGAGAGCCAATTTTTAAGTTGATTGGGGTAGCACAGCCCTATGAAGACTCTTCACTTGAAAGCAAAAACACTACAATTTGACATTGAAATAAAAGTAAAACCGTTTTATCTACATTAAGTTCCAATCTTAAGTAGATAGGGAAAATATATGAATCAAAATTAAGGCTACAGCATATTTCCAAATCAAACTCAATCTTGTTCTCATACTATTCCTATACATTCATCTGGAATTGGGTCACCAGTATCCAGGGCAGTTATCATTAAGCCATCTTTCCTCCCTTCTCTCTTCTTACTCTCAGGCCCTCTTCTCTTCCCCTCTCTCTCTCTCTCTCTCTCTCTCTCTCTCTTCATATCCCTCATGCACACTGGGTCCTAATACTGGATGATATCCATCTCTACAGACTGTTGCTTCACCCTCATCATCATCATCACATCATTGCTTTCCTATTTACAATGTGCACTCAAAAGACTGAATACATGTATTGGGAAATTTGGGCAGAACTCTATTTGATGCAAAGCTGGATAATCATTTGATCATCTATCTGGTTTTTATCCTGCAATTCACCTATAAAATTAAGTAATTGTAAGGAGTGTATTTCAATGACACAGGGCAGATGGTGCAGACCCTTTCTAAGGTCTATCAAGGAGTTATCACAGAACTCCTCGGGTCTATCTTCTATAGCTACGTTCATTCAGGACCTGTGGTTTCGAAACTTTACGTTAGCGAAACTTAAAGTTAACGAAACAACGACTCAAAAACCACAGCGAGGGTTCACACAGGCCCGAAACAACGAAAACTACAAGCCAAGCGATCATCGTTGTTTAGACGGGAAGTAGATACTAGTGATTGTGTGTACAGTACACATATAGATCCTGCGTTCATAATTCGCGCGAAGGGCATGACCAAGGAGTTTATGATCCGAAAGTTTAACATTAACAGCGAGGTCATCCTTAACTACAAGACCGAAGGGAGTAGAACATCTGTCAAGATCATTGACCTGATCAGTTGGTAAGATGAGCTACATTCATATTACAGATCAATATCTGAAAATCGTTTCTATATAAGTCTGGTTCACACGAAGGGAGCTAAACTTTAAGTTTCGCTTGTAGTTTCAAAACTTTAAATAACTTGTAGTTATCTTGTAGTTTCAGACCGTATGAATGGACTCATAGTTTCGAAGCTTGAAGTTTACTTGTAGTTCTAGAACCACAAGCGAGCTCATGGTTAACGCCGAAACCATGAGCAGTGGGGGTCCTCCATCACAGTTTCGGACATGTGTACAGAATAAACTATAAGTTTCGCAAGCTCGTAGTTAACAATGAATTCTCGGTTCATGTTAAACTTTCAGGTCATACCCTTTTCGCGAATTATGAACACAGGATCTGTATGTGTACTGCACACACAATCGGTAGTATCTACTTCCGGTGTTAACAACGAAACAACGACAATTGCTCAGCTTTCAGAACAACAAGCTTTGTTGTTTTGGGTCCATGTGAACCCTCGTCATGGTTTAAGTGAGTCAATGTTTTCGCTAACTTAAAGTTACGAAACCACAAGTCCCGTATGAACGTAGCTAATGCCTCCAGGCACCACCTTATGAAGGGCAGAGGCGTAAAAATTAAACCAGAGCTCTTTTACAGTGTACCAGAGCCAAATCACCTTGTATGATGATTAAATAGAAGTATTCTCAACGTTTTACAGTGGTGAGGACTAGAGCAAGTTCGACAAGTGCAGATGACAAAAGTAAAGGTTTGTCAACCTTCACCGCAGAGGACTCAAAGTGTGATGACGCAATGAATCTACAGCACGTTTCCGATGACACATACTACATGAGCTTGCCCTGGATGGGCAATATGTTATGAAAACAAGCCCCTCCATGTTGATGTTCCTGATGAACCATAACAGTTCATTAAGATTCTGACAGGCACATAGTACAGCCTGCCTCATCAAGGCAAGGCAAGGCCGGCCGGGTTCCTGGACAATACTTCACAAACATGCGGGCTGCTGGAGGTATAGAAGCTCTGTGCATAGCATAGGGATAGGCAAAATAAGACAATAATATATGCCATCTCTTATTGTTCAATCATCCATTGAGGTGTTCAGGGGAGCGTTTCATGAAAGGAAGTTGTCGGATATTTTATCCGACAACTGTTATAAGCTACTGAAATCCTTGCATCTGATTGGCTGAGAGCAAATTTGTCGGATAAAATATCTGACAAGTCCTTTCATGAAACGCACCCCTGATAGCTTTATATCTCCACTGAAATGTGTGGATATATGTGCATATTATTCGTAAATCATGAGTTTATACTTTTTTTGCCAAGAAAATCGCATCAGGCTCAGTTCAACTGAGAGACATCTATGCAGGCTGTAAATATGCAATCAGCTTAAACATTTTCTTGTCTTTCCAATGTTTTTCCTTCACTTAATATTTCAAAAAAATACTGCTTTTCTACAAACAAAAATACTTTTTAAATCAAGACTTCCAGTTATCCATTATACACATAGAACTTTAAAAAAATGTTTTTTCCCATTTTGGGGGAGGGGGGGGGGCTTTGAGTAAGATATATCTACATGATATCATAAATTAAAACAAATGACAATTCATAGGTCTTCACAACATCTTGATTTATCATGCTTTACTCTCCTTGAAGTCATTCAAGCCTAGGTCTTTGTCATTCTTTCCTAGGCCCAGCTACACATTACAGTCAGGTAAACACAATTATTGCACCATCTGACGATACACAACCCAAGTCTACTACTGCGCTCACCATTTAATTCAGTTAGCATCTGAAAATACATTAGTGCCTATGCCTTGATTCCATTTGACTGCAAATCAAGATGTTGTGAAGACAAAAAAATGTCATTGTTTGAAGGTACATGGTACTATACAGAATGTATGAGTAGCTCAAATGCAAGATCAAAAAGCCCATTTGACACAATTTCTTGTCTTTGTCTTTTTCATGTTTTTTTTTTGTTGTGCATTGTTTACTTAAATATAATTCTACATGTACATTTGATCTTCAGGAATATCTAATTACTTTTCTACATACAGAAATAACAATTTCTTCATTAAGAACTTACAGTTCCAGTTTTCCATGTCGCACATAGAACTTTCTTCTTTTTAATTAACTTTTTTTCTTGTTTGTGAGCTATGCATACTCTGCATTGTATCATACATTCAAACAAGGCTTCAACCCCAGGTCTTTGCCATTTTCCCTAGGCCCTGCTACACAATACAGTCAGGTAAACACACCTATTGCACCATCTGATGATACACAACCCAAGTCTTCCACTGCGCTCACCATTCAATTCAGTTAGCATCTGAAAATCCATTATTGCCCATGCCTTGATTCTGTTTGACTGCAAATCAAGATGTTGTGAAGACAAAAAATGCCATTGTTTGAATGTATGGTACTATGCAGAATGTATGAGTAGCCAAAAGGAAACACAAAATGCATCTTGTATATGCCATATATTTCGCAGACATAATTTTTTCGTGATTAGGTCTAACCAGACTATTTCGTGAGTGGTTAAATTCGCGATCTGGAAATTCTGTAATCTACAAACAGCAATAATGATGCACATTTGCAAAGTGAAGTGGTGAATTTAGTAAGCCATGCTGCCATGCTGCTCTTCTATAAGTAACAGCGCTGAGATCGATCGGATACAGTACCAGTATACTGGTAGCAAAGCTGGCCAGCTAGTACAGTGTACGGACGCCTAGGCCAGAAGCACATCTACTGTGTATGAATTTTGGCAATATTTTAGCGTGTTGTTAAATTTGTGAAAATAAAACGCCCGCAAAATATAATATAGTGTATACAGTATCGGAAACATTTTCTTGTCTTTTCAATGTTTTTCTTCATTGTTTACTGATAATTCTGCATTTGATCTCCAGGAAGATCTAATAAGTTTGCTACGTGCAGAAATAAAGTTTTCTTCACTACGAACTGACAGTGCCAATTATCCATTTGGCACATAGAACTTCCACTCTTTTATTTATCTTCTTTTCTTCTCTGAGCTACTCAAACATTATGCACTCATGGTATCATACATTCAAACAATGACAATTTCTATGCCCTCATGATATCTTGATTTGCCATGCTATACTCTCTTTGAAGTCCTACAAGCCCAGGTCTTTGCCATTCCTATTCAGGCCCAGAAGAGCTACACAATACGGGTTATAACAGACCGATTGTACCATCCGACGACGCTGCACAACCCCAGTCTACCACTGTGCTAGGCATTTAATTCAGTTAGCATTTGAAAATCCATTAGTGCTCATGCCTTGATTCCGTTTGACCTTTAGGCTGCGGACCGCTTTCTGTGTGTCCTATTGCCAACAGATCCGGCACTGCCTGATCGGCCATTAATTGCCAGCGATTGCGTCAACGCTTGCTCGTAATTTAGAGGGAGCCTACCGATGGAAAGGTAGCAAGGATGACGTACACCTTAAAAATAGTTGCTTCATTGGTGGATGCCTCTCTATTCTTGTTTTACATAAAGCTTTAGCAGGAACAAGGGTATGGCAGAAAGCTGGCGCAGTGCAAAGTGCAGATGCATAATTTTCGAGCAGGAATTATCTCGAAAGGTTACTTCAATTCAGTCGTGAGCCTGTTGTAATCTCACATGATATTTGATTTCTTTTTTCCTAATGGTAGACAGAATACAGTTTTTTGGGCTGCAAAAAAAAATGAAGTTGCTCTCCATAGTTCAATGCTAAGTTGAGTTAATATTACTCATTTGATTTTTAAAGAAATACAAAATATCATGAAGTGACATTTTCACAAATTATTACATTTGACGTGGGAATATAGGAAATAATCATATAAAGAACCTGGCACCACAATTTCTATGAACTCTTAGTATGCATGTTTTACAATGTGGAGCTAAGAATTCATTAATTTCTCATGTATTAAAAAAATGTGAATCACACAATTGCATCAGAAAAGTTATGTTTGCAAATGCTCTTTTACATCTTCAGATCTTGATGGAAGAGATGCACATCATGAATGTGATTAGACAGGATACATTACCAGCTTGCATGCAAAGCATCGTAACTCTGACACGAGAAAGAAGAAAAAGAACCGAGGAATAAAATATTCTAGACAGGTTCCTCATTATACTTTGGCGAGTCACTTATCATCAATCTCACAAAATTGAACCCTCTATCATATTTGTGGACATAGCAGTCCGTTGCCCGGCAACAAGAAAATTCTCATTAATGTACGAATTGCAGGTGAATTGGAGCAGGCCGTGTATGGCGTACATTATGCATCTGTGATCAGGGATTCGTGTCTCCTAAGCTAGACAGGGCATGGCATACATTTCTCGGAAACTAAGATACGCCAGTGTAGAAAATTGATCAATAGAAGCAAAGGGGTTGTACCTCCCAGCAATAAAGAAGGACGTCTGTTATTGATATCACGTGGTGTAAAATGGACTCTTTTATAAAAGGCATTATCGTTGACTTAAAGAGCAGGTTGAGTTCTGGGAAAAGGTAAAAGGTAAATTGTGAGCTTTCTCATTCCTTTTATATCAGTTTGGAAGAACATCATAACAGAAAAGTCCCCTGAAAAGAATTGCTCTTCAAATGCCCTCATAATCAAAATATGACGGGAAATAGCTGAAGTGTTTGGGCCGAACATTCATGACACTTGTGAGTGCAGTCCCATATACCCATTTCCGTGCTTTTCAGATTGGGTCAATTTCTTAAAATTTTGATGGTTCCAAATCCTCACAGTACACACCAACTCTTATGTTGACATGATCATCCTATCCCACTTGCTATGAGACAGTTTCTTTCACAATGACATTGAAAGACCAGAACTCAACTTTATCTTTAAAAGGCATTCTATACACCATCATGTTTTATCCACAGATCAAAGAGTTGTCCATAATAAAAAGATGTCAAATTAATGAATCAGGACTGGACCATGGGTTTCCTACTTCAAAGGTCCTTATCCTTCAATTGTTTATTTCCTTGTAATACATAAATGGCTTCTGATTGACAATCTCTTCTAGTCTTCTTGATGCAATATTATAAAAGTTATGAGCTTCTTGGAGAACCTAATTTCATTCACTATTCTTTCTCATCATATACAATATAAAGTATAAGTATGCCCTCTGCAGTGGCAGATCCAAGATTCTCTTGTGGGGGCATGGGGGGAGCATTGGGTGGGGCACAAGTCCAAAAAATCTCCAACAAACATCCCCAAAATGAATGCTACATGCAACCAGACTACTTGTGGCCACGTTCAGACACAATAAGGTAAACCATCACACCCCCCCCCCCAAAAAAAAAAAAAATCCACCACAGCAAACTAATAACATTTTACATGTAAATAAATGCCATTTGATTGTCAAATCTCTGACGAGCAAAAAAAAAAAAGGGGGGTTATCATACGTGCCCCTATGCCCTGCCCCCGCCACTGCTCCGTACTTGAATGCTGCTCCATAGTTAAAACCACAGGTCTGGGGTAATCTGCGATGGGGCATGTCTGGATGAGATTCCATTGTGCCTTGTAGACAAGCCAATGACCCTGTAACTCAAGGTCTAGTGCTGTAGGTCACCAAAGGATGCATTACAAACCAGGTTAACATGATATGCTTTCATCTGCTCATGAATGTTCTATAGCTACCAGGCTACTTATGGCCTCGTTCAGACATCCTTTGGTAAACGGCCTAAAAAAGATGTGCAGCAAAATAAAGACATTCTACATGTAAAAGAATGCTAGATGAGGTAGAGAAAGTGTAGCTGGAGGCAACAAAGGCCCTTAAAGGGCAATCCAACCTTGGTAATGAGATGATTTGTGTGAAAGCAGAAAAATAAGAAAAACGGGATAGTGAAAGTTTGAAAGAAATCGGACAAGGACTAAGAAAGTTATGGATGTTTGAAAAATGAGATCACTACATCTATGCGAATCTCAAATTGGCAATTTGGTGAGTGAATTGTGACATTTTTGTGGACAACTCTCCCATTTGTCATACACAAAAATATCATTAATTTGCGGTTTTCTTCGAGGCGCTTTTACCCTCGGGGCAGTACTCAAAATATATTGGAGATAGCATATTGTTATAGGTCCTCATGAACGAAAAGATACTACTGAGTAATGCATTTTGAAAAAAAGTGACATTTTAGTCATTTTGTGTGTTAGAGCGAATGGGGGAGTTGTCCACAGCTACATCACAGTGACATTACCTATTCGGCCAATTTGAAATTCCGATATGCATAGTGATTACAACTTTCAAAAATTCATAACTTTCTTATTGCTTTTCCGATTTCGTTCAAACTTTCACCAATCTGCTTCTCTGATTTTTCCTCTTCCTTTCAAAGCAACTTGCTATTAAGGTGGGATTTCCCTTTAAGCCCCTGTCATATTGTAGCATATAGAGCTAACTTATGCCTAGCGTACAGAATTTTCTTCTCGAAATTTGGAGAAGTCCTGATACAAGCAAATACGCTCAAATTATCAGCCAAAATCTGTTTCTTAACAAACTCCTTGGAATATAAAACGAATGCCAAATGAATGAGGAACGAATGCTGATTGTACAGCATCAAGAATCAAAATTTTATTTTATAGAGGCAGAACCAAAATATTGGGATGTAGAATTAGTATTTACCTCTGAACATTTTTAAGCAAAATAACATGAAAACTTTTATTTAGATATTCTAATTCTAGAAGCACAGACAAAACTAGCAACTTTCCTCTTTGCATCTTTTCCGCTCCTTTATGAGCCATTGCGTTTCGTTAAGCTGCCTTAGAAAATGCAAGTGGGCGTTAAAATTTCAACATTACATGAAAACATATACCATTCATTACAAGAGATACTGTTCATGTACATATTGACAGGCCCTACAAGGAACCGTAATCAGATAAATGAAACTTGCTACAAGCATAGATCTACATGGCCATCCTCTCCTCCTAGAAAATGCTTCAAATCTCTCTCTCCATCATACTCTCCTCAAAGTACACACTTTGTACATAAATAATCCAAAGGGACACAGTGCTACATGGACTGCGGCAACGACAGGAGATCCTCCTACGCGGGCCGACTGGGGAGTTCCTGATATTTCCCGCATTTCTTTAGGGGCTCCCTCACGCATGCACATGTGTAAATTTTCTGCCTAAACTGCACTTTCTGAGTGACCTCCTTGGGATGATTTGACCTTTAAGGGAGCAAACGCACACAAAGCGTGTGGGTGTAGGAAAGAGCTTGTTTGTACACACTCTTCTGACAAGAAAATGAATGCATTAATCCTGTATTCATGGCTTACCATCCTTTACAATAAATATTCCATATTTATAGTACCCATGTCCCTATATTTATCTCTGCATTTGGAAGTCAAATACAGTAATCTTTCTTAAAATGTGAATCATCTACTATTCAGGCAAAAATCCATAGTGAATATTGTATGACATTTACACTTAAACAATTCCTTTCATATTGTAAAATTTTCTTGCATACGCTGTCATTTTGTTACAGCTTTACCGCTTTCAAAACAAAGGACCACATTTTGTGGTTTGGCTCAATAACTTTGGATTCAGAGCTCTAAAAAATATACCAGATATATGAGTAGAAAGAGTAAAAATTCCTGCACACACTGTGTCCATTTTTGTTGCATAACCATATTGCATTTGATGCCAGGGATTTTGAAAAGGAGAATAAGCTTTAAAATCCTTAAATTGGCAGAATATCGAGAGGTTCAAAATCATTGTTTTTTATCCAAATTGGCAACTTTTGTAACTTTTCGACAAAGTTCCTAACCATGTATGCTGTTTTCAAAGGCATTACATTTTATTAGAATCATGTAGCATTAAAAGAAAAATATTCTTGTTGCCAATTTGGAGAACAAAATGTGATCAATTTTGCTTTTAAATAATTTCTGTCCTGAAGGGGTTAAAATGTTCCTCATAAGTCAAAATGTATAATTGAGAATTTGCTCCTCTATTACTATCACTATTCATGAGAATCATGACGATAATCATGAATATAATCATTAGAGCTATGCATTATACATGACAATGCAGTTCACAGGAAAGAAGTGTCAACTTCTTCAATGGTGGTTTTTTAATTTCTATAGAGCCTGAACTGCTCATGAATTAATCTAGAAATTGATAAATGAATGCCAACATTTTGTTGTAGAGTAACAGCATCATCACCATAAAGAATTAAAGATAAAGAACTGATGACTTCACTCTCACTCTATTTTGTTGTATACCTAACTGATAGATTGAGAAAGAAGAATAAGGTAAATGCACATGATAACACAACTTTTCATGCAGTGTATTATGGATTTGTAGAGCGATATATCTAGTTGCATATTCAAAGGTGCTGATGAGACTGAATATCCACAATTCACCTGGATAAGACTGGGGTAGTAGCTAGTCGTATGCAATGTGGAATCGAAAATAAAGAATCGCATGAGATGTAAGCCTATATTTTCATGTTCAGATTTTTTCGCGGATGACAAGAATACAGACATTTTTGTAAGTTGTTTTCATGAAAACTACCACAGGCATCTTTTGAATCATGTTCACACGTGCATTTCCAGCTTATTTACAAGCGTTGTTAAATTCGCAACCCTACAAGAATTCGCAAAATGTGCAAAAACTATAACCCTTAAGAAAATAACAATTCGCGAAATTTGCAAAAATAAAACCCTTGTGAATATAACGGCTTACATACAGTATTCCAAATATTGAAATATGCATGTGTAAGGTGTCTCTAACTGAGCCAGCCGCAGGGTGCATACCATACTGTATCTGATGGGTTCAGTGACTGGTATGCAGATTGTGTCTTGCCACTACAGTAGCTTGGCAGCCAGTTTACATAGCATGCTTAATCCAACGTGACAGGATGCTACACATCTGACAGACTAGAAAACAAGGAGTGAAAGGACTCAAGGTGTGGATACATAAAGAGAGAAAGACAGAGACAGAGAGAGAGAGACAGAAAAGGAGAGAGAGAGAAAGAGATAGAGAGATGAATAGAGAAAGTTGAAGAGGGGGCCGGAGAGAGGGGAGATGAAGAGAAAAAGATAGAGAGTGATAGAAAGAGTGAAGAGAGAATGAGAGATAAAGATGGAGAGAGAGAGAGAGAGAGAGAGAAAGGAAAAAAATAGGGGAAAGGGTAAGAGGGAAAGAAGGAGAGAGAGGGAGAGAGGTGAAGAGCAAGATGAAAGACAAAAAATAGAATGGGAAAGAAGACGGTCAGGAAATTAGAGAGCATTGTAAATTGAGGAGGGAGGGATATGAAAGGGAGAAGTAATTTGATATCTACTGCGGATAACATTTTCCCTACACGTACGTAGAAAAAAACTGTATTATCTGCTGAGAGCCAGAAGGGCATTAACACTGTGTTAAACTGTAAGCTAATGCCCTTCTGGCTCTTAACCCTTCATTATCAAAGGTAACACATGCATCCTACAAAGCACACATATAAGACTCACAAAACAATTAGAAATTTGGATTTTGATCATTGACTAATATTAATTTGGACATATTACTAATGCAGGGCTCGAAACTAACAAGCACCGGGGACACATAGGTGCCCAAAATCTAGGTCCGGACCCCCCATATTACCAAATATTAACATGGGGCTCATCATGCATACAGTCTCTAAGAATTTCATTCTGGACCCCTCTCCCCCCCCCCCCCCCCCCCCTTACGAAAAAGGTAAGTGTGGAGCCCCAACTAATGAGACATAAACTTGTAATTTGAATCTGCTTATCTTATAGGGGGCAAGAGAAGGTAGACGGTGATGATAAAGACATGACCAAAAGTGGTGCATGAACCCAACAAACCTCTAGTAACAAACAACCACTCTACATGTTGTTGTTGTTGTTTTCTGTCCACATTAAAACTCTGATCAGCTCCCTCACTTAATGAAAAAATTAAACTTTCATGAAAAAAATTATGCTTGGGTGGTCATAAAATGAAAAGCAAATTCCAAGACATTGTTATGACGCTAGACCTACATGCACTCCACACCATGCTGTCCAACCATACATTTCTACCCACACATGTCATTAATGTATACTATAAAAAGTAGATTATTGTGGACATCTTAAATTCCACAACTCTGTCTCACTGAAGAAAAACCAGCCAGGTGAAACTAATAACATCATTTCCTAGTCTTTAAAGTCAAATTCTAATGCAAAAAAACCCCACATAATCACATGGAGACTCCATGAGTCTCATATGAAATGCCAAGGACATTGATGAAATATGAAAATAAATACCAACTACACAAAACAACAACAATAAAGAGAGGTTATAAAGAGAGGTTTACAATGTATTACTTGAATGAAAATTGGCAAACAAGTACCAGCATGTTGAAATTGTGCTTTAATCAAAATAATGCTTCATCCTTAATACACAGTTTGGAAATTAAATAATAACAAGTAGCAAAGTACAGATTTACAAGTTTTCCTGAATGCCTTAAATTGATTTATACATGTAGATTGGACATTTGGGGTATTTTTTTTTTTTAAGAATAATTAAGGCTGATACTTCAAAGGAACTTCAAACTGAGGTGTTCCTTCAAATTCTTTGTCCTTACCTATTTCTACCTTTCTTTTTACTTTTTTGCATCTTCTGCAAGAGCAGTATAACATGGAGAAAAAAAAAAGATTCTCTCTCTGTTCATAACACAATGGTGTAGATATCTTGTTCCTCCAATTTTCACTATAATAAAGATAAACTTTTATTCTAATGGGAGTAATAATTTGAAAGCTATTAAAAACAGCTTGTCTCTGGGGCAAATAAAGTAATGTGTAACTTATTGGCTTAATGCAATGTGGAAACTGTTGCGAATGCTTTAACATGCTTGTCTTCAACTGCTCTCGGCAAAATGATGCATCCTACAATTGTGCAAGTCAAATTTAAAAACATGTTCAGATCCATAAAGACTTGTTTAAATGGAATACAATTTCCCAAGATACCCATGTTTTGCTAGCAACCATATATGTGAAAAAGGAAATAATAGGTGTCATTTCATCAACCTGAATATCAAAAGGCTGGCAAATGAAAGGTCAGTATCTTTTAAACTATGATCCGTCTTTTGTCACAATTTATTAACAACCCACATTTTGGGGTCCCCGGTCACAATATTTCTTACTCCCGGCAGAGTGGGAATAAAATGTCAATTCTCCACTGATTCTGTGGTTCTTGGCATAAGCCGCGCTAATCCATGCGAGAGAGTTGCGTGGGCGGGGTTCCTTGCACAGGCATTTTGCGTTCTGTTTGTTTGACATTTGGGAAAATAGAAGGAAAAATTTTCAGCCTGACAGTTTGAACTGAATGGTTGTATGAATTTGACCAGAAAAGTAGCAATTGTTCAACAGACTGTTGGGGTCAAATATATAACATCAGAATATGAGCTGTATCATGTGACTACTTTCAAAGAATTTAAACCTGACCTAGATTTATATTTAAGATTAGAATACGAGGGGAGAATTTTAAAAAAATCAGAGTCACATATTTCATAATGTATACAATTCACATTGTTTTCAAAGAAGACAAAAATAACAATTTCATGAAAAACATCAAATAATCTTTATCAACGTATACAAAATATTTGTTTTCTTTTTTTGGGGTGTTGTTTCATAGGGCAACTTCAGGGATACCTTTAATGGAAACAAGTGATACTTCTTCATAAGTAATTCAGCCTTCCGGACAAGTTCACTCACAACTCCCATATTTTGACATCTTTTTCAAATCAACAAACTCTAAAATGCACAAATAATGAAATATAAACAAACAATGAAACCCTTAAATTTCCTATTTTCCAGACTTTACCAGTTGCCGCTTCAACCGAATCCCTCTTTCTGCTCGAAGTCAGGCTACACAAATATTCAAATGCAACTTGGCACCCTGGGACAAAATGGTGCAGTGTATTGCAAACCATTGCAGAGTATAAACATGGGACTAGATCATAATGGCAAATAGGCTAGTGTGCTGAGCTGATGTATGCACAGCAATGGACATGTATTTGCACTCAAAGAGAGTGAGGGAGAAGACTGGAGAGAGAGAGAAAGTACAGGAAATAGCGAATGCTCATGAGAGAAACACATAAATGGACTGGAGAGAGAGAGGGACAGAGAGAGAGAGAGGGGGGGGGGGGAGGGAGGGAGAGAGGGAGAGAAAGAGAAAAGGGGCTGAATACAAAGGAAGAGTCAGAAATAGAAAAAAATAGAGAAAAGGGAAGAGGACAATCAGTACACACATGAACATATATGTACATCATGTAGTCTACAGTGCACATACAGTACATGAACATAGACCAATGCAATAAACAACGCACTACATAAATAACCTTAACATCAAAAGTACTACTGAACTAAATTGGCGACACAAGCAAAATCAGTCAAAAGTGTTTGTTGGATGCAAGTAACCCCCCCCCCACCCCCCACCCCCCAAAAAGGAAGAAACATGGTGATTTATTCCCCCTTTGGTTAGCCATATCATTGAAAATGGATGTTCAAACACGGAACAAAAACATTTAGAATAATTCCTTTTTCATTTTTGATATGCTTTTTCTACAGATAAAGACAACAGAAGGCACATGCTAAAACATTACAAGACTTTATAATGTCGAACAATACCATGGAATAACTATCAAAACTCTTCACACCATGGCAACTGGTTAAGCTCAACAATGCAATTACGCATTGATATGTGTTATCTACAGTAGATAGTGACCCCCTACACCAATAATAATACAGTCGAACACTCACTTCACTACATAATTATTGCATTTAAAGCAAAGCATTTTTCTATATGAGCTACACAATGTAGGTGTAAAAATAAAGTTGACTTTATAAAGTTTATCTTTGTCTCAAACCCCGTTCATAAGTTATTATGATATATCATATTGATTATATTGTTATTTATATAATTGATATAATAATATCGTATTATCATTTTTTAACGCAATGAAGCTCATTGCTGAGTTTAAAATCTTCTTAAAATAGTGACACAAGAGTCAGAAAGTGTGAGTATATACGATATAAATACTAATAAACACATGCATTATTTTAAGGTACATGCATGTAATAGCATGAATTTGCAAATTTTACAAACATAACACCAGTGCTATACATGTACTGATTTGTACAACTCCTTGGTATTCCTGAACATAAATTACTGTTGTTAGAAACTAGTGAGAAATTCATAACACAAAATTAAACTATAATTCAAGTCAACACTGCCACAATACCAGCCTCAAGGTAAAAACAAGAACAAGGCAAAACAAGGTAAACTTGTGTACGTATTCAGAAGTGGCTACTGTAAAGCAAAGGTTTCAAAGGCAGATCCAGGCAAAACCCAAATCTGGCATAACATAAGCACTCTATTACTCCACAACCCCCCCCCACCGCCCATGAGAGAGTCCATGATTTATCGATCAGCTCAGGACATATATGTGTGAATGCATTCAGGTACAGTGTACCATTCAGATTTGGTCATGTGGAAATCATGGACTACACCTCACAGGCAGGACTACATCTCACAGGCAGGATACATGTCTAAAGCATGTGACAGCACATCATCTGTTGAGAGCCAGAAGGGTATTAAAACGATGAGTTAACATCCTTCTGGCTCTCAATGCTCAGACAATATCTTGATTGACTGGATAGTACCTTTCCATACCTGCTTTTCATCATCTCTTACAAAGAACATCTAGCAAGACAGCGTGAGATTTTGAAACATAATCATATTTAACAGTGCAGGAAAATATTGTAACACAGAAATTTTCGCGTGCATGAAATTTTCGCGAATTTCACGAGTGGTCGGGATTCGTAAAAATTTCATGCCGGGAAATAATCGAATCATAATTGAAACATAAAATTATTGAAATTTGCGAAAGTATCTTGCTGCAAAATTGGCTGTCATTAATGATTCGCAAAGTTTTATGTCGCAAAAGTTTCTGGTTTTGCACTTCGTCATTTTTCTATCAATTAGGCTATATACATTTCTGTACACATTAACACTACACAACGACACAATCCTCTGAAACCATGAATCAAAGTCAGCATTTGCATGTACAATCTGAAACCAAAATTCACCAGAGCTATCAGATATACCCTGTATTGGTAGATTAATTCCACCTTTTACAGCGAGTCATTTTGATCTCGTGCCCAATCATACTCTTTGATCAAAATCAGACCATGCGGAAGTGATCTGCAAGCAATGATTTTATACCATGAATAGGGAAGCTCCATTAGCATAACCTGACCTCCGCTAAAAAAAGTAGGCTAACCACCAGTCGTTGGACGTGTCAACTCAAGGACACGATGGAAGCATGTCATTGTCACTTTATCCAGAAACAATCAATGGGGCATTCCCAAGTCAGTAATAAATGTTTTTTCTAATGTGCAGGTTGGAAGAAAATGTTTATTCCAAAGCAGCTAGACAAGTATTTCAGTACTGCATGTCCTGATACCATGAGAATACACTCTTTTATAAATGAAATATAATATCACTATCACTTTTACTGCTTGCTATTATCATGAAAGAGAAGGTTGATTTCTGGGGAAGGTAAAAAATTATTTGGGAGCTTTCTCATTCCTTTATGTCAGTTTGGAAGAACATCATAGTAGAAATGTCCCCTGAAAAGGATTGCTCTTCAAATGGCCTCATATTTACGAAATATGACAAAAAATAGCAGAAGTGTTCAGGCCAAGCATTCATGCCACATGTGTGTGCAGTCCCATGTACCCATTTCTGTGTGCAGCACATGTGTTTTCAGTGAGATTGGCTCAATTTCTTATGATTTTGATGATTACAGTACATACCAATTCTTATGAAGACATGATCAACCTTTCCCAATTGCTTGGAGACAGTTTCTTTCACAAAGCAATCACATGACCGGAATTCAACTTTATCTTTAACGTTAAATGATTATGATTATTATTATTATGCTTATTATTTCAGTTATTTATATCATTATCATCATCAACATCATCATCATCATAATTACTATAAGTCAGTTCATGAATACTCCTCACTGCCCACAAGCTCCATCCCATTCATAACCTAATGAATGCAACTGGAACAAGCATTCACTTGAATTGGGTCCAGTGTGTGTACATGGGCATCTACTGGTATGTCCTAATTAATACACTATGCAGCATGCAAAACATCATAACACACTTTTTATGTTACATTGGATACATGTGATTTCCTAGATGACCTATCTTTCTTATCTGCAATTTTTTTTTTCTCACAATAAGTGAAATTGGACATTGTGTTGCAGAATAAGCAAAATAAAGATTGTTTACTTCACATTAGAGCTCTCCAATCTTGTCCATGCTACTAAATTACTACAGGTAACACAATCACAAAGGCTATCGAAAAATCAAGCTCAGGCAATTTCAACAACCTTGTCCATCACTTATTGAAATGCACGAACATTATAATGACGTATTACGTAATACGAACATGATTTCTGCGGGACATACAATAATATTGACAGTGCACTTGAGTTGATTTCTTGAAAGTCTGTGTGATCATGTTTAGAAAACAGATTAACTTTAAAGGACTGGCTCAGCATATAGATTTCTAATTAGCGAGTACGATAAAAACAATATTTATCTTGTCCCAATTGTATAATAATGTCTAGATTCTAGGCCTCTGATTGGTCAAATTTGCGGGCATGAAATTCACTACAGACTGCCGGGCGGTAAGGTGAAAACTATTGACCGGCCATAGTACTGCCGGGCGGTAAGGTGAAAACTATTGACCGGCCATAGTACTGCCGGGCGGTAAGGTGAAAACTATTGACCGGCCATAGTTCTGCTCGCACGTACAATGCAAATTTATGCAAATTACAAAGAGAAAGGATACGCGCCCAGTTGCATAGCTACGCGCTGCGCGTCTTATTACAAAATTTTACCACGCAGGCCAGGGCTAGGCTAGAGCCGCTGGGCTAGGTTTGGTACATTTTTCACATTAGTGAACGCGTCATTTGGCTGGATTTATCGATTAGATCTAACTTGTTAGACATCTAGATCTAAAGCTTTATCATGGCGGAATTAGATCAGCCCCGCTTCCAGCTTGTGGATGACAAAGGACTGAAAGATCTACTGAGTGCAGGGGTGAGCGATAATACTAAAAAACCGGTAAATTATGCAGTAAAAATATTTGAGGAATATTGGAAGGCAACAAACATAGATTGTGACTCCACAGAGAGTTTGCCTAACTAGGCACTCGATGGAATACTCCCTAAGTTCTACGCTTCTGCACACCAGAAGGATGGATCATTGCACTCTCTGTAGTCCATCGTGGCAACTCGGTTTGGTCAACGCCACTTTATGACCAGCAGGAACATGGATATCATTAAGAACTCTGATTTTTTTAATTCATTGCGAGTATTCAAGTCAGTTTCAGCGTCCTTGAAGAAAGAAGGCAAGGCGGTGGTAGTCCATAAGAAGCCAATTTCACAAGAAGACATGGCTCGTATTCAAGAATCGCTGGAATTGGATAATCCTCAAGGACGTGTTTATTGATGTGATGCTCTATTTTTGCAACCAAGGCCGCGAAAGCCTACGAGACATGATTTGTGAAACTTCTGTAATTCACAAAGAAGGATCGGGATCTAACGTTCAAATCATTACAATGCGGGATATGTTAACGAAGAACAACTGTGAAACTGACTTTGAACAAAGTCAGGGAGTAGTCATGACAGAATCTCCAATTAACCCTCAATGTCCAGTGAGATCTTTGATGATATATTTGGACAAACTTCATCCCGAGTGTAAGTGGTTTTGGCAATGACCAAAACCACAGGCGAGTCAAAGCAAGACTTGGTACTGCAACAAGCCGGTAGGCCAAAATTGCACTGGTGAGAAGATGAAAGCAATTTCTTCAAGAACAAACTGTTCTCGTCTATATACAAATCATTGCCTACAGGCAACGAGTGTTACTGCCTTGGATACGGCCGGGTCTGCCAGCAGGGATATCATGGCAGTTTTCAGACACCATTCAGAAGCAAGCATAAAAAACTACTCTTGCACGAGTGACGCTTAAAAAGTTGAAATGAGTCGCGTCATGAGCCACGTAATCAACCCCGATATCAGACCAGCCACATCTATTGTTAAGGCTAACGTGAGATCTGAGTCGATGTCCAGTGTCAAGTGTTGTTAGTGACATTGTTTAATGTGATCAGAAGCTAGAAATTGGACAAGTTCCTTGCGAAATCTCAAATGTGACCTCTTCTGTACCGCTGAATATTGACGCATCTCATTTGACTATCAGTAATAGTCAAGGAAACACCACCATACACTTTCAATCAACATTCAATATTAGCAACTGTACTAATATTTCTAACAATAAAAACTAATCGCACCGGTACCATGGATTTGTAAATATGTTGCCCAAAAATTAGAGCCATTTCATCTTTAAGTCATTTTCAGTTATTTGTAAATACCATTGGATTTTTGACGTCGGAATTAATGACATTTCAAAGTCATTTCATTGTTTAACTATGGATAGCGAATGTAAACATTTCTTCCTGCATTCATTTGCAACTTTTAGACCAATTCCTACGACTACCAGTATGATTACTATAGACTGCTATGGATTTAAAAATGGAAATATTCATGGATTATTGCCTTGGAATGACAAGCATGAGCCAGTAAGAGAAAAAAATATTAACAGTATTTATACATATATTTTACGAGTCTAGTTAGGTCTAAGTTAGTCCTAAAAAAGTTGAATCTTTGCCTTTGTTTACTTTACACCGCGGGAGCGCAATCCTGATTCATATGCACAATTATGTCTTTGTACACGCGCGCGCAGCTATGGCAATTTAGATACGTGGGCGCACGGCCGGCACCATACATGTACACCGAACAAAATTTTGAAAGAGCGATCAATGAGAATTATGTTACGGTACCATATTTCATCTGTCTTTAAAATGAATTTCTGAGCTAACGAAGGATGCGGTATATAAAGCAAATGTTGACTGTTTCTTTTTCGCGTCACGGTCAAAACCATGGCCCTCGGTGATCTTGCAACTGTGCTATGCCCCTCGACTGTCGTCTTGGGGCATAGCACAGCTGTGAGCTCACCTCGGGCCATAGTTTTAACCGTGCCCCTCAAAGCAGTCAACGTTTTTATAATATAATATTGGATGGCCTTGAGGTGAATATCAGAATATATGGGGTTTTTTAAGGGCAATATGGTTTAAGGGCAATATGCTTTTTTTTAAGGGCAATATGCTTTTTTTTTAAGGGCAATATGTTTTTTTTAAGGGCAATATGGTTTTTTTAAGGGCAATATGATTTTTTAAGGGCAATATTTTCGATATATTCATGTAAACTAGAGCCGGCCAATATTATTATTATTATCTATATGCCTATTTTGTAGCAATTACAAACAAGTCTGTTTGCCTGTCAGTCCTCTGATTTCAGGTTATTCATACAGGTATATAATCTGGGCCAACCAATTGTGACGTAAATTGTTACCGCGTGTATCCATTGCTTAAGCCTTTGTACATTTAAACGCCTAAACAATACTGTGCGTATGCACTTTGATATATGTAATATGGAAAAATGTTGCCCTCTTTTTTAGTACCGTGGTCTATGGGGAAAACTCGGAAGAGGGCAATATGGAAAATATCGCCCCCTTCAGTAACGTATTTGGAGTAGCGTGCAAAATACAGCTTTTTATTTTGCAGCTAAAATGCCTTGTGCAGGTAATAATTATATAATATTGAATGGCTTTGAGTGGGATACAAAGGTATATCGCACGAGCTATGAGCATATTTCACGAGTTGGTGCGGTGAGTGAAATATTTTCAAAGCGAGTGCGATATACCCTTTGTCCCATGAACAAAAAGTCATTCGATATTATTATTATTAATGGTATGAAACCTAGTTCCTCAATTTTCACCGTTACATGTGCTTATGTTTTTGAATTAACTTCAACATACAGTACATGTAAAACACAGGTACAGAAAAACATTATTTTGTCCTTACCCAAGCATCTTCATCTTCATTCCTTTTATTTACTGCATATGATTATCTGGTACACAAGTAGAAACAAACACATACACAGAGGCAAGGTTTTTGTACAAATTCATTATATATGTTTTTTCATATATATATGTGATGTCTTTCTACTTAATTTGTCACTGGTTTTGCGAACCAACGTACATGCACAGGTTTAGGCACAGGAGATACTTTGTTGGTTAGCAAAACCAGCAACCATCTAATTGTATGTATATGGACAGCGTTTACCTTCCCACATCCTGTACATAAACAAATGCAAACTGTGTGGCAGTCTGGGGACTTCTATAATCTATGCACAGTGATGATACACTACAGATATCCCATAGCAGTTCAGAATTTTCGAAGTGAATCAGCTTTGCCTCTAATTCAGCACCAATTATTCTGATCTTTCACTCTTACAGTTTCAGACAAATCAAAATGTATACAAAATGAACCTATGTGAATGAAAATTTCAAAATGCACCCCAAAAAATGCACATTCATACACGAAAATAGTGATTATGATCTTCACTTTGTTGCCAATTTAAAGACTTTCATGCTTTATCAAAAGATAATGCACAAATTAATGTCACTACAAGGCGACAATGAACTGCTTATGGGGTAAACAAGTGCTGCACACTGCTTGCCAGTCATAGGAATTCTACACTCGATGCACAGTGATGGTACACTATGGACGCAACAGACATTCATTCTTCTTCATCATCATAATCATTCTCAAGCTCCATTCACCGAAGAGAATCAAATCTGGCCCAACAAAAAAAGAAAAACAGTACACACTTCCTCTGCTCAGAGTCAGAAGGACATTAACTCATGCACTTTAACACAGATTTAACGCCCTTCTGGCTTTCAACAGACGAATTGTGCCTTACGCTCCCTAGAGGTAAATGTATGAGGGAGATTTTAGGAATTGAAAGCTTGCAAATCATGAATAATCCAGTTTTTTGTGTGTGCAACTGACATGTACATCATGTTCCTATACCAGGTGAAAATATACGATTGTGAAATACTTATTGCAAGCAAAGTGTTTCTATCAGGTATATCACAAAAATGTGAACTAGACTGGGGAAGAGACTAACGATGCATTCATATGCTTCTCTCAACAAACTAATGCATGCAATCTACATTGTAGTCTTGTTTACTAAACATTAAAAAATTAAAAGTCAAATCCAGCAAATTTTGGCATTAATTTTGATTATTCTGTCATGCACATTCTCATTTGACTTGTGTACACACAAAACAGAATGTGCAAAATATGGAAGATAAAATCTGAATAATGAAAATGGAGGCAAAATAATAGCCAATCATAGTATAAATATTTCATTTCCTACGACTTAATCTTAAAATCAAAGGGAAGCTTGAGTTCTGGGAAAGTTAAAAAATAATTTGTGAGCTTTCTCATTCTTTTTATGTTAGTTTGGAAGATTATCAGAGTAAATATGTCCCCTGAAAAGGACTGCTCTTCAAAAGCTCTGGCATTCAAAATATGACAAGTCCCATGTACACAATTCTGTGTGCAGTGCATGTGACTCTCAGCAGGATCGAGTCAATTTCTTATCATTTTGGTGATTCCAAAACCTTACAGCATACACCAATTCTTATTTGCTATATAATCATCCTTTCCCACTTGCTTTTAGACAGCTAGTTTCTTTCACAATGCAATCCCATGACCAGAACCCAACTTTATCTTTAGGCCATCAAATATGTAAGTGAATCATGTGATTAATGACACTATTATTACAAATGCAAAAAATAAGAATTAAAGTAATGAGAATTCTACTGAATAGAATTAGCACTGTATTATAGTTAATGTTCTATTGTTGGTGGTACTATAGTGGCGCTATACTGACACTAAAAATTGACTATTGACAACACAGAATAATGCTCTAAAGCTTAAATTGCATGACTTGTATTCCTGCATGGAAAACATCATATTTAGAAAGTAACTTGAGAGGAATCGTATTTGAAAGGCCTTCATATTTGAAATCCAACTCTCTTCAATAGAAGTATCCATTCACTTTTAATTTCCAGCAAATTATTTTTAAACACTCAAATTCTGCTGGTCATAACAACCTCAATAACACCTCTTAACACACTTTCTCAAGGTTTCTCTCAAAATGCAATTTCGTGATTTTTAGAATAGAATCCAACTGACGCCTTGAATAACATGTATTGTACGTCAGCGCACAACAGAAATAATGTCATGATGCACCTCATTGTACAATTTAACTTTTGAATCAATAATAATGCTCTGTCCTTCAGTTGAGATTTACATAAAGTACAAATGTTTATAGACCTCCTATATTGTACAATACAGGCAGCATGCATCTCACTTAGTACATGTATGCAATTTTGAAAAGAAATATCCCGAGGTACTTATGAGGCCATCTGCCTAACAGTTGCTGAAAGATGTATATTTCAGGAATACATGTGACATCACACTTCATACTTTTTCCTAGTCACCTGTAGAAAGAGCACACAAATCTAAAAAAGAGACAGGTTCTCATAGACATACCTGCCCTTCCAAGAAATCACATATTCTGTGTACATGTAGATAATGTATTCTAACGAGTAAATTTTCCCTTTCAAAATACAAATCTCTTCAGCACAAATTTATCTAATTTCCCAATTGAAACATTTTATATCTCACTGTTGATTTCAGAGTCAGAAAATGACATTATTATGCACTATGGCATCACGATTACGAGGTCACTTGTATGCATACATTCTATGTGCATGACCCAATGTCAACGATGCAGAGGGGCTGATACATGTATATCCACACACTTTATAATGTGCATTATGCCCCCCGTTGTACATACGAATCGGGAATGCCCATTAGAAATTATTGATGAGATCTTCAACTTTGCAATTAGCAAATGAATGGGATGCGATATAGAATTACAATACTAATGGAAAAACTGGGCCAGGCATTCATTCCTGGTCATTATCTTCGACAAAGGTTCATTCCCCACCCCTTCAGATCAGTTTCCAAGATTTTCATAGCACATTTTATTCATGAAGCATTTTTATTGATAAAGATGATAACTGCATTAGCCTCTGCTCTCAGAAAACTATGCTACCCTCCAGCTTGTGTCTGTTTCACTAATTCCTTTTTAATTTACAGGTGCTACATAACTTGACTGCTCATAAAAGTGGGCAAGGTATAATGATGAAATGTTATATTCTTACAACATTGCCTATAGATGTCTCTTCGGTAATTCAGATTATTCAATAAATACTAGTAATATAAAAATTGCAACTGGGTAATTCCATGAGAATGTCAACTTTGGGTGAAAATACTAAGTGTAAATTGAACATTTGCCTTCTAATTCAGTTGAACATACATATGATTCGAACAGTACGGAACAATAATTCAGATTTATTAATTTTTTATGTTTTGCCAAAAATGGCTATTTCTTAACCTTGTCATGCTGAACATGAAGCCCTGCCCACAATTTGTGGGTGGGGCTTGAAAAAAACAACTGTTCCATGTTTTGTAGACCAAGTATCATTGATCACACTGTACATCAATATAAACATCATTTTCAAAAGAAAATACAAAATATCAGGTGAAAACATCACAAAGCGAGGGTTGGATGTCCCGTCTGTCACGCCGGAATTAACAAATTACTAAAGGAATTTTCATATTACTAAATCCACAATTAATCTCTAATATGATTAGCTTTCAGACGTCATTCTTCCCTTTTTTCTTAATTATTATTATCATTAATACTACTATTAATAACAAGGTTCTCTGAAAAAACAATATATTTTTGCAGTTATTAAAAAGTATTTATTTGTACATGTAAAATTCTGACTGAACCTGGTACAGGTACATGTTCTGATACAAAATTATGGTAAATTACTAATATTTGTTATTTTCAGCTGCTTTTCTTTGTCTGACATGATTTTCATTTCACTGCACACCAAGTAGACTCTCAATTACTTACAAGGAAACTCGATTACAACGTTTTGGAATCAATGCATCAAGCATCTGGCAGTGAAGTTTCACAAAAGAGGATCTTTGAAAAGTTTATATATAAAACACAGTATAAACAATGCCTCGGAGACAGAGGGATGCAAATAAGGAGTGATAACAGGTGATTTATAAAGTTTATAGAAAAACAGGAACAAATAGTGAAGGAGGAATTGAAAAAAATGATAGAGCACAGAGATAAAAAAAAATTGAAATATTATAGAACAATTAAGATTCACTACACTTAAAACTGAGTGAGTTTTCTGGAAGATCCAATGTTTTCAGATCTTCAGTAGATTTCACTGTATTATTTGACAATATCTTTTCTTTTCTATCTTTTTTTTTTTTCCATTAAAAACCCTGGAGCTGCATTTATTGGTCCTTTCCACTTTAACCCTTTCATGACAAGAATTATTTAAGGGCTATATTGATCACATTTTGTTCTTCAAATTGGCAACAATTATATTTTTCTTTTAGTGCTACATGGTTCTAATGAGGTGTAATGTCTTTGAAAACAATATACATGGTTGGAATTTTGTCAAAAAGTTGAAAAATTTGCCAATTTGGATAAAAAACAATGATTTCGAACCTCTCAATGTGTTGCCAGCTTAAGGATTTTAAAGCTTATTTCAGTTCTTAAAATTCCTGGCATCAAACGCAGTATGGTCATGTAACAAAAATGGACATAGGGTGTGCAGAAATTTTTGCTCTTTCTACTCATGCATCTGGTATATTTTTTAGAGCTCTGATTCAAAAGTTATTGAGCCAAACCACAAAATGTGGTCAATTGTCTTGAAAGGGTTAAAGTATGGCATCTGGTAAGTTCTAAGGACTGTACTATGTACAAATTACAGATATTTCTAGAATATGAAAATCACTAGAAATAAGGCCACAGTCTTGCCCGATGTCCTTCCTGCATAGTTGCTATTTAGGCCCAAGATAATGTTGCAGGGACAATGAAGCCATCAAAGTATTTATGACCAGAGAATATGACAAGCTTAGGCCTATCTGATTCTCTGCAGGATCTACGTGGACATCTACATTTCAATTCTTGCACTTTTACATAGTTGTATACCTTCACAGCAGTATATGACCACATGATCAACACTAGGACTTTTGAAGGAGGCAAGGGGGGCAATTTTTCCCTTCTCCTCCCCCCCTTCCCTGCCAAATTTCTGAGAAAAAAATGCCTACAGCTTTTCAATTAATCAAGGATATATGCACAAGGTAAATAACCATCAAATTGCTGAGAAACATTACAAATTATGGACATTTTCATAAAACTTTTAGCTGCACAGCAACCTCACCAAATAATGATGTTAAAAATAACTTACAAAACTTAACTGCAAATATGAGCAGGGGATACGGGTTCACCTATCTAATATAAAGTCCAGTGAATGCCATTCTTACTTTACAAGTTAAAATATATGAAATATCCTCAAACATACAAAGCAACATATACAAGCATTATGAATGACGCACTTTTCCAATAGAAATATGACCCAGATATTTTGTGAAATGTCAGGACAGTAAACAAGCATCTTACATCATCTGATGAAAATATCTCTAGGAAATATCATGAATTAAAGAAACTGCTCGAGAGAAAGTGTTGTGAACATGCTTTGCTTCTATGCTTTTAATCACAAGACTTCACAACAGATATGACAGTTAGAAGATTCTTCTTGTATCTCCATAACCTTTACTTACAAATCTTCATGTCACCCACTGCACCGTGATATAATGTAAGATAAGTGTATGCCTGTATTCCTACCCTCACTGACTAATGAAATGTCCATAGAAGTAAATATAGAGTGACATCAGTAAACAGGTGTATGCACCAAGTCATTTAGTGGATAGGTACTCAACTGGGTTTTTTTTTCAACAGGTATATTTCTTAAAAGCGAGCAACAATCTGGCAGGATGAGATGTATTTCTGCATCTCTCATTCATGAGTATATGTATATTTGATGTATACCGGATGAAATATGCTCCACCATCAGCCTAAATACTTTGCTAACTGAATCAGCGCATAATGTAATGAACCATGTCCGACATCACCAAATGAACCATCCCAGTAATAACGGCTAACGAGTCGGTTTGACTGGTAAACAATGTACGTATTGACATAGCAACCACATGCAGATGGAAATCGGGCAGACATTCTAGAATCTCTCACCTCAACACAATGCCAATCAATGCTTTGCCACCTAGCAGACCAGCTAGCGTCCATCCATCCATCCACCCGCTGGAAGTAGGATCCAAACAGTGGTAAATTATGACAAGATTCAGGAAGCACATGTACTCACTCTATCACCATCAATGGCTTCTTTGCTACAAGTCAATTTATACTTTGCAGGAGAAAATGCAAGCAGACAGAAGGGAGGTGATATGACAGTGAACCACCTGGCACTGTATAGAGGCATGTGTGTGTGTGTGTGTGTATGGGTGTATGTGTATGCATGCTGTCAATGCTGGTTTCACCTCTCCTTCTATATCTCCATCTCTCTCCCTCTCTCTCTCTCTCTCTCTCTAAGGTCTCTTGCTGTGAAAAGCAATGCCTCGGCAATGTACTGCTCATTCACAGAAGATATCGGCGGGTGTAATTTAGCCTCAATGCAGGCGGTGCTATGTGAGCCAATAACGTAACCTCTTTTCACCTCGCTATCTATTAACCTCCGTACGCAATCAAGCCAAACCATTAAACTTACTGAACAGCTCCGTTTCGGAAAGTCCTCCCTGCAAGAAGGTAGCCGCCTCGAATGCTGTCACTCGGGCAACGGAGAAAGGAGAATGAAACAACAAATAGCGGGGAAAGCAGGATCATGCTAAGAGTGGGGGAGAATAAAGGTCAGAGGGTGCTTTCCTAAATGTCAAATAATCACGCTGATCTAAAGTCGCTAGTTACACCCACACATTTCTAGACCACAGAAGGGCATGCGCCACCTCGTCGGTTGAACGAATGGAGAACACGTCGCCGGCATAATGACAAGGACTTCATTAAACAGCATTCAATTTAAACAATGGCCCAGTGAGCACAGCGAATGCAAGACAGAGAGATTGCGATAGCCCTTCCATCATTTCCCCCCATTCAAAATGCATGTGCTTGCTGACGGAGGAGCATCTTATCTCTGCCGTCATCATAATAAACTTTCCCTTCTACATGCTTGCACACACACACCATACTCAAATCTAATCAGTGTCTGTGACAGTGCTTTTAAACCAAACATCCATGGAGTCCCGCAAACTATGTCACTCAATTACTGCTGCTGTCATCCAATAGAATGGTAATAAAAAGTCAGACAGATTGAGCATTGCCAATGACAAGTGCATCAAATCACACTGGCACACCCATTTGAAATGATTTCATAAAATGCCATGATTCAATAAGTCCTGTCCCATGAGGCCACAGAGGTGGAATAAATTGTTTTGTCACTGAATGCAACTAGCAGAGACATACTGCAGACAAACACACATGAATCAACAAGAATAGATTGGATAAGTTCCATAATGAGCCCCTCGATGGAAACAAACAGTTAACATAAAAGCCAATCCTTTTGCAAATTGCCCAAATACAGCATCTTACTCCTGCTAACAGTATACACAGGATAAGTTTATAGATTATACTCGGGCAAGATATGTTTCTATGCTTCAACATAATATATCAAAGAACTTGTAAAATTCTAAAAAATCAATCTGCTTGAATGGATTCCTGATTTAACACATCTACTGAAGATGTTAAATCATTATGCATGTAGTGGGAATTCAGATTTTCATCATAATCTCTTAAATCTACATATCATTAGAGGCTACATTCTTTCGGTAATTCTTGTGTTATGGTTTTTTCTGCTTTTCATACACATGTTGCTCTAAGTTATGAAAGTGCAATATGCATATGACATTTCCCCCATTTTCTTTTTATTTTTTGAGACATCAACTAGAAATGAAAGTCAAATACTACTAAATATGTGAAAATACAGACTCCAGTGGAACTGAAGATCGAAAGTTATCTTCAAGTTAAGGTATTAGAAATTTAAAAGGTGCATATTCCTGCTGTGATGAATATAAATACGCTTACAAAACTCGTGAATTTTGAAGTTAGATTTTCTAAATGATGCCCTCTGCTACCTGTTTTATTTTTGTCAAAGTCCTTTTTTGTGATTGCATTTTATCAGATGTGGGCTTAGATTGAAGAGGCATAACAATCCTAATTTCACAAATTTAGCAGTTTGATCAAAACTGTTTACTACCTTTTGGAGATGGATCTTTCTCTCATCTATATTTCTCGGACTTATGACGAAAGCAAAGCAGGGTAAATGACATACAACTGTACTTCTCACTGTGTACGCTGTGAAACATACCTCGCTGGCAGAAAGGCCCATCGCTCAGTTTAGAGTGTGTGTGGGTGGTCACTCCCTAAGGATACTGATCATTTCTCTGAAAAAGTAGCCCCTTTTAGGACATGTAATCTAACTAATGTGCCTCTTTATAGGACTAACCGGCCCCCTCACGCAGTACAGGATCATGCCGGCGATGATTGTATCAATATTTAATGGTACAAACAGAGCGGGCTACACAGGTAGGAATGGGAAAAAATGTAATTCATCATAGGGATTCTGACTCATGATTAAATCAGTTCTAATCAAACCCAATGCTAATGAAATAATGTAGGTTCTAATGCAACCTCATGCTATTAATGAATCTTATCACAAGGCTCTCTATCGGTCTTGGCCTTGATATCCAAGGGCTTATAATAGAAAATGTTCCTATTTCATATTTGCTGAGCAAACAGTCAATCAAATGCAATCATTTCAGTAGCTTATATCACTTAATTTGCTCATTCAGAGGTAAATACTGTTTACAATAAACATTTAGCTGTTTGCGATTAGTCAATTAAGCTTTGTGTCATGATGTCCTTGTCTTTATACAGATGAAAATTCTGAAGAACTTTGCCTTGAAACTTGAAAGGTATGGCAACAATCTTGTAAGTTTGTTTGGAATTGTATATATTTATGCACATACATGTTCAGTGTAATGGTTCTATGCATCTTTCATACTGGTATATTACACACTGAATAAGTAATTAACCCTTTTCAAGACATTTGACCACATTTTGTGGTTTGGCTCAATAACTGTTGATTCAGAGCTCTAAAAATATACCAGATGCATGAGAAGAAAGAGCAAAAATTTTTTGCACACGCTATGTCCATTATATTTACATGACCATATTGCGTTTGATGCCAAAATTTGAAAAACAAGAATAAGCTTTGAAATCCTTAAATTGGCTACACATTGAGAGGTTCAAAATCATTGTTTTTCATCAAAATTGGGAATTTTTTGAACTTTTCGACAAAATTCCTAACCATGTAGCACTTAAAGAAAAATATTATTGTTGCCAGTTTGAAGAACAAAATGTGATCAATCTAGCCCTTGAATAATTCCTGTCCTAAAAGGGTGAACAAGGTTTTAGAAACAGGGCCCAGATCACAACTACAAAACTGGTCATTACACCATCTGTTGAGAGCCAGAAGGATGTAACACTCTGTGTTCAGGTATTTGAATAAATGCTTTCTCGCTCTCAGCAAATGATATGCAAACAAGGTGACCCCCCTCCCCCCCACAAAAAACCAACGAACAAACAAACACAAACATTCAGCACAAAAAGAAAGTTGACACTCTTTGTTGTTCAAAGTTTTCATATATAAACCATTAATGAAATATAAGAAAATATATATCAAATTTTTTAAAAATTCAATACTCTACCAACATCAATTCAGATCAAGTTTTGAACTTTCATGCTTGGATGGGTACATTCATTTAACTGTTAGAAGGTCTGATTAAGAAAAATTTGCAAAAATGGAGCAAGTGGCCATACAAACGTTAATGAACGTGTGCATCTGTGAGACATTCTTGTTCACCAATGAAAGCAAAGAATGAAAAACAATGAGGACTGTACTCTGGATGTCAACTGTAGTCTCAGGACTGCATGGTTTTGACCATAGAAGTATTAATTAATTTACTAGATAGAAAGCAGCACGCGTGGAAATTATTACGCGAATGGCATTAGGCTCCGCCTCTTTTGGATCATTTGAAGGGACGATAAGCACCCGTTATCATCATGATATCGATAAAAGATGTTGCATTATTCATATTAATTGTGCGTGTCAGTTTATTGTGATACTTTGATTGGATGATAGTTCATGAATATGTACATAATTCAATAGTATCGATCAAAATTTACTTGACCTCAACTTCGTCACCGCAAGACCTATAAATTATGCAGATTATATGCAATGACGTCACCCTCACGAAACAAGATATTTTAGTTAATTGTACAATTCTAGGTGATCTATAATAATTTATCTACATTTTAAAAGCATTTAAAAGAGTTGCATTGACAAAGGATTGAAACAATTCTCTCTTGAAAATACACTTCTAAATTTATCGTCGAGAGGTAGTTTGACAAGGCCATTGCTGTCCTCACACACTGCGGCTCATGACAGCTACCCAGCTTTCGGCCAGTGGCGCGGTGGCTATTTCCACAGCATCCAAATTTTCAATGCATGACCATGCAAACAAGTTAGATCTAAGTAGATCTAGATCTAACGTTAGTAAACTCTTTAAATTATGACTTAAGTTTTAGTCTAAATTATAACTTGCAAAAGCTTTTCCTCATGTTAATCAGTATGTTGCACACAAGTGTATTCGTTAGTCCAACTTGGATCTAACATACTGTTACTGATGTTAGATTTGGAAAATGTGACTGTTTGACTGTCAAAACTGGTTGGCCTGGGGCCCGGGGTTATTGTACTGCAGTAAAGCGTGATGAACTGGTAGCACTGTCTCCACACTCATAAAGTCGAGTCAGAAATGTCAACATGGTACGAAACTGCAAAGTGAAATATTCATTTGAAGAAAAAAATAGAATTCTCACTAATTATGCTAATTTCTGTCAACAAAATTTTTCCAAACATCTGTATAAGAAAAACAAAAAGGCAAATCTCAAAATTTCACCTGTAACTTTCCAATGAATGAATAAATGAATGTCTTTTTAAAATAGATTGTAAGTATTGATGTCCAAAGCACCCTTATATTCTGTAAATTCTACTAAAACAGTGTATTTTAGAAAATAATAATAATAATAATAATAAACTGTGACTTATATAGCGCATAATCAATTAAAACTGCTCTATGCGCTTTACATACAGCTCTCAAAGATAACTTAACTACAATACAAACAAATATGTCTTTAGATTCCGCTTAAATGATTCTGTAGATGTACACGACCGTAAATGTGCCGGCAAACTATTCCACAGTTTTGGACCACAAAAATCAAAGCTAGCTTCACCCTTCTTCAAATCAACTCTAGGAACATGTAAAATTAAAGTATAGTCAAGCATTGTATTTCCGAACAGGATGGTATTACCGAAAGTGTACAGTTAAGTTAGGTGCATTAAAATGGCTAACCTTTCATACGCGTGGGACTACGCGCATGTTCTCTACACTATTTGACACAGAGAACAAAGGGCAGCAGATCATACAATGAGGCAAAAAAACGTAAATAATATCTTATTTTTTACATGAAACCATGAAAACGATTAAATAATTGATTGAAAAATCCCTTATTCTGAAAAATCCCTTATTCTGAAAAATATCTCTATTTTGAACGAAACTTTAACCTAAAACTGCCGATTTCAAAGACCTCACGACCGATCCGTTCCTGTCTAACGTTTAGAGAGAGAGTGATTACTGCATGCATGTTATGCATGCAGTGGCCGTTGTTTATATATTGGCAACCCTCGATATAAAGCATGTTCGTGTAGAACGTGCGATTGACCTGCCAAACTACGAGTGATAACAAAAAGTGTGTGCGTAATATTTTTGTTGATTAGACTGAGCATAATGAGGAAATTTCTCCCATAGGGGCACGTTTGGAAATACAATACCATTTTCAAGGGACCAAAACGCTGCGTCGTTGGGAAGGGGTTCGCTCGGAAGGGAATATCATATTAAATCTATGTTGTCTTTTTAAAATTCCATCAACTTCTTTTTCTGTAGGACTTTGAGCATTCATTATGTAAGTCTGACAGATATTCGTTTGGTATTTTATTTGCTATCGTTGATTTTCTGAAAAGTGTTCGGAAACTGGATCCACTACCATATATTCACTAGAGCAAAGTCTGTAATTGAGGACAGTAAAGTAAAAAGGTACTCGGGTGCCGATTTGTGTATGCACTTATAAACAATCAAAGCAACCTTGTAAGAAATTCTCTTCTCAACTGGCAACCAATTTGTAACTGCTTCAACAAAGGAGTTGCCCTATCCTGCTTCCTTGCTTTCAAAACAATCCTGGCAGCTCAATTTTGGATGCGCTGCAACCTCTCAATATCTGTTTTATTAACATTAATTAATAGGGAATTTGAGTAATCTAACCTACTAAGCACAAGTGAACGAATAGCATGGCTACAAGCTTCTTTTGTGAGCATTTTTCTTACCCTACATATATTATACAAATGAAAGTTGAGCGATTTACAAAGTGACGTTACTTGGTTAGAAATTAGAAAATGGCAAGTATTACCATTTAAAGGAAAGGTTGAGTTCTGGGAAAGGTGAAAAATAATTTGTAAGCTTTCTCATTCATTTTATGTCAGTTTGGAAGAACATCATACTAGAAATATCCACTGAAAATGATTGCTCTTCAAATGCTCTTATATTCGAAATATGACTAGAAATAGCTGAAATGTTTGGGCCAAACATTCATGCCACTTGTGTGTGTAGTCCCATATACCCATTTCTGTGTGCAGTACATGTGCTTTTCAGTGAGATTGGGTCATTTTTTTCTCATCTATTTTGATGATTCCAAAACAACATACATGTAGTATAAAACAATTCTCATGTAGACATGGTCAACCTTTCCCAATTCCTTTGAGACAGTTCCTTTCACAATGTAATTGCATGACCAGAACTCTACTTTATCTTTAACAACTGATTAGTGGTATTTCAATACAAATATCTATCCACAAAAAAAAGAAAGAAAAAGAAACATACTCTCAAAGTTTCCTGGGGAAGTCATTGCACATTTTATCTCTTAAAAATGATAATCAAACCAGAACATTTGGACATAATTCATGATCTCTTCTTGACGAGATAATGTTTGGTGGGAACTACAAGTCTCGTCTCTTGAGAGAAACGACACCTTTACATTTAATGCTCCGCAAAATTAATATAATGCTACGAAAGGTTAAACAACCAAAATTGTCTCAAAAGGACAAGTAAATGTACAGCTTTGACATTTCTGAAGCAAAAATACGGACTCTGACATTTTTCAAACAAAACCATGGGATTCCCTATCTCTTTATGATTCCTTATTAAAACCCACACTCGAAAAGCATTGACCTGTTTTTCTTTCTTTGAAAATGTAACAACACACCCTTTGCTTATTAGCCTGTAAAGTCAAAATAAAAGAGAGATGCGTGGCAACCATCCCCACTCAACTCCCACGAACAAGGCTGCTGTGTGTAATCCCATGCATCTACTTAAGCCCCCATACTATTTGAGTGAAGGCACAATAATAAAGGCATTAAAGAAGAGATAGATTGAGAGAGAAAACATAGGACATGGAAAGAGAGAGAGAAATGGAGGGAGAGAGATTGAGATGGGGAGAGAGAAAGAGAAAAGGATATTTAGGATACTGAGTGGGACGATCATGAATAATTCAGAAACCGTTTTAGATTTCGCGATGGTGTCATACCTCGAAAAAAGATATGCGGTGACTTTCTAATAATAATAATACCCACACGCATATTTATCTTGTCTCAGTGATTTCAATTTAGACTAAAAAACAAGTTTTCACGATATTCATTTCAATTGGAACAACTACAAGAAATAAACTAAATGGCTGGATTCCAGAATTTCTGAAGCTCCAATTAGCTCCCAATCATGTGATCAAAAAACCTGCAATGTTATTTAAGTCTTAATATAGCACTCAAACATTACATCTGAATAGCAATTGTTAACTGCCTTACATGCTTATATAAGGAAAAGTTCTGGGGCCAGACATTTCCCAGGTACTTATTCAATATTTTGAAGAATAAAACAGTACTACTGATATGATTATTTAGAAATTAGGCTTGAGGAAGAGATAAAAGACAAGGATATAATTCTCTGTTTTACATTAATGAATATCAATATGAGATAACATGAGACAGTTTGGGGAATGTTGATATAATCCATTAGTTATAACATTACAGTCATTATGGCATTATATTATCTGCCAATGTCATTTTTATTCATTCTCCTTCAAGATCAAAACGCTGCAATTTTAAGACCCCAGATCATAGCATGGTGTCTTTCACAAGCAATCCATAACCTGAAAATATATGTAATTTAACCAACTGGTGCAAAGTCACAGCATTCGAAGGATGAAATATTAGCCTACCCTTTCAAGAAATGATTTTGCCTTCAACTGCATTTTCTTTTCAACACCATCCTAGAAGCAACTCATCACCGTAGCTATACAGCGATAGGTAATTGTTAATATAATTTTGACAATAAACCTATAAATCACACATCAATTGCCGCGCATATAGCCCTTCCATAAATTCAGTTATCTGACGAGAGGGAGTTTCCCTTTGCATGGCAATATAACACCATAATATTTGCTATATATTCGATTCCAGCCTCAATTTGTTTGGCCAGGCATGGCAATCAGATAACAAAAAAAACTTGCATATCACTGGATGCAATTGCACTGCAAACGACTTGCAAAAGATTTCAACGTAAATTTCTAATCGAGGCATGTACATGGGTGTGGGAGTTATTCATGTGTTAACATCACCAACCACATAGAGCTTGTTGTACATCAATCAAGAGAAAAAAAAGGGATTTGCTATCTCCAGATGCCACCCTCTGGGCAAAATTCTGAACAGTGGTGATATTGAAAAGTACATAGAATCCTCATGACTTCCTTATTCCTCAAAATCCTTATTCCTCAAAATCCTTACAGTTTGACATAAAAACCAACAGACACAGCAATTAGCTGCAGAAGATAAAATTAATATGTTGCAGTGGGCTGGTAAATTTTTTTGTCATGTAACATCACTTCCTTCTTCTCCAAAATGGCTTATCTCACATTCGATTCACAACCTGGATTCAAAGCTCACATGCCTTACTACAGCTACTTTAACACTGTTACTGTTCTCCCACGTTCTCACCTAGACCAAGAGAGCATAATATTTTGAGGGAAAAAATAATTACAGAGGGAGAAAGACAATGAGAGAGAGAGAGAGAGTTGAGAGAAGAATGATTAATATATACACAGAATTAAGAGTGAGTGCAAGTTTACAGAGTACTATTCTGCTTCATCTCCTTTGCGCCTCAGTACTGCATCCTTGTGACAAGGAACCAAATTCCAATCTGTCGTGTCCACTCTTCCCTACTCTCCCCTTCCCAAACACTGCTGCGTTCACTTGACAGTCCAGAACGCCATGCTCGAAACTTGACCTTCCTATTCACAAGATGAAGCTTGGTTGGCACGGCAACAGAGGAAGAATGATAGAGCGGTAGGATGTAGGCAACGAATAAACCAAATTGTTCTCTCGCATCCTTTCTTTCTTTTTCTCTTCTTCTCAATCCAGCTCTCTTCTCTTAAAAACCAATTTCTTCTCTGAGAGCGGTTATCCTTTCCATGAGTTCAAGCAGATCATGTTACATTACAATTTTTCACCTTCCACTCTGAAGGCTCAGTCCAGATGAAGACAGAAACGTATAATATAATTGAAACTGAAGAGAGGTTTATTACATTCTCATAACATAGTCAATAGATTCAACTAATGACACACTATTGCATCAAAAACAGGCACTGTTTTGATGAATGTTTTTAAAAAAGCTTTACGTATTACCCTCTTGTATATTTTGCATAGATTTTATGGGGTTCTTTGTCAACATAAATTTAGAGCTTAAAGTTAGGAACTGATCTGTTTCTTTAAAATATGATTTCCAATCTCAGCGATCACAACCGAGGTTCTCTAGAGATATTACTGACAACAATTAAAAAATGAACTCTGACCAAGTTCATGACCGCTGAAAAACATTCTTTTCCAAATAATTTGACTTTTATGGTCAGCCCATTTCTCCTATCCAAATCTGATGTATGGGAAGGGAAATAAGTATATTTGAAGTAAAGTATTAAAAAGTGCCTCTTTCACTCAATTAGAAGGTCCATTTACATGTATATGCAGCCTATTAAAAACACAATTTCACTTTCTCAAAAAGAAACCATTAATGTTATCAATGTATTTTTATTGGTTAATTGCCTATTATCTTCTTTTATCTCTTTCAGACATCTTTGATTCTGAGACTGGGAGTGTCATGAATTCCATACAACAGAATAAAATCTTAAACAACACACATCACCTTCTTCCTTTAGACTCAAACTACCATGAGTCTCCAAGCTATTAGAAAAACAAGAACAGTTGGGGGAAACTTATGAAAGCTCCCACTAAAGATTACAATCTCGTCTTGAAATTAGGAATAGTCTATGCTGATGTTAGACTGTCATTTGTATTGTGGGCATTATCATGAAATCTGTCACCGGTCCATTCACTGCCGTTTATTTCGTCAGTGCCGGTGACAGCATTCCACTCCCATAGACTTTGTACACAATGCAAACGCACACGCGGGAAGAGAGGTGACAGATTTCACGATTAGGCCGTATTGTGTACATGTAAGCACTGTAAGTCCCTCCAACCTGGCAAATCTAACTCATACTCTTCCCACACAATTACTTCCATTTAATTTCTACGTGCCAAACTGTGACTACTACACCAAGAGCTAGAGAAGTTCAAATACATTCTACTGGACCTAAGACTACTGAACTTGTTCGTGTCATCAAGTCTGTGCAGCTATTACACCATGTAAGAAGTCAAATACATTTTCTTGGAGTTAAGACTGCTGGATTAGATTTGAGTTGGTACTGTTAGCAGTACGATTGGCTCTTCTGTCCTCGCCTAAGGACTGACTCTGATGGACCCCGGTTGGAAACCGAGTCACGTCTCTCAGATGGTGATGATACAGGTCAGTCCCCAGATATAAATGATAATAACATCTGATTGATATACGTCTTAACAAACTCAATTCACACACAGAAACACACACACACACATCATCATCAAGTCTATGCAGCTCCTGCACCAAGGGAAAGTCAACTACATTTTCCTGGAGCGAAGACTAGTAGCTTTGTTCAAGCCATCAAGTCTGTGCAGCTGTTACACCATGTAAAAAAATCTTTAATAATTCCTGGGCCCAAGACTACCTGATTTCTTCAAACCATGAAGACTACGCAGCTACTACACCAATGGAAAGTCAAATCTAGTATCCTGGAGCTAAGACTACTGGATTTGTTCAAGCCATGGAGTCTGTGCAGCTATTACCCTCGGGAGATAGTTGATTAGCTTCTCTACTGTGGAGGGAGGGAAGGATGGCACAGTGTGCAAAAACACTTCATTAATTTGGTCTTCCGGTGCCTAATTAATTTCTCTGAGAGGACATTCAGAGGACATCTCTCAAACACATGTTTCAGGTAGGATGAAATCATCTCCATACCAACACCAATAGAGTTTACCTTATGCATTCATAATTTGGGACAATGCACTTTAACATTATCTGCTGAGCGCCAGAAGGGCGTTAACTAATATTAGGTGATTTTTACATGGACTTTCTGGATCTCTACAGACGATATGTGACTGCTTTCAGCCGAGACAGTGATATGTACAAAGGACATAGCTTCCCTGAAGCCTAGTGTGACCCCCCCCCCACACACACACAAAGAAAATATCACTCTCTCTCTCTCCACTCTCCAGTTTTTCATTAACATAATGTCCTATTTAGATTCTCTTTTTCTTCCTTTCTCTGTTTCCGATCGTTACAAAATGTACCTGGAGATAGCATTTTAAAGCCATTATCATTCAGAAAATAAAGCTCACACATCGATGAAGTTCAGTCCTTCTCCGCACTGCATATCTCTGATGACCCAAATACACTATATCTATAGGAAGAATCTTGGGAAATTAGGTCAATGGTAATTTACTACACAGAATGTCCAGGGATAGATTGCATGCCCTGGAGCCGAATTGGAAATCAGTCGAAAGTGCGACACTGAACATAATGCTTGGCTTAACATGATGACGAGAGGAACGTCTTTGTCAAGATAAAGCACGACAGTTCAAAAGATGTCAGGCCCAGCTTTGCATGAACAGTTGAAACACACTGTAACAGATATATCTTTTACCGTTTTTTTTTTTTTTTGTATGTGTAATGTTTTTTCTTAGGAAGTCCAGACATGACCCCCATGTGAAAATGTCAAAATTTCAGGGTTCCAGACTTAGAGTCTAGGTGCCCATGCATACCAGGGTGGCTGGTGGTGTTGAGCTCTGTCTATATACAACTTAGTCTCAAAACTTCTGATTCCTCTATTCAAACTTTGATAATTTTAGATGTAGATCAGGAGTGTAATTACGATAGTTAGGATCTAATGGTGTGTAACTTAAGAAGAGCCCCTCTCACCCCATCCCCTTTTCTCAACTCCTTGTTGACATACAAGTACTGTAAACAAATTGGCTGTTAGGAAAGGAGTCTGGGTCTTTGACAGTATTGTCTATACCATTGGTGATAACATTATTTTGAGAAACAGGAATTGACTTTTTGTTTCCTTCAAGCATTTTTTCCCCTCTTATCATAATTTCACATTCATTTGAACTGTAAACAAGACTTTACTCTTCTAGTATTATAACTTTGCTTATATTTATTGCGCCATTCAATCAGCATTTGGAAAACTGAATAAAAAAGAAAAGAAACAAGGACAAAACAAAGAAAGAAGAAAATGAAATATAGGAAGGAAAAACAGAGAAAGAATAAAATTACAGGAAGGTATCGATTGGTGTAATGGGAAAAGAAATAGGGAAAGAGAGAGAGGATGAGAGAAAAAAGAATCTCCAGTAACACCTGTATGATATATTTTTCTGCATTGTTTCTAAATGTCAGTAATTGTATATCTGAGGGCATTTAAATAGCCCCGTTGCTAAAGGCAGAGGGTAAATATGGGCAGATTAAACCGTACTTGTTCACTTCGGGGTTTGAAAGGTTATAAGTCATATCTTCCAACGTTCCTGCTAAATTACCCTTCTGTCTCTTCTCTTCTACCAGTTAATGGAGAAAGAGGATGAAAGAAAGAATTATTGATACGATTTCTCACTGCCCTATGCTTCAATCTGTACCACGATAGAGCACCATTTCAGCTGGTGCAAAACCCTATTATCATCAGTGCTACGGTTGAAAAGCCCAAACACATCCATGGTATGCATATTTTTGTTTCCAAAAGGGAAAACTGCTCAAATAGAACCAGCAGTGGGAATAGATACAACTTGGGTATGCGCAAGACTCCTTCAGTTGTAGGTGTGCAGGAGAAAAAAAAATCTTCCCAAATGATTTGGATTGCCCAAGGCAAGAGAGTGACATATTAAAAATGCAGAGTTGACTTGATGTGCGATTCATCTTGTAGAGTCCTGTGACATTTACCGAGGGATTCCAAGTGACATTCTCTCATGTACGGATAGGAGAAATATGGAAGGGTTATGGAACAGCAAAACAGGGAGGAGAGGTGTGTTAACCCATCGACTAACGAATTCTCTCACTCCAGTAGACGTAATACAGGGATCATTTGGTTCCTGTAGGCAATGGGTTTAAAGAAGGAAGATCGCGTCACCAGCAACTAATGGGGACATTATCCAGAAACGAACTGCTCGAGAGTGTTATAAGGCAAAAGGCTAACAAAATAACTCTGGAATGGTGTCAAAATACACAAGGATTGAGCTACATATATCTTGTTGACCATTCTGAGGCTAATGTTGCCATCCTTCACAAAACTTTGAATCCCTGACAAAACCCTGACAGTTTTTTATTTTTAAGTGTTCATGATCTTATGGGCAGTAAGTACTACTTCTGTTTTTCATCTACAACCACAGAGCATTGGAAGTGCATGCACAATTATATTAAATAAATTTGTAGATGTAGTTAGGCATTGTATTTAACATACACTCCTAGTTTTTAAAAGATATGGATTTTCACTATTGATAAAAATAAAATAAAAAACAAAAATATTCCAGAATATCGAATGCATTTATGAAAGCAGGTAGGAGACTACGTTGCCCAATAACAATTAACTGTTTCAATCCTGTTTCATGAGCTTCTGGTAATTGATATTGCTAAACTTGAAAGAAAATTCTCTAATATAATTAGCCCCATATATTTTAACTAAGACTAAACTAACCTACAAAATGTGTTAATATATGTGATACACGTATATGTAATTTAAAATTGAAAAATGATACTTACTGTTTAATCCATGTATCTTGGAAGATTGCACTGTATTGAAAGACAAAAAGAAAAAAAAAGGCATGTTACAATTATTTGTTTACATCCGTTTTTGGAGTTGATATCAATTTCTAAATTCCTACTTCAAATTGCAGTGTAATTATCAAATTTGATGCTTGATAGTATAATAATAAGTTTGAATACCACTCTTTTTATGGTCAATTGGAATCATATGAGAGACATTCTTTTGTTCAATAAAAGATAGATAATGATATGAAAAATGACAATACATGCACAGGTACATGTACATCCGGTACATCATTTTCCACTAATATGTTCCACAACTTCCATTATATGTGATAAAACTTAATCCATCATTGTTGATTCACATATTTATAAATGAAAATATAGCAGCACTGGGGAGGTGAAATTCACATTCTTATTTAAACCCTACAGTCTATGTTCTATATATGTATTTGTTTTCCATTACCCAAATAAGAAGATACATCTAATGGCATCACGTCCATGCAGCCACAATTACAAATTACGAAAAGGCCACCCTGGCATCGCATCTAATCTCATTACATGAGAATTATACTAATGTATTATATCTAATTGATTCAATGCTACAAAACAACTAGGTTTTCACGGTCTCATAGACAGGCTATATAGACAAATGAAAACAAAGCTGTCTTTGGAGTTTTAAAAAAATGAAAAGGAATATTCATGATACTACCCCAAAAAAATGAAGTAGTTCTACAAGATAAAGAATGTGATAGTGAAATAATATAATGCAAAAGTTTTTGAAAACAATATCTCTCAAGTAAAGTCAACAACTGACATATTATACATGTAGGACAAGAAAAATTGGATACTGCAATTCAGAGTTCAACTTGACTCTTAATACACAGTACCTTGTGTTCTAATTGTGGCCTCAATGTCATTTCCAAAATACATTAAGTCAAGCAATGTCATTTGAATGAATTAATGTCAAGGTGCAAGTACAACTACCAGACAATTTCTAAAAGTCACCTGCCATCTTCCTGGAAATGAAATAATTCCTTTTGTTAATGCCTAGAGTGAGTCAACATTGACATTAATATTTGAAAGATTTGCTCCATTTGGCAATGGCAGATACATGTACATTGAAATCTTACAATAACCTACATGTACACACAACAAGTTTGGGAAAATTAAGGAGAATATTTCACCTTAAAGAACATCAAGTTCTCCTAGAAGTCTCTTTTTAACTATACCCTATTTTCTCCTACTGTGGAAATCTATTAAAGGCAGGGTAATCATTTAAGTTGAGCTATTACTACATGTATATCCAACTATAGCTTAATATCAATGATAAAAATGCAGAATTTTACACTGAATTGAATATTCCTGATTTTCCTTTTTTTTTTTGGTTTTTTTTTTAACATAAGATTGTATTTGAGGCATTATTAACAACTCATGGATCCCAGCATTTCATAAAGGCAAATTCCCTGATTTTTTCCTGATTTTTTCCTGATTTTTTCCTGATTTTTTCCTGATTTTTCCCCTGATGGAGTTTCACAATTCCATGAACATTAAAGGAGGCATTATACACAATTAAAAGCCACCGCAGCAAATCATCCCATGTAGACGCTGTTTGGACATGACACAAAATATAAGAGACTGACTGATTTCCTAAAATTCTCTTATTTTTTCCCTAATTTCAGTAATTGTTTCGAATTCCTGGAATTTTCCCGGAATTTTCCAACTGGAAAAAGGGAAAACTCATTTTCCAGTTTTCCCTGATTTCCAGGATAGCTGGGAATCCTGATAACTGGCTTTAATTCCAATTCTATAAATGTTGTCCTAGACACCTATAGATATGGAATACAATAATGAAAAATACATATGAATATAACAAGATATTAAATCTGTTCAGTGTCTTTCAGAATGTATGACACACGACCACGCGACAATCGCTAATCCGTCACTTTCTATCATGAATCAATTCCTAACCATAACACTGAACCTGTCCAAAAACTATACCTAACACTAAACCTAACCTCAAAGTGGTAAAACCCAAATGTAACCCAAGCCCAAACCCTGCATTTTTTACGAAATAAAGCCAAGGCAGAAATTCTGCCAGACAAAATGTCAGGTCACCCATTAGGAAGGACCAACGCCCCCACAGTAGACCGGTTTGGTAATGTATTCAAATTTTATATATACCTTCAAACGATTCTAGGACAACTACCCCCTAGACAACTACCCCCCGGACAACTACCCCCCCGGAAAACCACCCCCTGGATGACTACCCCCCTAGGACATCTACCCCCAAGACAACTACCCCCCAGGACAACTACCCCCCAGGACAATTACCCCCAGGACAATTACCCCCCAGGACAACTACCCCCCAGGACAACTACCCCCCCAGGACAATTACCCCCAGGACAATTTTTCCGGGGGTAGCTGTCCAGGGGGTAGTTGTTCGGGGGGTAGTTGTCCGGGGGGGTAATTGTCCTGGGGGGTAGTTGTCCTGGGGGTAGTTGTCCTAGGGGGTAGTTGTCCTGGGGGGTAGTTGTCCTAGGGGGGTAGTCGTCCAGGGGGTGGTTTTCCGGGGGGTGGTTGTCCGGGGGGTAATTGTCCAGGGGGTAGTTGTCCGGATACGACCTTCAAACAAAGGTTGTTCTTGACAACCTGAAAGCTTGCCAGGCTTGCCGGACATAGCAATAAGTAATGTATGCAAACTGGATTCCAAGCATTGAGGCTCATTTATAAAAAGCAGGTCAATGGAATAGCTCGTCACTAGGTGCTCACAGAAGAAATGTGCATAAATTTGTATACATTACAGAACCAGTCTATTGAATACATGTATATACTTTTCTGTGTTCTAGATTTAAGATACTCTGATTTCTATTATGGAAGGCTGTTAGGCTCTTATAATAGCTATTCAAAGCTCTTATACAAGTAAATCCCCTGCTGAGAGTCAAAAGGGTGTTAACTCAAATTATTCTCCATAATGCCCTTCTGGCCCTAACCAGACAAATTATCCATTATATTTTCATTTTCTCCATCCCTAGAGTAAACCTGTCTTGGCCATTTTCTTTTCATATCTCGCTGTCTTTTTCTCTCTCTCTATCTGTCTCAATTTGTCTCTATTTGTATCTCTCTCTCTCTCTCTCTCTCTCTCTCACACACAAACACAAACATTCTCTTTCATTCTCTTGCTCTCTCCCTTCCTCCCTCTCTCTCTCTCTCTCTCCTTCTTTCCCTCTCTCTTTCGCTAAGCTCGGCTCACTTTTAACTGCTTGAAATTATTAATGGTTGACATTCTGATGCTCAACTGGAGTGAGTGCTTGACATTTTCTTCAACTGCTTTCACTTGTCCAGGATTTCCATACATGCATATAAAGGTTGAGGGGGAAAAAAATTTAATTACATGATGTAACAGGGTGGGCTATTCAACATGCAGTTGTAAATTTAGAATCAGGATCTATGCCAATGCAATCTGGCACCAACTGCTTATCATTGTGCTTTTATGGTAGTTCACTTCTACACATTTTCTTCCTTCTACCCCCCCCCCCCTCTCTCTCTCTCTCTCTCTCTATCACACACACACGCACACACACACACACACACACAAATACACACACACTTCATCCCTTTTTCTGTCACTATTTATTCCTTTGATCTACTTCTCACCTGTCTACCTGCATTTTTATACTAGCAGCAATACTATGTCATACCTTCCATTTACATTTAGGCTACACATGCTCTTTTTTACATACATCTCAATAATGCATACATATATCTCTTAGTATGTCAAGCCTCATTATTTCTTCTCATCAACGCACAAGTCTTCAACTCAACATCAAAGCACAAAATCAGGAATGACGTAACAGAGAAGGTTTTTCTACCCTTCACCTAATCCTTCTGTTTGAAAAGGCCAGAAGCGGTTGAGTTACCTTTTCTCACATGACCTACTTTCCACCAGCATCTCAAGCAGGCAAAAAAGCCACTGTGGCATTTAAGTTACCTTACAGCAGTGTCAATCTGAAAGTCTAAGAGGGAAAAAAGTGCATTTATTTCACCATCTCTGAATGTCAAGGTCCTCTATTCTGCATTTTTGAAGAGATAGAGGGGTTTTTTCAGAAAGAAAGGGGAAGGAACATAACAACTGTTTTGTTGCTGTTGTTCTTTTAGAAAGTTATGTGTACTGTGCTACCATGCTTCACATTTCACCGCAAGATAGAATGCAATAAAGGATTGAAACCATTGAATAAATGTATATCACCAGAAAAGTAACAATATTTGAATAAAGTTACAGGGGCCTATCCATTTAAGCCTTTTTTCTAAACACACACAAAAAAGTTGAAATGTAACATGTTTTGAATGTAAAACTCTAAAGAGAAGAACTACGTTGCTTGAAGTTTGTCGGAAGATTGTTGAAATGAAATACTGACACCGATTCAAATATACATGTATGTGTATTTTCTAGCACTGAAAGCATTCATTACAGAATAATAGGCTTAACATTAGATGAATCATAAAATATAATCCAATACACTTTTTTAATAATATTCAATTGACTTGAGAATGTGTACAGTCTAAACACTGTCCACTTTATATTTCTCTACATGTCAACTTTTTTAGATACATAAGCATGTTTACACAATACACAACATTTTTTATTTTCTGCAACTTAGTGCACACTCTAGCCCCTTATCACAACAAGCAAAGAGGAGAGAGGAGAGGAGAGTAAGAGAAAGAGAGAAATAGAGATAGATAGAAGAAAAGGTGAGGAGGAGAGAGAGAGAAAAGGAAAGTGAGAAGGGGAAATATTGGAGAGATCTGCTTGCAACAAACAAACAAAATATGCATGAGGCAAGAAAAGATATCGAGATGGGGTGCGAAACAGAAAAGGTAAGAAAGAGAGGAAGAGAGGGGAGACAGAAAGGAGATCTGCAACGTAGAAAGGAAAGATGGAGAGTTAAGAGTACAAGAGGATGTACAGTATACATCCCTTTCCGTGCACACTGATGAACTTCATGCATTATTACATCCAATCTACGACGTGGTACGAGACCTCGACACTCTGTAATGTTTTGTTTTTTAACTCTTCTTCATGGTTGGTTTAGGGAGAGGGGCTACCTATGTGGGGATGATTTCCAGGTACTGCAAATATTTAGGTTAACGCATTGCACAAGGAATATTTTTGGGATAGTAATTAGGCAGTATCTACTTGTTTGCTGCATGTTTACTGAGCCTTACGGAATGACAATGATTTTATGACAGGGAGATATACTTGTGTATATATAATCACATACACATACTTTACTTTTCTTTTCCTCAAAAACTCTGGATGTTCTCCACTTGCTACCATAACAAAATTTACTCTTGGAAAAATTGATGGCACCTGTACTTACATGTGCACATTTACTATCAACAATAATTGATAAGCAATATTTCAACTGAGTACTGGTACCTTTGCTTACAAAATTTAAACAATTGAAGAAAAAAGCTATTACCAAAGCTTTCAGGATCTTCTGTGAGTTTCAATTTAACAAGAAAAGAACATTTTCAGAGAATTAACTAACCAAAGACTAGTTTCTATTTCATTATTGCTACTGATAGCAGCACTTATTTGAAAGTCAAAACAGAATAATTTAGAGATAGCATAGTTCCAATAAAGCCACTATGAGAACAGCTTAAAGTAAAGTAAAACAAAATTATAATAAAACAAAGGTAACCAGATGAGGCTTAAAGCTTCTAAATTGAAGAAATTTGGACCAATGAATTACAACAGAAAGAAGAAGAAAAATAAAAATAACCTTGTTTATGTAAACCTTTCTGCCCAATAGAAGAAGTACAGTGCAGATGTCTCCTTCATACTTTGGGTTAAAACTTAACATGAAATAAACATATCCTGACACAGTAGGTATGAGTTATGACTGAACTTTTATTCACTACCATCACTCAGCATATTTCATGCTTCCCATATCTGCAAAAAATAAATGTATCCTGATGAATAAAATGTACACCAGATATCACCCTCTCAGAGTCTCCCTTTTGCATTTCTGAATGATTGTCATCAACAGATGTCTCATTTGTATAAACGCATGAACACAAAAATAAAACGGCAAGCTAAAGCTATCACCTGAAGATATGAACACAGTAATACATTACATACCTCCCCCCCCCTCTCTCTCTCTCTCTCTCTCTCTCCCCTTTCCTTTTTCTTTCCCTCTTTTTCTTTCTTTCTCTTCCTCCACCCTCCCATGCTCTTCCCCCTCTCCTCTCCACCTCTCACTTTCACTCTTTTTCTCACTGTCACTTTTTTCTCTCTCTCCCCCTCTCTCTCTCTCTACAGTAGGTGGCGTGTACAAGAAATTGCAATTATCTGTGAAAAGCACATATTCTATAATTACGTAAATATTAAGTTTATGTGGATCGCAGTTACGCATACCATGCAACACTTTGTCACACTGCAATTCACTGCTAATCAAATCATAAGAAAACTCATTGATATCAAAGTCAGATATAAAATTCTCCACTTCTGTTAAATGGAATAGAGGTTACACCACAAAATTGCTCCAGTAACTGATCATGTACATCACATATTCACATGAACAGAGATGTAGACATTTACACAATAAAAAGTAAAACATTGTCACTTGAATATATGCTTATTTTCCACAACACACGAGTTTTCCCCACACATTTAACATACGACAAAACATGTACAGGTATAATATGCAATTGTGTAATGTGGTAGATGCACATGTAGGTCTCTTGGGGGAGTCGCGTCACATTAATTTTTACCAAGACTGGGTGCAAATCTAGGCCAATACAAATTGATCTGGCTGCCTGTGGGGTTCTATGCTTGACCAAATTGCATCTGGAACTTAATCAAAAGAGATTCTGACATGCTGCCAGGAAATGTAAGCAAAATGTCACTGGTGGGTTGGGTTTGGAAAGAACAGAAGCTCTTTAGCAAGAGAGTGAACACTTTTTATTTTGTAGTTGTTTGCTACGTTGAATGCTGATCCAACAGTGCTCTAAAAGACTACATGTATGGGGAGAAACAAATTTGAGTATTTACATTCCATTCACACTCCTGATTAGGCACCAAGATCTCACTTAAATATCTGAAGTTCATAACTCATGTGATTGTACAAAAAAAATAAATTATTCTAAAATACAGTCTCTGTTTCTCCATATGAAAATTGCTATCTAAAGAGAAGGTTGAGTTCTTGGAAAGGTGAAAAATAATTTGTGAGCTGTCTCATCTTCACGTTAGTTTGGAAGAACATCATAGTAGAAATGTCCCCAGAAAAAGACTGCTCTTCAAATGCCCTCATATTCGAAATATGACGAAGAAAAGCTGAAGTGTTCGGGCCGAACATTCACGCCACACGTGTGTGCAGTCCCATATACCCATTTCTGTGTGCAGTGCAGTGCATGTGCTTTTCAGTGATATTGGGTCAATTTCTTATCACTTTGATGATTCCAAGACCTCATACACAAATTCTTATATGTAGACATAATCAACCTCTCCCAGTTGCTTTGAGACAGCTTCTTTCACAATTTAATTGCATGACCAGAACTCAACTTTATCTTGAAAGTCTCATGAACGGTAACATGTACCTTCTACCAAAAAAAAATCTTTATCGCAGATCAAGGACAATGCTTGTAGTCAAGCAGTTAATGCGTTACCTTTCAGGTCTCATCAGGCGAAGATTAAACAAACTACATTTTCACAAATTTTCACACGCTACCATTATAGCACCAATTACAGGGTGAAACATACATGTATTGGTTTAACACCGTGATGACCCATTATTTGGTGAGAGTCAATTCCTAGATGTGAGGTAGGGTACCATGCCTGAGAGGATACATGCAACACTCTGGTATGCGAGGAATGCCGGTCAGCTGAGGAACTATGTCACTAGTCAATTCCCAATGGATAATCTCCTTCTAGGACTCCACTATACTAAATAAGCTTACAGTAAAATCATACTTGGAGAAAGTTCTTTTGATGGCCATGCAACTTCCAAGAAATTGCATTCACAGTGGTAGGGAGAAATAAGACAGTAATCACAGCAGAGACTGAGAAAAAAATATATCACAAAACATTCAATACATTCTAACCGGTGTTAATCAATAGTACACATATCAGTATACATGTAGAATTGAAATCGTATTCAAACTATCAGTGTTAGATATGAAATTATAAGGCCACAATTTGGACAAGAAATGTTTTTGGAAATGAATTATGAAACATAATGCTCTTTCTGTGAAGGTTTGATGTTCCAAATCCCAAGATCAATATGTGAACATCAATCACCCATAAGTACATGTAAATACATTTAGACTTCTGCAACAAAATTACAAATTGATTTCTTTGGCTTTTTAAAGAAGAAAAATCTCTTGTTGTTATCCATACATGAAATTGTCAACACAAGCAAATAGCTTAAACCGTATAGGTATTCAACATGCATGCAACAAAATATAATTATGCACTGGCACAGAGGTCAGTGACAGTGTTGTCTGTTTGAGCTCTATGTCAATGACCATCTACTCTACTTTCATCCAGGCCTTGGCCTCACTTTGAAATACAATCACTTAACAGTCAAGGAAGATGAGTAATTTGATCCAATAAATATATTGCATAACTGGGTGACTTCACTATGATTTTTTTTCAACTGGGTATCCATCAAATGAGTACCAAGTACCATTCACTTTTTAGATTTTATTTTTGCACTAGATAAGGGACAAAATACAGATATAAAATAAGCATGAAATAAGCAGGAAAACAAATCAAAACAAGATATTTGCACGATAAATTCATATTTGGGCATTCCATCTGCAGCCATTGAAAGAAAGATCTACATGAATCTATGATTGCTTGCATGTCTTGGTGAATTTTTTTACCTCTTCATTAACATTGAAAAGATGAAATATCTTGGGTTATTATATATCAATCTCTAAGATCTAAGAAAACAGTTATTATCATTTCAAGGGAATAAATACTATTGGAAGTTAATACTATTTGAGGAAAATAAGTAGTATTTTAAGAGAAAAATAGTATTTGAAGGGAAAAAACAGTATTCAAAGGGAATGAAATATTTGAAGAAAACAAATACTATTTTAAGAGAATTTAACATAGTATATTTGAAGAGAATAAATAGCATTCAAAGAGAATAAATAGCATTTGAAGAGAATAAATAGTATTTGAAGAGAATAAGTAGCATCTGCAGTGGATGCATGCAGGCTGGACACACGGAAAGAGAAACAGAGGTGAGCTTTGAGTAATTTGAGTATTAAAGGTGTATATCATGAATCTCTATATGGTATCTTGTTGGAACCAGCTTAACAGGTGAAAAGGATACAGCCTTCTGTCATTCTCTTCAAAGTCACTTGGTGTATAGTAAAAAATGGATTAATTCACTTCATATGTCATTGAGATACTTCATTTCTCCTCCAATACACCACATCACATGAATGTGAATAAAAATCATATTTCATCATCCCATAATCAACATGTCAACAGACATCTATGATTTATGTATCATGATTCATGATTGTCTTTGGTGAAAGATAGAATGATATTGCCCTAACGCTCGGTGCCACATAATATACCTACCTATTCACTGATGAGATAAATGTAGGGATATCACACTACAGATAGGCAGGAAATGACTGCATTCCTTTGGGAGGCTATCTACATGTATGACAAAGCTACAAGGAACTGCATCCTCAATGTGAACTCATGTCGCTGGCCACAGGGTCATAGGGATGACATTTATAATAGGCTTTTTACACTTGATTTTTTTTTAACCCCGTACTGTCCTTAACCCTGGACTATCCTCAACCCCGGTCTATTTTTTTTTTTTGCTGTTCTCATTTGCAGTTTTAGTCCTGTACTATCTCCCTAGCCAAAGTGCTTAGCCACACCTTTTTAACATTTAGCCCCACCTTTTGTGGGGCTAACCCTGCTTTTTTCCAGGGTTAAAATAATCCCGTACTATCATGGCGTTAGTCCACTTTGGTAAAATGCAATGTGAACAGAAAGTGGGTTAAGCTTAGTCCCGTACTATCTGTGCCCCACTGAGCAAAATTTTGCAAGTGTAAAAGCTATCGCTATATAAGCTCAATATAATTATTATTATTATTTACAACACAGCAAGAGCATTCATTTCTAGATGCTTCCTAGTAACACATGCTCTATAGATAGAAAGTTGGGCTGTGAAAGCTTCATTTACTGGTGCAAATTTCTTGCAGCAATAAAAAGTTGCACCACATTTATTCCTTATTTTTTAAAGAATGCATGTACTTAATTATCCAATTTGTCAATCAGAAATGAAAAAAAAAATGCTTTAACATGTAAAGTATACACTTTAAAATATAAACAAAAAGGACTTGTATCCCATTCTCTAATCACTAATGCATGCATGTGGATGTACAAGACATGATGAATGTCTTCTAAAGAAATTATTCATACACCTGTCATCCTGCATACTTCCAATTTCAAAGTGCTTATCATTTATCAAGAAAGAGCGAGGACCTGTCTGATTTGAAACACCACAGAACCCCCATGGCTTCTCATCTTCTAGAATGACCATGTTTACATTCTACCAGCATGCCAACATGCACTGACATTTTGGTAAGCATGCATCACCCGCTCCATGTATTCCTCCCCACCTCCAGCATGCAGAAAAATTTCGCCCAGGCCGGAAGATGCAAGATATTAGCCTTGCTATTTGTTCTGTCAGACTCTAGGGCTACGCTGCCCTTTAAATGTAGTGCTCCAAACATTTTTTTTCCCCCCACACCGTGCATTGGAATTAGGAGTTAAACTTTGCCCTATACAGGTACATGTAAGTCATGTATTACAAATCTGCCCCATACATGTACAAGAGACTCGAGAGTAGGCTCTGCACTTCTTGCAACTACTATGTGTCACACTGTACATACATGTATGTGCATAGATACATAACTAAATTGTAGGAAAACAGAAGAAAAAGTAACAGTCAATAACTAGAATAAACACCATGGGGTTCATGGATTTATTCATAAAATTATGATAAATCTATTCACTTGATATACGTAATCCGTAAATGTACATATGATGCATAAAAGTACATGCACATGTAATGCCAATATCATTCACGTACAAGTAATGATTCCTCCAAGAATGTTGAGCTCTAACTGTTCAGAATTGACATTTTGAGGACTCCCTCTACTGGTGAAGAAATAAAAAGACAAAGTTACTGAAAGCCTACAAAAAATATCTTGAAGAGTATGTGTTCCAGGGCAATGGACCTCTTCTGAAATGTATTTTACATTTATGCATGTCTGCACTCCTGACAGGGATCTCATCTCCGTCATGTTAAATTTTTGTCAAAATGGACCTGACATTTCACGTAAACTTTATAGCGATGCAGTGCAATTATGGCATAATATGTTCTTGCAATTGAGAACAAGAACTCATAGTTTTCAATATGTTAATGGCAGTGCAGTACTCCCTTTGGCCCCTATTCCACTAATTCAGTCAAACATGATGCTGGGTCTCAGTCACTTTTTAATAGAGTCAAAACTGAGACCTCGGTCTGAATTCCTTTGTAGACTCAACAAAGCTTAAAGATAAAGTAGAGTTCTGGTCATGATATTGAATTGTGAAAGAAACTGTCTCAAAGAAATTGGGAAAGGTTGATTATATAGCACATAAGAATTGGTGTATGCTGTAAGGTTTTGGAATTACCAAATGATAAGAAATTGACTTAATCCTGCTGAGAGTCACATGCACTGCACTAAGAAATGTGTATATGGGACTACACACAAATGTTCGGCCCCAACATTTCAGCTGCTTGTCATATTTTAAATATTAGAGCATTTGAAGAGCAATCCTTTTCAGGGGACATGAATCTACTATGATAATCTTCCAAACTAACATAAAAAGAATGACAAAGCTCACAAATTATATTTTACCTTTCAAAGAACTCAAGCTTCCCATTAAATAAAGCATTAGGTATGCATTTTAGTAGAATATGGGACTGTGTGTACTGTTTATACAACTGTATATTTACTGTCACACCCAGTTATGGTGAAATGGAGGGGCTTTGGTTGAGAAAAGCTTAAAATGGCTAGCACAACATTCAGTTGCCCTGGACATTGCGCAAATAATGCAAGAATTACCTGTTTAAGAAAACATGCGGATAAGAATTTACAGATCTTCTAAAGTCTGGCTCCTGTCTATTTCAATCTCTCTTTAGATGATGATCAGAGACATACACATGAACAATGTATGACTCAACACATTTTTTTTCTACCCATCCCTATTACTTCAATGAACTACATGTCTCTTCCTAATTGCAGTTCTGCAAAACATTTAAGGGAAAGTCCACCCTGATATTAAGTTGATGTTTTTTATAAAGAAGCAGAAAAATGAAAGAAACAGATCAATGAAAGTTTGAGCAAAATCCTATAAGATATCAGAAAGTTAGGAATTCATGAAGTTGAAATCAATCAAACACAAATTGGTAACTCTGTGATGTATCTTGCGAGCTCCTCTCCCATTTGCTCTCTACACGAAAACTCTATAAATTTTCATTTTCTTTGGATCTGATGAGGAAATAGATTTGTATCATACAGGTTTTGTGTAAAAGCATATAAGTGAAATGATTATATCTAGGGTGCACGTACAAAAATATTTGCTTTAGAGAAAATGGAAATTCATGATTTCATCCGTACGGGGCAAACGGAAGTGGAGCTCGCAAGATACGTCACGGAGTTACCGATTTGTGTTTGATTGATTACACCTTCAAATATTCATTACTTTCTTATTTCTTATCGGATTTTGCTCAAACTTTCATTGATCTATTTCTTTATTTTTTTTATGCTTCTCTTAAAACCAAGTTGATATTAGGGTGGACACCCCCTTTAAGGATAATATAAAATCCAACTCGGGGTCTGTTCAAACAAAATTAAATATTGTTTCAGAAAGTGAGAATCACCAAGAATGCCTCAACAGAGAATGGGGCACTGCATGAATAAATAATGATGAAGAAATATAGTATATTAAAACCTTTTTTTAGGGGGGGGGAGGGAAGTGCTTGACTGTGCACTGTTCTCAAGCTATACAATGTTCACAAGGTATGTTCACCTTCATTGCTCATCAAGGCTCCTTTACAAAATGATGTCCAAATCTCTGTTCGGATGTATCATATTTGCTTACACAAGTAAAAGTTAATCATATATCAAAGCTCTAGGAATTGCATTTCATTTACAGGGTAGGCATGATTTAAAAAGCAATTTCTTGATTTTTTTTTTTAAATTGTGGATTTATATAAAAAGCAAAGAAGTAATTTTTGTGTTGATTTTGTTGATGTGGCACAAAAAACATTACTTGAAAATTATTGTTAGATTTTTGGGGGGGAGGGAGCAAAAAAATTCATCCAAGTGAAAGTTTTTTTACATCTACCAAAATAACATTTTTCTACAGGAGCAATATTTAGGGCTTTAACAAAAAAAAAATCAAATAGATCAATTTATATCACATATCAAATAAATCTGATTTCTTTTAGTATTTTCAAAATTGTTGACACCGTCGCCGTCAAAAAAGCAACGCCTACATGTATGTCTCGCTTTTGCTTATACAGGCGAGACAAAAAAAACCCTGTTATACTAGGATTGTACCTAGGCAAACACTGTTAGTAAAATAATTCAATAACGAATTAACTTCAACAATTTTTTACTGGTCTTCACATACAACAAGAACTCATAAAAGCTTGTAGACAGAAATGTACAGCCATGTACTCATGAATATTAATCCCTCGCTCTCTACAGAAGCAAAATTTTTATTCAAAAATAGATCTAGTGAAATCTATTGGGATGATGCCAAGGGAGGAGCAGAGAGGAGTATCTTTGTATTCTAAGAAGGCAAGAAGGCATTACAATGTGGAAAGGCTTGTATTTACGCAGAACCCTGTCCATAGAAGGAGAATCAGGGGTAGGGCCTCGTGTGTGAAATATTTAAGGATTAACGAAATAACTCTCATTTATTGGAAAACTTCATTAAAAAAGCAGAGAATTGCCACCAAGGTGAGAATTCCCTGAAAATAGTTAGTATTGGAGTAAGACATATTACTGCTCCAGGGCGCTCAATCCTCTATTCAAATTCGAGTTTATGTAGAGCTTTCCTTATGATTTGATTTGCGGAAATCTGCAATCCCAGTTACAATTGACATCACATGTAAAAGGTATCACAAGTTCTGGTAATTACAGGAAATACACAATGACATAAAACTTTCACTGAAACGAGTGAATGTTCAGATCTGCAAAACAATTTGGTGGAAATTATATCATAAATAGCTGAGTAATGAAAAACAATAAAGAAAAAGAGAAAACAAGATGAATGCGATTGCGTCTCCTACATGTACATGTATATGCCTCTGCCTATATTCAGTTGATGGCTCAAACTGTTCTTGAAATATTGTGATAACCAGAATAAAAAGCCTCTAATTACATGGTAATTGACCTTACACCTTATAACCCAAAAGTCTGATCACTTTATCTCCTCCTAGTCATGAATACAAAATAGTTGAGATATGGTGATAACAAAGGTAAAAAAAACATTAATTTCACATACACCTGTATAATGACCTCTATGACCTGTCACCTTTGACCTACGTGAACAAAAATCTAATCAGTTCGTCTCATTATGGTGATGCATACTAGTTCCAAGTTTGAAGTTAATGGATCAAATGGTTCTTGAGATATCACGTTTAGGCTAAAACCTGCAATTTCTGAATTGACCTCTATGACCTTTGACCTTTGACCTACATATCCCAAAATCTAATCAGATTGTCTATCTATGGTGATACATATGCTAGTACCAAAGTTGAAGTTTATACCTCAAATGGTTCTTGAGATATCGCATTAACAAGGCTAACACCTGCATTTTCAGAAAGTGACCTCTGTGACCTTGACCTTTGACCTACGTACCCCAAAATCTACTCAGATCGTCTTCCTATGGTGATACATACTAGCACTAAGTACGAAGTTCATACCTCAAATAGTTCTTGAGCTATCGCTAGAACGAGGCTAACACCTGAAATTTCAGAAATTGGCCTCTGTGACCTTGACCTTTGACCTACATACCCCAAAATCTAATAAGATCGTTTTTCTATGGTATACTAGCATCAAGTTTGAAGTTCATACCTCATGTGGTTCTTGAGTTATCGCTAGAACGATAAAGCGGGATGGACGGACAGACGGAAGGACAGACGGACAGCACCACCTTCAGTGGGCGGAGGCATAAAAAAATGAGCTATACGTCCTAACGTATGTATGCACATAGTCTCCTACAAATGTATGAGCAAATTATGTGAGATGCGTTTTTCATTCAATGTTATTTCCAGCAAGTTTATGGACTACATGAAGATGTACCAATATGACTATATTTTCCTGTTCTAAACAAGCTACATTCAGCATGATCAACATGATGAACAATCCTGAAGTACTCCAAGCTAACTTCTTTCCAAATGAAATGGCAACAGCAGAATTCAAGATTAGATTTTAAGGGTTTCTTTTTTTATGAACATCGCAGTCACGAGACAAAAAAGATGAATTTCCTGTTATTCTTTTCATCTGTTGCTAAATTAGGATTCCGTTTTACAATACTGTAAAGGTGGTATTATGTATAACAAAAATAAAAACTTACAAAATTTCTATAGCACCTGTCTGCAGCAAATATGCATGCCAAGTCATAAAATGAGCCCAATATAAATAACAGGGGACTAAAAAATATTTTGCATTCTACATGTATATGTTTGCAGTTCCATGTTGGTATATTATTTTCAAATTTCACCTTCAAAGTTTCTTTTGTTTTTTTAGTCTATGGAAGTTTAAATAAACATAAATAACAGTAAAAATAACTTGTCAGCGGACTAGTCGTCAACATATCCCTACATGCACTCTCTCACTTATGATATTCATTATTTCTCTCTCTCTCTCTCTCTTGCTCTATAATCCATAACCATTTGAAGGTCTCATTGAGTTTGGGGTGATTTGATATGTCTTCTAATGGCAATACAAACTACTTTTCTTTTTATTGTTCAAATGGTAATCAAGTATGTACACATGATATTAGCTTGTGATGCTATATATACATATATGTGCTACACAGAAAAAACATTTACAATACACAAGTAACTGTTGATTAGGCAATGCATTGTGGGCTACTACTTGGGTTTTTTGCATACATTTTAGAAGCAAATTATGTACCAATACAAAAAAGATATATTTGGTACTACATTGCTTGTAATATCCTACTGAATATCTCCAAGATTACATTATTTCAATTTAGTTTTTTTCTCTCTTTCTTGGCAGTAGTAAAGTTATTCAGGAAAATAAAGACAAATACTGTACAAACCTGTTTCAGCCTGTAAACGTGAGGTCTGTGACTTCTGCTGACTGCTTGATCTATGATTCTTTGGTGTGTTGTGTGATTCTGATTTGAGTTGATTGTCATAAAAACATTACGGTTTGAAGATTGTCAGTCTACTGTCTGAGCTGCAATAGAAGAAATCACCTGCAAAGAAGAAAAAAATAAAGATTTACATGCGAAATCATTACATTTACAGTAGTAAATGCAATCCAACACATATTCTTGAATCATTGCACAAATTAAGACATGAACGTTCATTTACCCATGCTGCCCAGTTTTATGGAATAGCCTTCCCAACTCTTAGAAACATTAATACAATAGATACGTTTAAGTCTGCCCTTAAAACACAGTTATTCCAAATTAAACAGATAGGGGCCCTCTTGCCTAAAAAGTTGCGATTAAACGCAACTCAAAAAATTAAACACAAGTGCAAAATATGTGATCCTGATTGGTTGAAAATCAAGTTGCGTTTAATTTTCTGAGTTGCGTTTCATCGCAACTTTTTATGCAAGAAGGCCAGGAACTCAGAAACAGAAACAGAAACCTATTTTCTCTTTGCTTTGCTTTTCTTTTTCTACCTAAGCACAGAGGGACATACTTATGTAATGTGTTATGTGCTACACAAGAATGGTTTATTATTATTTATTATCATTAAAAATTCATTACTAAAGTTTGTCAGGTCCCCATATGCAGGGAGTAATAGAGCACTCAGACTTGGAAGAATTCCCATTTATTGCGTACAGCAAAAATACTTTAAAGGGAAACTTGAGTTCTGAGAAAGGTAAAATATAATTTGTGAGCTTCCTCATTCTTTTTATGTTATTTTGGAAGATTATCATTGCAGATATGTCCCGTGAAAAGGATTGCTCTTCCAATGCTCCCATATTCAAAATTGGACAAGAAACAGCCGAAATATTTGGGCCAAACATTTGTATGTAGTCCCATATACACATTTCTGTGTGTAGTGCATGTGACTCTCAGCAGGACTGAGTAAATTTCTTATCATTTTGGTGATTCCAAAACCTTACAGCATACACCAGTTCTTATTTGCTATTTTAATCAACATTTCCCAATTGCTTTGAGACAGTTTCTTTCACTCTTCAATTTCATGACCAGAACTCAACTTTATCTTTAATTGCTACTGGGCCACCAGCGCATTCAGGGATGTTTGGCACAGGTCCTAATGTACATGAGATTGAAAAGTGTAAACTGTGGTTTAGATGAATAATTTATTGCCATTAATTTCCCTTGCAAGGGCGGTTCTTCTGAGGTTCAGAATAGAATGTGCATTACATGTACATCAGACCTGTCCAGTGTAAAAGTGAAGTCTACTTTCAGTAATCTATAGTATGGTTCACACGAAGGGAGCTAATTAAACTTTGAAGTTTCGCTTGTAGTTTCAAAACTTTAAGTTATCTTGTACATGTAGTTTCAGACCGTATGAACGGACTCATAGTTTTGAAACTTTCAGTTTACTTGTAGTTCTAGAACCACAGGCATCTTGTGGTTAACGCCAAAACCACAAGCAGCGGGGGGGGGGGGGGGGGGGGGGGGGGGGGGGGGGGGGGGGATCCTCCATCGCAGTTATCGACCGGTGTGGACAAAATAAACTTATTGATAACGATGACTTCTCTGTTCATGTTAAACGACAATCGCTCGACTTGTAATCTCAGAACGAGGGTCATTGTTTCGGGCCTGTGTGAAACCTTGTCGTTGTAAGTGGGTCGTTGTTTCGTTAAATTAAAGTTTCGCTAACTTAAAAGTTTCAAAGTCCCCCTAGTGTGAACATAGCTACTAATACATGTATCTGTTATCAGGGAAAACCCGAATGGTGTCAAATTCCCCATGATATCCCAAGATATGACTACATGTTAATACACATGTACACAAACTCTTTTATTTTTCAGTTAGAACTATGATGCAACAGGCTAAGCCTACAGTTATGTACATGTAGCTCTGACCATTATGCATAATGATCAGATAAATGAACATTTTGTATGTAAATGTATTTACTGCATCTTTTTAACATAAAATCTAAATTTCAGAATATCGACCTGTTGGAGACAATCTTATTTTTAAACAAGTACTTCTCTACAGGGTTTAATCCAGAGTAAATGTATCTTGTACGCATTATTTAATGGGTAACTGGATGACTTTTACATGTAGATACCATGTTGTGTACATGTAGATGAACCTTCCTTTACAATACCCTCATGCAAAATGAAATTTCTTCTAAAATCACCACTAGTTAACACACATACCACCCAGACATACACGTATCATAAATTTGGTATTCAGGCAGCAATACCGGATCTATATTCATGATGAACTTGGCAGAAATGAGCTTCAATTCATCCCACCGTCCAATTAAACCTATCCCAGTTTCACCCACTACGAAGAAGAGTCTAGCCATGCATAACCCATGCCCCCACAATGATTGCTGCCAATATGCAAACATGACCTGCCCTCATCCAAGCCGCCTGGACACGTTCTAAGCATGGGCGTCGCTAGAACATTCTGAACGTGTTCATGGTCGACTCTGTTATCAATCACAATTCCTTTCTCCACCTTCCAAAAACATTAAATGGAATGAAATAAAAGAATAAATGTAACAAGCAGCATCCTCTTGATATATTTTTACTGGAAAATTGCCAATACAGTACACAATTACACGTACATGTACATCAAGAACAACACCGTGTATGCATGTACAGTTTGGGTGCAGCAGTGTAACAGTGCCGAGATGTTCTCTCAATCTTAAGTAAATGTTGTTCTGCTGCATGAAAATAATACATGCAATATCATTAATCTACAAACGATGTGTGCATTATCCTGTGCACATGTACGGCATTCCTAACAGGCTGGCATGATTTTCCGTCTCCACCACACGGAGCCCCAACGAAATCTATTAATTTGGGCGCAAATGAGAAGCAGGCTTAATTTCACTTGCTTCGTTCTAAATGATACCTGATAGACCCATTAGCATGAATTAGTGATGATGGAAATATGGAAATTGCGTTTGGCACTCTTACTGTCAATATGAGTGCACATTGGCACAATTATTCCTCCGCCCACCCGCTCCTTATCTTGTAGCTATAGATGTACAATTTTGTTGCCAGTATTACTCACATAAGACGTTGGCTAGGGTGAACAATTTTTGTTGAAATAAGTGGGAAATAAAGTCAGAAAATAGGATGATTCTAATTATTTAATAAGATCCACAGCAAGGCAGTATGCAAGTGTAAGCCGGTTGAAAAAAAAATTATTTACGTAATGAACAATATCAAATTCTGAATACAAACAAAGCCTTTTTCTGTTGTTATTTGTAATCTACCATAAATGAATGACAATCTAAATTTAGAACAACAGTAACTCCAAATATGTTTTTGAAAAATTGATTAATTCACTTAACCCGTTGCATACATGAAAAGAATGGTGGTTTCTGCCACAAGTCAATAATCTTACGATGCAATCTTAAATTCTTAGATACACAACGAATGAACCATTTTCTCGAAATGCCAGATTTACTAGAACTACAAATAGTTTGACTTGCCAAGTGTTTTTGGCATGAATGCTATAGATATAATCTAACCTAAATAAATATTTCATGTATTGGATATTGTGAAATTCTGAGAATTTGGTGAGTGCATGTGCACATGCAAATTGAGTAAGGGATTTCCCCCTAGACCTAATTTCAGGAGAGGAAATGGTCCAGGAAGGGAATATATTTCTCAGTTTTCACACATGCAGTGTACATACAAGCACAGATTACTATAATTTGATCATTCATTGCCCTGATGTCAAATAATTTCACATCCCTGCCACTTGCTGGTATGCGCAATTCAGAATTACAAGGGCAATTGCGACAGCATTATCAATATTCTTATTTCATCATTTCATGCGCACACCCAACCTGAATTATTTTTACTCCACTCGGAGTGTTGAGACATAGCGATTCAAATCCAGAATTCCATATCCAAATCAAGAAACTTTCACCAAATTTGCATGTGGATGGTATGCAAGCAAGTTCATGCAGCAAAGTAATAATTCACAAAAGTATCTTAGAGCAAAAATGGGCATCATTCGCAATTAGCGAAAGTTTCACCAAAGTTTGAGTTTTACAGAAGGCTACTTCAAACTTAATAATCACCAAGCAGAAGCTATGCTTCAAAACCCCTCACCCCCTTCTCTAAGTTCTCCTTCTGAAGGACCATGGAAGCAGGCTTGAACAAATTTCTTTTTATAGAATAAAGTGTTCTTTTTTTGAAATATGATTTTTGTAAAAATAAATTATACTACATGTACAATGTACATGTAGCAGCTCCCATTAAGACAAAATACATGTAGGTCTTTGCACTATGTCATTGTATTCCAACAATCAAAATTTTGTCAGATCCAGGTAAATTAATATTTCAAGTCCACTGCAAATCAATCCTTTGCTTTCTTTTCTTCCCTTTTTGTGTCCTCAATAATACAAGGTCAACTAACAGGACTAAACTGTACAACTTCCGCCTTTCCCTGATCATAACCCCCGCTGCATTTCCTGATTAAAACTGTTTCCATGGAAACAAGTGATACCCATAAAAGCAGGGTGCAGACATGACTTTGGCCCAACACAGGAGGAGTAAAAGAGTATGCAGTGTGCTGTGTCCATCCAGAGTTGATACTTACTTGTTCAGGGAAAAATGAGTCACTCAAGAACTCTTTCATTGTGCAATACAATCACTATCAATTATTTTGAAAATGGAATGGAATTCATAGTATTAAATCTGTAACAAACAAAAAAGCTCTTTCGTTTTTAAGGGATTTTGTAGTGTTGGTAAAAATTGAATTGATTTCCTCATTTTTCTGCTAGACACATGTATTGTGGATACATGTAGCAAAAAAGTTTGCTTTGGAGTTCCCACATTTTTGAGAAATCACACATTTAGAATTGTTTTTTAAAGAGTTATTCATCACTAAGGAATAATTATATTACGGCTGATTTGCCCAACTTTGACTACCAACAGTATATCTAGACAAGAAAACTACATCGTCCATTTGGACAGATAACCTACATGTAACTTGACTTATCTTCCAATATAGCTCTCCATGCTCACTGATGATGAAAACTGGAAATCAATTTGAACTTACATGTACATGTAGACCAAGAAGATGCATTAGGGTAGAATTTTTTTTTTACATACATACATATGTACTTAAGAATATATATATATACATTTCAATGTTGAATGATATATTTTTTTTTAACTGAGACATCAGAAGTTTGCCAGGCTCACATGGCACTTCTACCCATTCTGTATTATCTTTACAAGTACTTTTTAAAGATAATCTTTAAAAAGAGAGTTCTGATAATGAAAAAATATCAATCTTAACAGTATCCAGCACAATTATTACAAAAGAAAGGTATCTTAAAATAAATAGTATCTGAAAAATGGTTCTGAAAGAAAATGTGTGATTACTGAGTAATAAGCAAAATGAACAAGACATATGAAATTTCAGGACTTCATGTACACGTATAACCAGTCCACGCACATTATCTACCTGCAATAATGTCCTATATGTACATACATGTACCTATGCTGGTGATTTTAAGGGTATGCTGAGTTTTTTTGCAATTTTGTTTACATTTATTTTGTTTACATTTATTTTGTTTACATTCGACTGGGCTAAACTATACCACAACTATACATACATGTTTGACTACATAACAAAAAATCACAATTGATTTCTTGAAATGCTTTGTCAAAATGAAGCTTCATTGCATGTACTCAAAATTGACTTGAACAATTTGTAATATAGAGTAGAAATACACTTAACATAAAATTGACCATTCTTTCTAAGCCCACTGTTTTATGAACTGCACAAAGTATTTTGAAAAGTTTTTTTTTTTTTTACTCTTTTACATGTGTTTTAACTTTGTAAAAAAACTGGCAAATGAAAGTCAGCTTGCTCTTGTATCTAAAGGGGAAGACATTGTCACAATGGATTCATTGCCTCTTTCTGCTTAAGCCTCCTCGATATCGATCGGATGTTTTGAATTTCCTCTATAAGCCCTGCCTCTGATTGATGCCATGTCACATACTCCTTTCTGGAAAAGTCCTCTCCTCAAAGCAAATGCTTCTAAAATTGGGTGAAATTTGTAGGCTATTCCTTGAATTAGTCGAAGAGTAAATAAGGCGAGAATAAAGATCAAACTTGTGGCCCTATTGAGTAATGGCACAAAGCTCAAAAGCTTGTAATAATCAAGAGTAACTGGAGAAGTCCAAGCTAAAATGCAATCGTTTTACGACCAAGCAATTAAGAAGGGATTGTGAGTTCTATCGCAGGAACCCTATAAATTGCAGTGCTACAACCAAAACTGAAAAATGAAAGCTCTGTCAAAAGAAGCAATTTCAGTCAATCAATTTAAAAGTAATTTTCTTACAGGGAGAAAGCAGAAAAGGCAGAGACACAGTAGGTGAAGTTCAAACTAAAATTGGAATAAAACTTTTGACAGTTCAGACCACTTCACATGTTGGAATTTCAAATCAGCATATTGATAACATCAGTGATGTATTGTCTGACAAGTGGCCCATTCATTTATACAGGCAAAATGACTAAAATGCATGTTTTTTTTTCTATCAATGAGCAGGATATATTTGTTTATAACTGAGATATTGGAATGTATCTTCTTCTTTTTCTCTTGTATTCATTAATATTGAATTTCACTGTTTATTTGACTCATACTGCTTTTTCCGGTTCATCTATATTTGTTAATCTACAGTGATTGTTTTGATTGTGTTCTCTTAATCCATTATTTGTATCTGCTTTCATATCTATATTTTTAATATGCACGTAAACAAAACAAATTTCCTTCTAGGATTTATGGACCATAAAGATTAAGTTGAATTGAATATTTTGAGGATAACAACATGCCATTGCTAATAATCATAATACATGTACATCTTGAAAATGAAAAGGTTACTGACAATAGGAATGAAAAATTCATATTTTAGTGTAAAACAATTAGGAGAGTTACAGGGTGTTCAGACATAAAAAATTTATACCAAAACGGTAAAGCTATACCAAAACAGTATAGCTATACAATGAATTTTTGTGGATTTATGTGTCTGAACGCTGACTAACGAAACGTCGTATTTACGAAACGTCGTATAACGAAACTGGGGTCAGAGCATCGTTTCGAACTAGAACTCAATAACGAATCACCTTTCCGTGTGTGTCTGAACGTATGGCGACCATAGAACGGTATAACTGGGCGGGGCTTAACGTGAGCGTGCACGAAAGGTGTCCTTACCAGGGGGCGGGGACTGGCAGCCACCATAACAACATGCGCAGTGGAAAACTGCGCATCTATACGATGTTTTTCTAATCGGTCGAGATATGTGTCTGAACGGTCCGTAGGCTATACGATGAAAATTTTATACGTTTCTTTATCGAGTTTCGGTATAAACGTTTTGCGTCTGAACAGGGGGATATTCCTAAATAGATCACAGTGGAGTGAATAATATGCTACTTTGAGACAATCTCATCTCATATATTTAGGAATAACTCTCCTTCACATTTTTTTGTTATCGATTCATGTATTGTACTGTGCCATTTAATACATTCTGAATAATTCATAGACATCAGCAAAGGTAAGTCATTAAATCAAATCACAAGTGATCGGTCCAGGCATATCAACTTTCTAAAGTTAAATTGTGACTTGTAATACTTTGTTCCAATGTTATATTACCGTGCACAAAAATATCTTCCATAGAGTTCTTCAAAAAGAATTTATCTGGTTCTGCTTCAAGAAACACTGTTCAAATCTGAAATTCTTTGGTACCCACTGCATGGAAGGGTTAAGTTCCTTACAGGGTACCAATCACCAACAAATATTTTACTCTGTATGTTTGAGGTTCTGTGTCATTCTACTATATTCCAAATATGGGCTTCGAATATCACTTCTATAAAGAGATATTACAAGTTTAATTATACTCTCTATAAGCATAACAGTGACTCGTGAGTAGACTACTCAACGCACCCGTACGAGCTCGTGCGGAACCCAACTCGGAGATTGGATTCCGCGCGAGCACCTTCATGTTATCCTTTATTTCCTTCATACTCCTAAACTGTTGACCTATAGAATTTCAGATAAAGTTCTTTGAGGTTAATTTTATACTTCCTAGCGGTATACAAATTCTTTTTTCGGGTGGTTGGTACACTTTAAAGATTGCATTCTGCTATTGTGAGGAAGACATCAATTTGTTGTGCACAAAATTACATTAAATTAATAGGCAGGGTTTTGGCAGTGCATACAGGTATCATACCTAGCAATGGGGACATGACATTTCAACACACTAACAATCAATATAATAGAGAGTGGCTGCATTTTCCTAATTGCGAAAAGGCATGCCTTCCTCTTCAACATGACTTTTAGCTTGGATTGCTGCAGAAATCACAAAATAATTTACTATGCACCATCCACCCAGGTCCAATATTAAAGGGGCAGTCTAATGAGAACTCATGGGGAAATGAAATCGGAATTTGCAAAAGGCTCGTTTACTTGTACACATAGCACGCCCGTTGTGCGAGGCCGTCGGACTAAGGTCATAAATGATCGGACGGCACGAAGTTGACCGAACTGGAGCTCGGCGAATACTTCGGGTTTAACCAGTCCCGGGCTCTTAGTCTTGTAACTGGTTGTAACCTCGTTCCCCCAAACAAGTTTAGTGTAATGCTGAAATATTTCCAAATACAAAACACGGTTAACTTCTGGTTGATTAGTCTAGCCATCGCTTCTGCACTGCCCTGCCGCGACTCGTTGTCGCCACGATTACGTAACTAATCCCTGGCTCTACCAGAGAGCTGGCTCTGTAATTACTTTTCCATATGTTTGATTACTTTCCCACCGCGCGAAATTTAAAACACAAGCCAGTCTTATCTCAGAGGTGGTCCAATATGAATCACATGTTTTAGCACGTGCGATGGAAGTCCTTGTATCGAAGTGACACGAAGCTCCGAGTATATTTTCCTCTCTCATCGGAAATCGCCCATGCAGGCCTACCAAAGTATCCCTTTAATACCTCAATGATGTTAATCACATGACTTCATCATGTACACAAACATAGATGTCCCATCTTGGAGCCTCTCTCTACCAAGGGTATATAAACCACACTTTCATACCATGTAAAAGGGGGGGGGGGGGGGGTGGTTTATCTGCATCGTCATCAGGCTGTCACATGTAAACCATGGTACTTTAGATTTCATGCTAATAAAATATTTTCAGCATTCAAATTGACATTTCACTGGAAATCACTATAAATATGATACCCATGCAAAGCATATGTTCTACATGTATGTAGAGGGACTTAACGTATGATTAAAATCTCCTGACTACTAGATATCCACAACTAACATGTTGAAAACTAGCCGCCTCTTTGAGTCATGAAAAACATTCATGGAATGGTCTGATATCAGTGATGTTACAAAATAAGGGATATGCTCACTCATAGTGTAACACATACAACCTGGGGCTCAAAAAAAGTCCTGAATACATGTACTTGTAGATGCTTTATTACTCAATATTTCATTCAGTCTAGCAATTCTATGAAAGGGTCATCATCTTACTCAAAATTTTGAATTGAAATACATGCATGACTTTGTGCACAAATGCCTCCTTTTCTCTTGGAAGTTGGAAACTTGAGATTTCCTCTCCCAGGGATGGGGATTAGTCTGCAAGCACAGACCCTAATTTGACACTTTATTAGAAAATCTTGAGAGAAGCCTAACTGGTTGTGGCAGCTATAAAAAAAAAAGGGCCTACCATATTTTTTGGTGTAAAGGCTGCAGTATTTTCACCCCAAATAAGGTCGCAAAGTTTTGTGCGGCCTATGCGTAACCACAGACAAAAATGAGCCTTCTTCAAACCCACATGTAGCGGCATGGACGGGACTACAGTCAGCCTATGCTTTATTTCTATCGATGTAATCATCATTTAAACATCGAAATATGAATCATAAATATGCGAACCAGATGTTAATAACTAAATATCTCACAAATATAATCCCAAACACAGCCCTTGTATGGTTTCTCACAATGACAAAGCACTTGTACGAAGTTCGATTGAGCTAGGGTGATGTGCTGAGATTGTGGCTAACAAAATATTCAAATTTTCTTCCCAGGTCTATATTACAGTAGTATCAAAGAGACAAATTATTATCCATTACTATGAGCTACTGTAATGGCCATTACAGCTACATAAGCTCTCTGTATAGCATAGAATACCCCTCAATGCCAGTGCTACTTTTGCGCGGTCGTACATATATCTTCACAGGATCCTTCGAGGAGATAGCATGGAGAATGGACAGGTATTGCAGAGGATTTTCATAGCGCGTACATGGCGCATTTTGTACGCGCGTTACTTTGACCTCCTAGTTCATGGTAGGACAAGTTTTAGGATATACATGCATATCTTGATTGTATACATGTACATACTCAACGTTGTGATTACATGTCCATTTTCCTTTTTGAAATCATCATGCTATATATGCATTTCTCTGTCTTTGCAAATCACTTAGGGAACTTTTGATGGAATGTGCACCCATTTAAGATCTCTCTTAAAAATTTGTTTAAGCAATGGAAACATTTCCTTTCCAACTTTATTTTTGTACCTGCAAACGGGGGGGGGGGGGGGGGGGGGGTCAATACGAGCCCTACATATATGTTGCCTTTGAAGATTCTACGATATTGAAACAAAATGAAAATTCAAGAGGGCATCAATAACACAAACACGATAAAAACTACTTTCGAAAAATAAACTCAAAACAATTTCAATAGCCCTGTCTATCACCTTTAGAAATGTGCGAACATTACAATGGCGTATTAATCCGAACAAGATTTCTATGGGCAGTACAATAGGCCTTTGAAATTGCCCTTGAGTTTATTTTTCAAAAGTAGTTTTTATCATGTTCACAGTAAAATTCATGAACATACAGTCTGTCTAAATGTGTAGATTTCATGATTATTGTAATTTTTGCAAATCACATATGCATACGTGAATGTAGTTTACAATACCACATTATTCATGGCCATATATTTTTCCTATGTCTTGCTTGTCATGGGCTCACACTTCATCAAAGTAGTGCAAAAGTTCAATTTCTTACAAATTAAAGATAAAGTTGAGTTCTGGTCATGTGATTACATTGTGAAAGAAACTGTCTCAAAGCAATTTGGAAAGGTTGATCAGTCTACACAAGAATTGGTGTATACTGTGAGGTACATGTATTGGGATCATCAAAATGATGAGAAATTGACCCAATCTCACTGAAAAGCACAAGCACTGGGGGGGGGGGGGGGGGGGGGGGGGGGGTACTCAAATTTTTTTCAGACGGGGGTGTGCCGCAGCCGCCCTCGAAACGGGAGTCTAAGGAACGGACTAGAAGCGAAAAACATAAGATCTTTGGAACAGTGGATTATATCCAGCCGACCACCGCGAGCTGAAAAAAAACAGGGTCTACGGAACTACGCACTACGGCACTGCACGACTTTGTTTGGGGATTCTACAGTGCATGCATACATGTATATGCAATTGCGCACGCAAGTGAATGGACATACGTAAGCGAGAGGTAGGGAACGGCGAGACCTGCGCTTATTGTTCGGGCCGGGTATCTTGAGAACGCGTGATAAGGGTGAAAACGGCAGTTTATGGAAATTCGGTTATCTTGAGAACTGCGATCGGCCGTTGAAAAAGGGGGTCGTCAAAACGGCACATACCCGTCTGTCCAATATGTTGAGTGCCCCCCCGGGGCCCAACTTTGGCTGTGCAGAACATGGAGAGCCAGAGTGGATATATTATGAGTGGTGGATTTTTTCAGAATGTTCACGAGAATATTCCATGTGTGCGATTGTAGAGATCGATGTGGCCGCACGATACCAAGTTTCTTGGGGAAAAATTTTATTGGTCAAATTTGGTCTAACCATCGGAGGAATTATAACAAGTAAACAACATGCGACAGCAAAAACAAATTGGCAGGGATTTCTTTGGTTTTGGATATATGATTTTGACTTTGAATTTTGCTGGAAATATCATGTTTTACCCAACAGACATCTAAGGTAATGATATTGAGATTCTTAAGAGATGAATTTGAAAGGAAGCATTTAACATGTTTAACGTTAAAATATTTATCTTATTTTTCCCCCAGGCATAAGTTAGACTGATTTAGTAGACTCTACTCTAGTCTCTACATACATCATGTGACAGAAAATCTAGGTCTAGATCTAGATCTATCTCCAAGTCCAATAACCTCGCCTAAGTGTGAGTGGGTCTAATTCTCTAACTTGTATTTTTTTTAATTGGCATTGCCATTGTTCATTTCTACAATTTCAATACGACCACTGTTACTTTACACAGGGTCGAACATGAATTTTTAAAGAGCTATCATCATTCACTAATCCACGCCCACGTCTCATCCTCTACACTACACTACAGTGTCAGTGACACAAGCACGGCAAACACATTAACGAATCAATGACAATGCACATGATACACACCAATGACACGATCTGCATGCAGCAACACACAAACCATACACCATTCCTTGTGTGTAGGACATGAGTGCATTCACCGCATCGCAGACTACAATTCCTGAATGGGTTGCAACCTCGAAGCATAATAATCAACTAATTTAACCTTCAGCAGAAGAAAAAATTATTCAAAATCAACCTACCCGTTAATATAGTGTTAATTATCTTCCTCCTTGACGAGATCGTTATAATTCTCAATAAAAACATAAGAAATCAAGAATTTTCATCATAGTTTCAGCCGCTCTAGGAGATCGCTCAGCTAGACGCAAAATGACGTCACATATGTGCGCCGCTTGCGTTGACGTAAAATCATACCACAAGATTTTTCTTTTGATGTCATCATTTGCTTTGGAAATTATTATCGACAAAATCGATGACATCACTTTAAAAAAATAATTCTCGATCATCAGAAATACAAAAACAGCCCAGGCAACCATGCAAAATGAAGTTAACATTAAACTTAGTTTTCTTTAAAGCATTTTCCTTAAAAGAAGGGACGGCAGAAGTTCAAACCTCGAATATTTAATATGCTCATGTCGGTATTCCAGTAGTAACAAGGATACCTCCTTAGCTTGGTAGTAATATTCTCGTGTACGGCTCTGAGGCACGTACGTACTCATATTGACAATAATATTTTATCCAATTTAATCTAAAACAACAAAAACTCTAGACAAGAGTAAATAGTCACTTAAAAGAGCAGAAAATATATAGGCCGTCTTGATCACTTATTTATCAAAGTTATTAGCCTACAGTAGATAGACTCAAAATAAAAAGCTGTCTACGAGTCAGAGACTGGAGTCAAACAGATGCAAAAAGAATATAAGAAATGTTAATTCTTCAGGTATAACCCAATTTTCCAAATTTCGTTCTCTTTCTGTCATTGTTTCCTTCTTCCTCTTATTTAACTGTCGATCACCTTTTCTCCTTTCTCCATCGAACTCTCATTACTCAGTCTTAATCTCCAGCCTGCCTCTACTGCTCTATCTCCCCCAGCATTCTTATTTCATCAAGTCGATTTGCCCATGCAAATGTAGACTATCATTGCAGTCCTATATCTTTTCTTTCTCTCTTACCATTTTAATCCCTCTTGATCTCACTTGAGTGTCTCTCTCCCTCTCTCTCTCCCTCTCTCTCTCTCTCTTTCTCTCCATCTCTTTCTCTCTCTCTCTCTCTCTTCCTCTCACCCTTCCTATCTCTCCCTTTCTCTCTCTCTCTCTCTTCCTCTCTCTTCCTTTCACCTTGCAGCACTTCATGAAAACATAATACTTTGTTACTATTCACTATGTTTCACTTAATTAATTTGTTTTTCGAACAAAAAATGACAGAAGAAATTCATCTGATTTGTAAAAGGAACTTTTCCACAACAGAATATAATTCTTTTGATACAGCAATGGATTCAGAATAAAAAAAATCAGCTCAAGAGACCATTAACATAATTATTGTTTCAATGGTCAGAATAGAGATTACATATATTAGCTGTTGCTATTTCGTACAAACATTATGGCTTCTCCACAATATCCACAAATGCTGCATGTAATCTGCATCATGAGAAATAAGAAATAAGAAAACCTTTAACAGTTGTCATGCCAGTCCATAACTAGGCACTTAGGAATGAACCATGAATAAAAGATAATTTTCTAAAAAATGAAATGAATTAGAAGTCTTACTACATGTATCATGATCTCTTTCTCATATTTATCTATGTTATATGTCACTTGAAAAATGTCTACCATCAAACTTCTTTTGTTCATTAGATCCAATGAAACTTCATTTTTTCTTCCCTCAAAAACTTACAAAGTACAAACATATAATCCTGAGTTGATTCATTTCTATAATGAATGATAAACAAAGGAAATAAAGCATGTATTTCTCAGTGACCACTATATGTTATACTGTTCATGTATCTGAAATAACTTTGTATAAATGTGATGATATGACATTCTCACAATTCTTTTAAAGCAGTTATAGGAATGATATAGTTATAGGATGCTTGAATAATTTAGTCACATAAGATAATAAGAATGAGTCATGTGACAGTAACATAATCTTGTATTCAATTACAATTTGAATATAACCATACTGATAGTGCAATAGTTTTCATAAACTTCCTAACAGTTGTCACAAATTTTGCAGGCACTTTGAACCCACATAAAAAACATCGTACATGTACTCCTGTTGAATCTTGTCAAATCCACCGAAAATGGAATATTTCAGCATGGAGAAATATAAATAGGTGATATCAAGATGTGTAACAAGATAGAAAGCCTCAAATAATTTGTTCTTTACTTACTGAAATATCCTAATAAGGTCAGACCACTGACATAAAAAAAATTGATACTGAATATGTGATTTCTCAAAAAACCAAATCGCACTTTTGACAGGCTATGCTGTTTTCTGCTCCATCATTACATATGTGGTTGTTCATAATTCCTCTGTGAGTGGTGCAAAAAATGTGTGCATCCATTCTATTATCAACAGAAAATACCACCATAAATATTTTCTACCACATATATATTAATTTACAAAGTGACACCTTCAAATAGAATGTTGCTTGTATTCTCTACTTATCATACAATGAAGGTACAAATTTTTGTACCATTCAAATAGAGGACTTGTGTTCACCCAGATATGTGTGGCTTCTTCACATAGTGTGTTTATACAATCATGGCATATCATCTAGATTTCATCAAAATAGATTGTGACATCTGTCAAACAGTTATTTTTAAAGATGACTACTCTCTCCAATCAAAACAAACAAAGACAGCCATGATGTGTTCACACTGACAGCCCAGGAAACCTTCATGTGTTCGCATGCATCATCTAGGAGATGACTCAACTAGATGTGGACTTTCTTCTAAGTCATCATGACTACATCACTATGCCCTATTAGGGCAGAGCAACCGGAGCACCTCGACATTTGTGGATATTCGTCAGCACTGAAGGTTCAGGTGTAGATGACAGCACCTGAAACAAAGTTTGGAGATATCCGTCAGTACTGAACATTCAGGTGTACATGAAAGCACCTGATACAAAGTTTGTAGATATCCATCAGAACTGAACATTCAGGTGAAGATAAAAGCACCTGAGACAAAGTTTGTAGATATCCACCAACGCTGAACGTTCAGGTGTAGATGAAAGCACCTGAGACAAAGTTTGTAGATATCCATCAAAGCTGAACGTTCAGGTGTAGATGAAAGCACCTGAGACAAAGTTTGTAGATATCCATCAACACTGAACGTTCAGGTGTAGATGACAGCACCTGAGACAAAGTTTGTAGATATCCATCAACGCTGAACGTTTAGGTGTAGATGAAAGCTCCTGAGACAACGTTTGTAGATATCCATCAACGCTGAACGTTCAGGTGTAGATGACAGGCATGCTGTACTGGATTGACAAGTCTTCATGAAGCAGGAAGAAGTGGATGATTCTGTTATCTGTTATACCTAAGGACAGAAAACAAGATGGGAAGGAAAATGTAGAAATTCATGGTAACAGGCTCCAGTTCTTTATTTTCATTTTTTTTTCAACATTTAAATGCACAATCATCAGGAAACTATAATAAAAATAGAAATACAGAGGATTGTGTTCCCTTAAAGTGAGGAAGTATAAGTGATGTATTTCTTTTTTTCCTTTTTTTTTTTGGGGGGGGGGGGAGGGGAGAATGAACACACCAGGTCTTTTTGAGGTCCAAAGAAACATATAGCTTTTGTGAAAGGTTATTTTTTAAAGCTTATTTCTACAGGAGTAAAGGTAAATGTAAAGAAAATACAGTTTAGTATCTTTCAAATTTTTCTTTAATGATTTTAAAAAGTAAAACAACTGCACTTTCCTTCTAAAAAGTTTGACAGTACTAACCCATATACCGCAAATTTCCTTTCTGCTTCATTCTTTGACATTAGACTTATCGCAAATAATTTTTACTGAGCTGACATATTTACTTGTATATATTTGATTTTTGCTTCATTCTGCCATATCAGACTTACTGCAAATAATCTTTGCTGGGTTGAGTTGTTGACCCGAGAGGAAATGTATAAACTTTCTGATGTCCACCTTAGCTCCAACCAGAACAGTTGGATCCTTCTGACTAGACTGAGAATCGGCATCATCTGTTTATAAACAAGTCATAATAATAATAAACCAAGGAAGTCTGAATTGCAAAAAAAAAAAAAAACATGCAATTTAAAGGCATTGATTAACTTTGCCCAGGATTGAAAAAAAAAAATCACTGTTCCAGCTAATGCTGTAATCATAATTGCAAACCTTTAGCTCAGACAGGAATCGCCTGAGTTTTATAAGCTGATCGGTCATTTATATATCAAGATATTTACGATTGAACATTGATGTCGGGATAGAGTACCACCGAACCCTAAAGAACTCTTACGGTTGGCATACCTCACTCTATCACAGAATACCGTACGGGCTGGAAACCCGCTCTGAAATCGCCAAGCGCTGGTGCTTGGTTTTTGTGACTGCAGCGCAGCGAAGAAGCCGAGCGACTTGCGCTAGCGATTGATCGCGACTTTCTCTTTTTTAGGATAGTAAACGGGTTCCATTTTCTCTCATACTTTCACATATCCTTAATTATATATGTAGTTAGAGGACAGCACACAATTCACTGGCATTTGAGCTGATTTTACAATTTTTCACAAAGTTAATCAATTACTTTAAAGTGGCACCGAGATTGATTTCCAAATACACTACATTGAGAATGATCTATTTGTGAGAGAGCCCAAGAATGATAAATCTGAAATTAATTAATCAGAACACAGACCCCAATTAAGTGAGATCACTATATTTGAAGTTTCATATGATGTCTTGATAAAAGCCAACAATGGCCACCACTATAAGCATATCTATATTTCATCCAAGAGGGCAGTATTCTATGAAGAGTAGACAAATGATAGAAATATTATCAATATTTAGTATTCTTTGGAGAGTAGACAAATAACGGAAATATTATCAATATTTGATATCAGTGAAATATAAAAGCCAGAGGCTTTCAGATTTAATGAGAATATTCAGTAATAGAAGCAAAAAGGAAACTGGAATGAAACATATTGAATATGATCTGAGATTGTACTATCGCATAAACTGATGTGCGGTTCACGATTTCCAACAACTTTTAATGTACATATCTAAGAAAAGCTGAATCGCTGTTACAGCTAAATCTGTCCCTGCTGGAAGCTACCCGTCAAAATCTTAAAGGTTCGTACAGATCACCCACACACATCCTGGTCAAGGATGTAAATTTTTTTTTTAATTCTCAGTTGTTTCATTATTTCACTTGAGGAGAAAAAAAAAACTTCACAGAAGCTTAAAATCACTAGTATCTTGTGATTCATCAACTATAATTACAGAAATCTGTGGTGCTTACCAAAACTAAATTCATAATTGGGCATTAACCCACTGCTATACATCACTCATCGGTTTAGTGTTAGGTTTAGTGCTAGGGAGAGGGCTAGGTATACTATAGTGTTTGGTCCAAGGTTGAAGTTGGGAATGCAGGTAGTGCAGATATTTATTGTGGAGCAATTTGTCACCAGACAATCTGTGGGTATATTGATGAAGGGTATGATTGTGAAAACTCTTGACCCTCAAACAAAAGGTCCTAGGTTCAATCCTTGCTAAATTCTTACCCATTTATCAAGGTGTTTTACCCACATTTGTCCCTCATAACCCAGGTGTATTAAATGGGTACCTGGCAATGCTGGGGTAATACTAATTGCAGGGCCCCCAGGAAGACCAGTATACCCCTGGTAAATAAAAAAAGAAGTACAACCCACTCACCCCAATTAGGATTCTCCAGATTCCTAAAGTGTGTTGATACAGTGACCTGCTCGCTCTCCACCCTCAATCTCATCTCCCCACTCTGATTGGCAGATAATTCCTTCAGGGAACAGAGAGGGGATGAATATCCAATTCAACAAGAACAGCCAAACATCACCACACGGGGTGTAAAAAATATATATATTCACTTGGAGTATATATATTCACTTGGAGTAAAATCTCCCTTCCTTTCGATAAAGAAAATGAATCAAATACTTTTTATGAGTTTATCAATCAAACAAACACAGACATCATGACCCTACATCTAATTAGACTCTTAATTCAACTCGATGAACGTTGAAACCAATGTAATACTCATTTATGAATGCTCATGGAAGGAGGCCATCCCATAGCAACATGTAGCTAAATGACTAGTAGAATAGTGTTACATCCTTGTTTTATCTTTTTTAATTGTGATGTAAAGAGGGAAAATAAATGGAGGAGGGGGTATATGGCCATTAAAGCAACTGTTTGTTGAAATTACTGATGTTTTCTAATCTTCATTCCAAGAAAATGAAAAACACAAAATCAAGATAACTTATCTGTTAAATCCACACAATGTTTTGAATCATTCAAAAGGATTTTGCCTGGATTCTTTTTGTGTACGAATTTAAAATCACTGTCCCTGCACCATGATATCACCTTCCACTGATTTATGATGAACAGAAGTTTGGGGATACTTACAAGGTAGCTTCCAAGGTTCTTCATTCTTTCTGCAACAGTTCTGATCACTTTCAAGGGTGGCATGCAAATTGTGGCCTGTGGGAGATTATTATGATATCAAACACATGAACTAATGCAATATTTTACATGGTTTTAGACAGCCTCAGGTAAATAAATCTGTCCACAGTAACCAACTGGTTTTAATACACAATCAATTTCAGGAGTTCCTGAAAATAATGCCCACAAAATGGTGCAAGTCAGGGTACCTCTGGCACCTAGACAGCACATAATAAAAAAGGTCTTCAGCATTATAAAGTGAAGTTACAAAAATGGCAGTTTCTGGCAATTTGAAAATACAGTAGTTTTACATTCTTGTAGCATGTATTCTTTGCTGGTTAAAACTAGTCCCGTAACCCGAACCCATTGCGGTACGGGTTAACCTGCCGGGATCGCGGGTTGCGGGCCGAGCCGAGCTCATTCTCCAACCCGCAGACCGTAGTATGAAAGAAAAGGGAGAAGAAAGTTACGAAACACACACAAAAATATTCCCAAACACACACACTAAAAAGGTAAAAGAAATGGAGTTGGGACCCTGTGTTTCTTACGTGACGGATTCTTTTAGAGATATTGATATTTCCTAAAAATTTGCCAGCGTATTTTTGTCTTCTGAACAACGAAGTGAGACTGAGACAGTTCGGCAAAATACTTGCTGCATATATCCGCAAATTGCTAGCGGCCAGCGCAGGCGGTCGACTAGTCTAGTTCTGGACGTTTGTAATTAAACTGGGAGAGTGAATCAGAGGACTTCGCGCCGTCTCCCTTCCACCTCCCTGGTTATACGCTGGGTGCACGTACATGGGGTTTTACGGACAAAATAATTACAAACGTCCAGAACTAGACTAGCGGTCGACCGACTACATCGCTAGTGCCTATTATTAAAGCTCGCCCTTGCAGCTAGCGCTTGATTTATATGATGAGTCACGTGGTCAGTGGCTGTCTCTCTCTCTCACACACTCAGAGCCGACTTGGCTAAGTTGGCTAGCCCAATTACGATCCAACTATAGATATGATGATCACAGATCGCAATCATCTTGAATCTTGTTATATGATGATCAATAATTAAATCATCGGCAGAAAATAAAATTGATGGAGATAATCTGAACGTCTGATTGAAAATTATCATGTTTGTATTTCGTTAAAAAAAAGAAATATCATAAAAGTTTATTAAAATAAAGACATTGACAAGAAAATGTTAGTAAAGCACAGACGAACATATTCCAGTCGTTCGTAAAAGTCATTTGTACTTAATATGAACAACTTTATATGGGTGTTGCAAGAAACTTAAATTTGCAATCGATTGCAAATTTCAATCACAAATTTCCAACTGGTAGATCAATTTTAACTGTTGCAGATAAGTTTTTTCCTTTATGTTTTTAGAAGTTAGAAGTAGACCCAAGGAATCCATTGCAATTAATACAAATGTACAATAAATTGAAAGTCTTTATGATTTATTTGAAGATGTAAAATTGGCTTGCGATTGATTGCAAGTTTCTTGCAACATCCCCCTCTGAAACACCTCTCTCGTGATCGTTCGATGATTTCGATCGAATGTGCCCAAAACAGAAATCCCATTGTGCACAATGTTTTGTTTCTGTTTCTGATTTCTGTTTCTTCACATGTGAAGCGCTTGTCAAATGCCGACAGTGTGTGTACGTACTACGCACCACGCGCAGAGTATACGGTATACGGTACGGGCGCGCCCGGGTGTGTTTTTCAAGTTCAACTTCGTGTTTTGATTTTGTAACGTCAACTCTCAACTAAGAAGTTTGGAAAGAAAAGCTAAAACATATATGGAAATAATATGGAGATACACAAGTATCAAAAGATTTTTTAAAGTAGCATGATGATGATCCAGGTATTTATTTCTGTCGTGATTCTTTTGTAGACGGGGTAGAATTTTCAAATATTGTTGTGAATCGATGTGACTGAACTGGATCTGGACAACACCGGCACCACTTCGGTTCTGGCTAGATACGGCGGGCGCGCGCGGCGCGGCGACATGCCCCGAGCCAGTGTGCATTCATGCAACGGGCGTACGATCACGAGTCGGCCGTATGGTTTCTTCCAGATCCAGTTCGTCGATTGACAGAGCGATCCTCCTCGCATGAACTCTGTCGCAATGTGTTGTCTGCTGGAATAATTTAACTCGACAGATTACCAACAAACAAACGAATAAAAATCAAATGGTTTGTAGCCTTTGTCAATGGTACGGATAGACAATCACACCAAGTACCCAGATCTCACTAAATTGCAGCAATAATATTTTTTTAAAGGTAAATTGACTTGCGGGTTTAAAACCGGCGGGTCAGCGGGTCCCGCCTGCAAATCATCGGATTTTACGGGACGGTACGGGTCGGGTTTTCACTTACGGGTTACAACACTAGTTAAAACCTGACTTTTCCCTAGCTGAGTCTTCAAAAGGCTAGAGAGCAAAGACAAGGTCAGCTCAACTTCAAAAAAAATTAATTATTTTTTTAAGTAGTCTATCTAGAATTGTGCAGTTATTTTTTGATAAATTCTCCCTAACTTCACATTCACAGGTACTCATAAAACAGAGCATTCTCATACTTGGTTTCCAAAAGAACTGTGATCAATGGGGATGAGAGAAAACTTACATCAAAATCTGGTAGAGTTGGTTCACTATATTCCTCCCACTGTCTCCTTGGCATTACAATGACAGGAATATCATGAGTGATGGTTCGGCTGTGACCAGTTCTTGATGGCTGGAAAATAAAGAAAACACTGCCGTGTTATGGATATTCTTCATATTCACAATGTTTACTTTTTTTCTTCATTTTCCACTATCATTTTATGTTTTGCAAAAGTATGGTAAGTGCTATAGATATTTTAAGTTGAAACTAAGTGACAATGTCTATGTTAACTTGAAATTAGTTCCATCTACTACAGTTAGTGAAAGAATCACAAGAGTCCAATAATGCTGTGCAGTATTAAACATAAACAAACAATTTCAGACAGAAAAGCAAGTTTGATGATATTCTATAAGGTCTGATTTTAGCGCAATCTCTACTGTCAAATTAAGCATCAAATCCTGTGTTATTTCATAAAACCACCCCTCTGGAGTAGAATGAGGTAAATCTTACCAGTTCAACATCAAGTGACAAGCAGGGACTGAATTTCTTTGTGAGTTTGATCTTGAGGGACTTGGCTGTCTGAGCAGTCTTGAGTGCCCTGACCAGGTCATCAGGGTTGACCTCCATGTAGATCTCATTAGCATCCTCAGCTATGCCTTCCATACTGAACTCACTGAAGAGATTCAGCTGTAGTTGGTACAGGGAGAGAGGGACATAGGAAAAGTTACATGGTAGTTAGCAGGGAAAAATAATACATTTCTCATTTTCTATACTGTAATAGATATTATTAATAACTACTGTACACACCAAACCACCTTGAGCAAGGGATGATGAAATGATCTATGTGCCAGCGAAAATTTGTGCAATTACCCTTGCTTTAGCTATGCTCCAGTTTGAGGCAGCAAAATTATTTTAACTCTTCACCTGCTTTGGAACCTGTTAATGGACAGACAGTGGACTGAGGCTGCCACAGTCAACATTCACAAGATGCGTCTATCCAATCTAATCCAATCCAAAAGGTATTTGATATAGAGCCTTTTTCTTGTCGTTACAAAGCACTGCACATATTGCTCAATAGGTTTGATCCACTTAAAGATAAAGGTGAATTCTGGTCATACAGTTACATTGTGAAAGAAACTGTCTCTCAAAGCAATTGGGAAAGATTGATCATGTCTACATAAGAAGTGTTTAATACTGTGAGGTTTTGGAATCATTAAAATGATAAGAAATTCACACAATCTTGTTGAAAAGCACATGTACTGCACACAGAAATGGGTATGCGGGAATGCACACAAAAGTGGCATGAATGTTCGGCCCGAACGTTTCAGCTATTTCTCGTCATATTTCAAATATGCGGGCATTTGAAGAGCTATACTTTTCAGAGGATATTTCTAGTACGATGTTCTTCCATACTGACATAAAAAGAATGAGAAAGCTCACAAATTATTTTTCACCTCTCCCAGAACTCAACATTCTCTTTAAACAACAATATATCACTTCATGAAGACCAGGTGAAGTGAGCCCCGTTGCATAAAAGTTACTATTATGGTAACTTTGCCATCAATGGTAACTTCCATGAAATCCTTGCTTTTGATTGGCTGTTGAGCATTGTTACCATGGTAGTTACCATTGATGGCAAAGTTACCATAATAGTAACTTTTATGCAACGGGGCCCAGGTGAAGTGAGCCAAAACAACCCAGTGTATATCCAATTGTGTATTGAGTTTAAGTTCAGCCTACAGTAGTCTTAAGGCCCGGTCACACCGCCAGAACTTTGCTGGAGCGTTCCTGGAGCGGTGAAAAAAATTGATCACCGCTCGTAACCGTTCACCACCGTTTAACAGAAGTTGGCCCCCGTTAAGGCAACGCCGTATACGCTCGGCCACCGCTGATGGTCCCTCCTACCGCTCCGAAAGTTTTGAGCTGCACAAAATATTGCGAGCGGTGAGGAGCGGGCAATTTTCCGCTCCGGCAAAGTTCACCACCGCTCCAACAACGCCCAGTCAAAGTTTGGCACCGCTAGACGCAAGTTCGTGGACGCTTGGGTCTGCTAGGCCAACGCAGAAATCTTGAACGCTGGACCACCCCTGCTTCGCCAGCTTTGCCCGGGCGGTGATTAAACGTTGCACAAACTTTGGTGGAGCGGTTGTAAGCTTTTTACGAGCGGACACGGGATTGCTGGAACGGTGTCGGGCGTTGAAGCAGCGATCCATTGTGGTGATGAACTTCGGTTTGGCGTTGGTATGGAGGTGTCGGAGCTAAACCAACGCTCGCTACCACTCGCTACCGTTAAACCAACGCTAAAGCAACGCGGGCTTCAGCGGTGCACCGCTAAGGCAACGCCCGTGTTTTCGATTTTTTTTTCCCATTTTGTGCGCGGTGACGAGCGTTGTCGAAATTCGGCCCCCTCTCCCTACCGTTCAAGGAACGCTCCAACAAAGTTCGGGCGGTGTGACCGGGCCTTTAGATATGTTTTAACATTTCACATTATGACTACATATAAATTTCCAGGGTACAAAGCCTGAAAACAATGAATGCAAATCAAGAAAAAAAAAGATAAGTTATAAAGAATATTTTCTTGGATGTCACTGAATTCAGATATACATAATTACATAGTATCACTAAAGCCTTGTCCACACATGATGTAGTTAACCGGCCCAAATAACCACCACAGCCCAAAAAACTTGAGATGTAAGTAAGCGAAATGTGCGTAACATTTCTGTATCTCATAACACAAAGATAGGTAAATACACCCGAGGTACCACAATTGCAGGCAGCTACTTTTTCCACATCCCTCTGGTATTCATTTACACATCAACTTTTTTCATTTTTGCAGATTTTAAAGGGAAATCCAACCTTAATAGCAAGTTGCTTTGAAAGAAAGAGGAAAAATCAGAGAAGCAGATTGGTGAAAGTTTGAACGAAATCGGACAAGCAATAAGAAAGTTATGAATTTTTGAAAGTTATAATCACTATGCATATGGGAATTTCAAATTGGCTGAATAGGTAATGTCACTGTGATGTAGCTGTGGACAACTCCCCCATTCGCTCTAACACACAAAATGACTAAAATGTCACTTTTTTTCAAAATGCATTACTCAGTAGGATCTTTTCGCTCATGAGGACCTATAACAATATGCTATCTCCAATATATTTTGAGTACTGCCCCGAGGGTAAAAGCGCCTCAAAGAAAAACGCAAATTAATGATATTTTTGGGTACAACAAATGGGAGAGTTGTCCACAAAAATGTCACAATTGACTCACCAAATTGCCAATTTGAGATTCACATAGATGTAGTGATCTCATTTTTCAAACATCCATAACTTTCTTAATCCTTGTCCGATTCCTTTCAAACTTTCACCATCTTGTTTTTCTTATTTTTCTGCTTTCACACAAATCATCTTATTACAAAGTATGGATTGCCCTTTAAGGCAATTTACTATGTCCAGTGTAAACGAGGCTTAATTGAGTTTACTTACTGCCTGAAGATCACACCAGAGATGTCCCTTGGATACTTTATCATTGAGGATGAAATACATCCTATCTGATGTGATTCTCAACACACACAGCTGAGTCAGCTTGGCTATTGTACCCACAACTCCTACAGAAAGAGACAGGGAGAGAACTAGATTATGATGGAAACAAACAAGAGATGACTGGACATAAACTGTATACAAGAAAGATATTTCTATAGGGAAAGGGCCAGAAAAATAAAATAAAATAAAATATAGACCTAATAAAAAATATGGAGATTGGGTAAAAAGGAAGAGATAACAACTAAACAATGTTGAAATAAAAGTTTATAGGTAGTGCCATGCCAAGTTATCAGAAGTTGTTCAAATTAGGTACACTGCATGTAGTTAGTTACAGTGACAGTGTACAGAGTAATGTACTTAAAACAGCTCAAAGGATCCCAAATTACATTAGACAATGTACTGCTTTGTGACTAGAAAAATTGCATGAAGATTACATTGTCTTTTAAGAAGAAGACAAATTCATTTGATTTGAACATAGTCTAATGTTAAGAAAACAAATAAAAATTACAGGCTAAATAAGAATCTACAATTCTTCCCAGACTTACTGGTGAACTGCTCTATGGTTCCAATATCAACTATCTTGGCCCTGAAACGCATGGTGTAGCAGCAAGAACGGATCTCTTCGACAGTAATAAAGGTATGGTTGATCTATCACTTTGAGTGCTGTGGACAATAAAAGGTAAGACTATATGTAAGAACAAATAGACCCTAAAAATGACAGATTATGTCTTTTAAAGTGTAAAAAATGAAGTAATTCTGGACATGGTCATGGGTGTGGTTGAAATTAATTTTATTAAAATAACTGTGTTACACCAGATGTTTAAGAAACTAATGTTAAGTATTAACTTTAGTTTTAACCCTCTAAAGCAATTATTAACCCATTCAGGACAGGAATTATTTAAGGGCTAAATTGACACAGCTCCATATATGTGGGACTGTGTCCAACATTCACTGTTGCAGCATTCAAAAACAGACAACAAAATTGCTCTAAGCAAGATTTAATTTTCTAAAATTTGCTAGATTACCCGATTCAGGGACTCTTCAACTCTTACTGTGCCATAAATTTCGGGATTCAGAGTTGAAAGTGAAATTTTAAATAATTATTTTCCTCTCATGTATGAATGATCTAGACTGGAAAAAGGCCCGCTGATACACACAAAAGCTATTGAAGTCTATTCACCTGTAAAAGCTAGTCAGGGGGTCGTTTCATCAAATCAACTCCATGACAGTCATAAACTGTTGTCGGCGATCTACGGAAATGTCATGGACCTGAAAAACTGTTTCACGAAGACATGATAAACGACAACTCAGTGATATCGATACTCATCAGCGAAAAAACATAGTCTATATCACAGTCCATTGGAATTATCGTCAATTACCCAAACAGTTTTTGAGGCTCAGTTTTTCCCAAACTATTCCAAAATGTCAAAAATGGTCAGAGAAGATGAATGCTGGTGATACAAACACCCCGTTTACATGAAAAGATGTGTTACTTATGGAATCTTAGAATTTGTAAAATTGAGAAAACTCGAGGAGGCTTTTGCGATGTACGAATCTAGATTTGTAAGTAAGAGGATACCGTAATTGACTAATTATGGAAAGAAGACCCAAATCATGTTTACTTTAGAGAAAATTATTAAATTAAGATATTTTATGGCCATATTTTTACTATTTATTCATTAAAAGATACATATAATATTATTCATATCAAAGCATTGCGTGAAAAGGGAAAATATAGGGAAAATACATACATGATAAATTGTCGTCGTTCACATGGGTCTGTATCTACAGACTGTTCTGTTTTCGATGCTTAATCTATGGTACACGAATGTAGGTATTTTTAATTATTAATCTCATTTACCTGTTTGGGGGACAAGAAGCCACGAGAACATGTTGCCCGTCTGTACAATATTACAATAGAACAATAGTAACAATATTTGATAAAAGAATGATAAAGGATAGTGCTTGGAGATGTTCTCTTAATTTACATTTCTTATTTTTTCGCAGCCCATAGACTAACTAAAAGCTGGCTTGTGATGGCATTCTAAAAAGATATATGACAGGTCTGGAGTACCGACAAGTCACTTGTCAGGGAAGTTGTCGCTGATCTTCGCAAAGACGGCTTTGTGAAACACTTAGCGGACAAGTTGAGCGACAAGCCGACAGTGTCGAGATGTCGCTGATCTTGTCGTTATGACGGTTTGATGAAACGACCCCCTGGAGTACAAGGTTATCTTCAGATAAGCTTCTACATGTATAAGTGCACAGCTCCATATAGTGATGGTCCCGTGAGTCGAACTTCCCCTTGAAAACAGGACACAAATATTAACGTGTGGGACTTAATTTTGAAACTTGGAACAAAATTTTTATGTTAGCAGCACTTTTTATAATAAAAAATTATCACAACGCTCTTACACTTTTGACATATATCTAAGTTATTTATTGTTATCTATTAAAAAAAAGAAAGTATTAGTTTACTCTTACCTGAAATTGTGTTTCAAATCAAATAAGCCGCGAAATGAAAGTTAGTTCTTGTCCATCCGAGAAATGATGAGAGGTCTAGCGCCAGCTTGTGGCACAATTGTATACAGTGCAGTGCTAGAATACTAGGAAAAGGCGAAAAATGTGACGTGACGGATAATAATGATCATTAGATTCGTATAAATTTTTCGTTGTTTTAAAAAAAAAATGTTAACCGAGATCGTACGTATCAGATTCTGCCCCCAAAAGCGGAAATAAGCTAAAACGCTTTATACCGTGTACGCACATTTCATACTGTGGATTATAGCTAAAATGAGGTCCCCGCACGGCTGTCAGACCCTGTGGCCTAATGGATAAGGTGTCAGCCTCCGGAGCTGAAGATTGTGGGTTCGAGTCCCATCAGGGTCGCATTGATGGAGGACATTTTTATCCAAAATATTTATGTAAAATAAATAGTATAAATAGTATAATGTACAAGATATAATTAATCATCCAGTATGACCACTGGATGCAGTATGACCACTGGATGCAGCAATAAAATAGAAAACATCAACCTATCGTATGTCGCAATACAGGAGAAATTGGTGAAAATTGTAAATATGGAATATTTGGCATATAAATTGACTAATATAAAAATTCAGGGAGTAACAGATCATTACGGCATTTCCACATAATTTTCATAGATTTGAATATGTAATTTTTAATCAATTACACAGACGTGAGAGAATTCTCACAATCTCAAAATCATTTATAATTATTTTCTACACATCAAAGTTGCTTTGATGAAGAAAGTGAAATATGTAGTCGCTTTTTTTTTTTTTTTTTTTTGGAAAGGGGCACTTATTTTGTTAATGGCGTATCCAGATCTTGCAGTGGCGCATGTGGACCTTGGCTTCATGGGGGAAAAGCATCCTGGCCATGGATTCCGGGTCCTAATTTGCGTGGGGGGGGGGGGGTCCGTTGCGACCAGTGGCGGAGATTTGTTACGCAATTCTATTCATCAGGGGGGGACGACCTATTGTTACGTCCCCCTCTGATGAAAAGAATTTCCTGCATATTTACGCCCATGGTTGCGACGTATGTTACTTTAATCCATCTTTTTGTAATCTATAATTTGTGATTTCAATCACTTCACTTATGGTATCTATATATTCATTGCATGGGTGTTGTTAGCGCAGCAAAAGCACAAATGAGGCAAAGCAAATTTTTCCTCATTTCATTTTGATAGCAAGTTCCCCCCCCCCTTTTGGAACACCCAAAACCTGCAAGATCTGGATACACCATTAACATCTCCCCCCCCCCCCCCCCCCCCCCCCCCCCCCCCACTGAGCGACTTTTCGCAAGCTGGCGAGACCAAAAAAATACGGGTCTTCCTCCAAGCAAAATTGAAAAACCTGCATTTGTGTGCCCCCTTATACAAAATCCTGGATCCTCCCCTGCTCTCATTAATCGCAATATAGCATTAAATATGAGCATTTTAACAAATAAAATCTACCTGATCGATTCAGGTTCTGAACAATAATATGCCAATACTAAGCATAGGATTTTGGTGCGTTGTCAGCCTTATACCGGAATAAGGGCAAAATCAATTTCAAATAGTAGACAATCGTAGGACTGCTCTGACATCACTACGATTCAGAGCCGCTTTGGCCTTTCCTCCGACTCGAAAGCTCGCAATAAACCATATTTTCGCTTTTACTATCTATATATGACCATTCAGAAACTCAATAAAAAATATATATCTGTTTAAATATTTACATCAAATGCTATTACTTCCGAAATCGGATCGCATCCCAATCCGTATATAGTGTGCCGTGGGCTTTGTAAATCCATCCCTTCATTGTGATTTTCGTATTTTTTTGTTACACTCTAAAATGCTAAAATGTTAAATCATCATTAAAAAGGTTTGAGGAGTGACAACATTAAGTTTTTAGAGTGTATATCCTATTTATTGTAATATCATAAGCAACAGCACAATGAACTCATGGCTCCTTGCAAGCAATAACAAAATTAATTTGAACCCCTTCCTCTCAGTGACTGACATTTTTTGGACAGGTGCATTCTTTATGATTCACTCATAAGATATTAATTTGTACGTTAAAGACAATTCAGATTTGATTTCAATGCGTAATTTAAATATTGTGTTCACTTCACTGTTTTAGACATGCTTAATATAGTATGCCCCTATTCCCCCCCCCCCCCGCCTAATTTTTAAAGTATGGTTTCAAAACTGTGCTCAACAGTATTGTTTTGCCAATTCCAGTTGCGAGAGGGCGAGAAAATTTCTGAGAAATTATTTTAAATATGATCTTAAAACTTCATGTTTTAAGATTAGTTACCTTGAAGTAATTTATTCATTTGATTGAAAAGTCAGTATATCTTTTCCCCTGGTGTAAATTTGGAAGGGGTGAAATTCCCTCTTGCCGATCCCCCCCCCCCCCCCCCCCTTCAAATGCACTAGAGTCTTTTAACCTACGAATTTATTCTTTTTATTGTTATTTTCTAAGGCATAATTATTGTCCTCCCCTTATGTAGCAGCGGATCTAGGATTATAGAATATTTGAAAAACACAATAATAGCCTATGCGAGTGCAACACAACATATCCTTCCATAGCCAGAGTAATTTAGCTTTGTGTAAAGAGGGTATTACCTGGGTATATGAGAATCAGATCTAAGTTTTAAACAAAACAGGACTGCACACTAGCCCCCCCCCCCCCAAAAAAAAAGAATCTGGATCTGCCCTCGTTGTTTATCTTATCCAGTCTCTCCAAAACAACCGGCCCCTTTGACTCAGACAGGTCTCACTCATTATACACTACTAAAGAATGATGTCTAGCGCCATCTGTATGTAGCCTAATATTCATACAAAGACGGTGAAACTTTTTTTTGTTGTTGTTGTTGTTGTTGTTGCTTTCCAAATTTTGTTCTTCTTCTCTTCCATGATTTCATTGTATATCTTTTCATTCATTCTCTATTTCTTACATAACTTCTCTTTCGCTGCTCTTATCTCCCCTTCTCCTACAGGCTCCCCCCCCCCCCCCTCTCTCTCTCTCTCTCTCTCTCATTCTCATTCTCATTCTCTCATAATAGCTTCCTTTTGTTTGTTTGGGGTTTTTTTGTTCACTCTTTTGTATCTGTTCCTTTCTCTTTCCCATTCTCTCATCACTACCTTCATTCTGTTATCTCATTTTTCTAATCTCTCCCCCCCCCCCCCCCCCCGGTCCCTTCCTCTCAGGTACATAAACATGACAACGACACAAAATAGTATGTGACTTACGGTATCCGTCATCAACAATATTTTATTCCAGAATATTTCTTGAGCCAAAGAATACCACAATATAAACTGAATCTTTCCTGTCTGGGTGACAAATATCATTTACATTATTTCAACAAAATATCCATCCCACAGGGAAATAGTCACTACTATATTCTTTGTGCACAGGGATTAAAGGGTTTTTTGCTACATTAAATATAATAATAATTCAGAATAAAATTGAACAGGCATACATTTTTAAAAATAATATAAGCAACCATACATCATTGAAATAAAGCATTTTAGAAGCATTGCAAAATGTACCAGGTTATGATGCTTATGACTTATGTCTATTACATGTATTTTTTATTTTAGAGGAAAAAAATCTGGGAAAATAACTTTGAGATATGACTTCCAATATTTTTTGCTGCAATTATAACAATATTCAAGGATCTAGTTGAGAAGCTATAGGAGGTTGACAATCAAATAGTAATGGCAGTCACAACATATGAAAAAATACGGTGACAAAACTACGAAAAAGTCGATACCATGCTAACACCTACATGTAATCTCAAAAACTACCTTATTCATAGGAGAAAAAAAAAGTAGTTATGAATGGAAAAAGTATTTTAAGGCACACAGAAAGTAAATCAGGTATAATATGGTCTATATGATTTATTTCATATATTATTTGAGTCTGATTGCTTCATTGCTCTAACCCACATGGACCAAATAAATCCAAATGATTCATCTTTATAAATAGATAACAAGCTCAGCCCACTTTTTTCACATCAAACAAAATCTCCTGGAGCAACAGGCTGGTATGAAATCTATTACTAATCACTTCCAGCTGACTAGTACCTACGCAAGTGATGAAAATGATTCAATTTATAGGCAATTTGTTAAAAGAGGGGGACAGACACTCATGTCATAATCAAATAAAGTGTGGCCCATATCTTTTGTGATTAAAATAAAAAGTTGGCTAATATTTTATGAATCTAGAGCTAAAATGGGGGTAGTGTGTATAATTCTAAAATTAATACTATGCCTAAAATATACACATTGTATTCACAATAAACAAAAAACATGGGAACACACATCACGTTATTAGTATTGGGGAACAAAAACTAAAGCAATTTTTTTTTTATATCACATACTTCATTTACTGAAAAATAACTTCAGAATACAAGTACGTAATGGTATTATTATCTGACTTATCACCAAAGTTTGCATCCCTGGTTCCTAAAGAAATGTGAAAAGTAATATAAACAATTGATGCTGAAGCTTAATGATTCAGATAAGCTTTTCCTTATGTTGCTGAAGTGATTTAACCCCCAATACACATAGCAATGTTCACCACCGACAAAATCTATTGCAATTCAATAATAAAGTGACTAATATCTATTCAGCCATACTTAACTTACTTACAAAAAAACTTTGCAAAGTTGCTTGAATTCATATGGTAAAAAGAATCTCTCTTTTTCTCCCTTCTTCTCTGCTATCTGTCTCTCTCTCACTCTACCTCTTCCTTTCTTCCTTTTATACTTCTCTGTTACCCCCCCCCCCCCCCCCCTCCCCAATCCCTATCTCAATTTCCTTGCATTATCAGTCTTCTCCTACATGACCTCTTTATTCCCTTTTGTTCCCCCTCTCCACTCCAAAACCTCTTGATCCATACCTTCCTAAACTTGTAACACCCATTTGTCAACTCGGGAGTCTGCTTGCGGGACAAAGGCATCCAACAGGTGTGAAAATAGGGCTCGACCTAAACTCCACTTTGCAGACCAAAAAGTACCCAAACGGAACCTAGAATCTATCCTCCTCATTAGACAAATTGACAACATCAGTTCAGGCCTCCTTACAGAGGATCGCAGGTTGACTCTCACAATAACAACAACAAAAATACTGCCAATAATGAGAAGGTTTACTTTTTTTTCATTTAAGGGGAAATAAAATTGTCTTCTTCATCCAGGATGTATCTTATTGACCCACAGGAGATTGGCCTGCTCAGGATGCATGAAGATGATTGGAAATGACACGGTCTGGACCGGGGGCGGCTTGTCTATTGACTTTCACAATACGGATAACATTATAAAGTCATATAAACAGTAATACGATTACCATAATAAACTTACAGTATTACAATTACCATAATAAACTTACAGGTTAACATAATAGCACCATTTACAAACTGTTGTTGCTTTGAAACAGTTAGGCCTGCTTACTGAAAAACAAGAAGTGACAATGTTCAGCAGAAATGCATATTTTTGCTGTTCATTAGAAATGTCTTCCTCATTAAATCAACGAGACCATGTTAAAATACTATTCCAAGGCAAAACATTCATTGAATAAGAAATACATGTACTTAGACATAACTTTTAAACATTGTCCATATGGGGCACGAAATTCACAATTTTAATCAAATTTCAAAAATCTCTTCATCTTCCAAAGATAGGGTACTAAGCAAAACATATAAATTACCTACAATAACAAAAACACAATATGTTGTACATTCTTTTATGTTTGATTGTGATCATGACTATCATAAATTATTCTTGTAATTCAATTTCTTACAAAATTTCTCATCATTCACAATCGCTGAGCATAACCCTGAAGGTCATTTACCTTCAACCAGGTATTGCAGCCAGGTTATTAATATAACATGGTTATTTTTCAAGACCACAAATAGCATCAGCGAAGAGCCAGTGTAATTTGACAAATGCCAGGCTAACTCTTATAAATATATACCAGAAGAAGGATGACTTAATTGTCATGTGAAATGTATTTCAGTCATTTTGATATTAGACATGTTTCTTCTAAATACCTGTATTCAAGAAACAGGAAGTCGTTAAGTTCAACCCCTAAAGTAATGCTCTCATAGATGTATTTCACGGGATGGGAAGGTAGTCACTGCCATTTTAGGAAACCCCCATGAAGCTCATACATAATTAAAGCTGCATTTTACTGATCTCAGTAAGGATTCAAACGATTGAGTAGAGAGGTAAATTCAGTTACTATTTTTCATAACATCAAAAAGGAATATAGAAATAAAAGAACTGATAGATTTCTCAATATCTGAATTCAAACATGAAAGAAAAACATAAAAATTTAAGAAATAAGAGATGAAGCAGATAATTATTCCATTGTAATTATTATGGATGAAGTGAAGAAGGAAATAAGTGTCTGAATAGGATTTACAAAAATGTATGCTTGTCTATAAAAATGCTGTGTATTTCATTTATTCATTTTGGTTGTACAGTACATAAGAGACAAATGAAATAGTACACATGTACATATTATGAAATCTTAATGTTTAAAAACAAAACAACTGAAAATTAAAAATGTCTGAAATATTATAAATATAATAATCTTTTCAATGGTAGAAATAAAAACGAAGCCATTTTTGTTGCTTGCTGTAATTGACCATCCTAAGGTCATGGAAGGCATTTGTCTTGAAATGGCTAATGACAATAATTTCAACTGAATTTTTTTTTTAAACTTTTTTTTCTCACTAAACAATATCTATTGTTAAATAATAAAATAATTTGGGGGTATTTCTAATATCACATCAGCATTTTTTTAGCCATCATACCTGCTGCTTCCCTTTAAGTAGGGAAGGAGTCAACATTGTAAAAGGAGGAGGGGCACAATTCCCAACTCCACCTGACAAGCAAACAAGGGTTTTTTCTCATTTTTTCAAGTGCCCTTCGGGTCATCGAAAATATGAAGGGGACACTTTTTTCTGTCGTTTATTTGAGGTATGCCAACTGAGTTTCAAAAGGGGGCATGGGCCAGTTGTGTCCCCCCCCCCCCCCACGCAAAAAAAATATATTAATAAATAATCTGCCAGTAGGTAACTGGCTGAACTGGAAGATGGAAAGAGAAGGATCCTCATATTACCTTCAGAAATCAAGTCTTTCCTGTGAATGATGAAAGAGGTGGTCTGCATTCAATCTCTCTGTCTTGTCAGCCAACCTAAAAGGTAGTTCAAGGAAAAGGGGAAATAAGGTTAGAGCAAGAAGTTGAATGGAAAGAGAGAGGGGGAGAGGGGGAGAGAGAAAGAAAGAATGGAAGAGAAGAGGGAGTGAATAAGAAAGATAAAGAGGGAGACAGAAGATTGAAAAAGAGAAAGAGAGAGAGGAGATAAAAAGGGAGAAAGAAAGAGAACTGATATAGAGAAATATAGAAGTAAAGAGAGGAAGAAAGAGAGGAAGAGAAGAATGAATAAACAAGAAAAAGAGAGGGAGAAATAAAGAAAAAGAGACCATAAGAGATTATACAAACTTGACAAAAGAATACCAAAGTATAGACCCATAAGATACAGGATATCACACATCCAATAAAGTGCAACTATGGTGACACTGAAGCTACTTCAATAAAAAAGGAATTTTATTATTCCCTCCAGATGTATCACAAGATTGTACCTAGAGAAAAAAAAAATGGAGAAATTTTAAACAAAATTGAATTATTTCATATCCATTTTTATGTGATAAAATAAGTACAGATGATGCAGTGTTTATCAATTCTCCATTTGCATTCTTGATTGACATTATTCATTTGATATATGCATTTTTTGTTATCAATCTTTTATTTATTCACTGTGCAGTCTTATGTACTGTTTGCAATGTATTCTTGCAATGTACTCTGTTTCATAAGAACCAGTATCCCTGGGCTTACTGTACTCCCATAACTGATCAACAAAATTTGATTAACAAAACAAAACAAAAATCTGATACAAAAATATTTGAATAGAAACATTCCATTGGGATGTTACCTTACCCAAGACAAAGAATGCACAATGTGTATAAAACATTTTACATAAGTGTTTGTATCATTGCAAGACAAAGGCAGACTACTTTGTTCTTCTTTCCTAAATGTGTCAACCAAGGATTTAGAGTGGGGGTGCATAATCAACAAGATTGTGAGGAGGGGGTGGGGGATAGGGAGGCAAGGATTATCAGGAGAGGATTATTCTTTGTGCTAACATTTCTATTCTTGGTCATTTTGTAACTATTTGCTCTGAAAATGTAAAGCTTTGTTTATTCTGACAATGATTTTTTTTAATCACTTGCAAGTATGTTTACCACCCAGTACCTCAGCTATCTTCCTGCATCACCGTTGATCCAGCATAAGTGCTGAAGCCGGCCTCTCAATGATTCTTAAGTGGTCAGGAACGGCAAATATCTGAATAAGAAATCAAATAAACTTGTAATAAACATGAGAGCATCGTCCCTAATGAATGTGTATGAACCATGCTACTATCTCCCGATGCTACTATCCGTCTTTGTTGCGTATCATCTGCTGAGAGTCAGAGGGCATTAACTCATACCTTTTTACAGAGTCAATGCCCCTCTGCTCAACAGACATTCATATATCTTTTATCCATGTCCTCCTCCTCCTCCTGTTCCTCCTCTGTGTTATTTGAAATACATGTGATTATGCACCATGTGACATGAACTACATCAGTACTATCAATACCCACATTTCATCATAAACAAAGAATGATGACTTACAATGGAAAAGGGTAAATTACCCCCCCCCCTCCCCTCAGCATTTCCCCACCTCCTGACACACCCCCAATCCTAGATTAGGGTCCCTTGTACATGAAGGTTTTGGTTGAGGACACAGGGAGATAACACCCTCCTGAATGCACCCCTAATACCTTTCCCAGATGATATGGGTGAAAACCTGTTTGATATCTAGGCACAGCTGTATGCTAATGAAGGACAAAGGGAATAGTTGGATGGCAGGTGCGCTGGACTAGGACAAAAGACAAAGATCTTTGGTCAGGGCTAGGGCTAGGGAGGGGCTTTATCCGCCGGAGTACGCCTTGTCTTGCTCCCCATACACACACACACACATACACAATCTCTGACCATCTTGTCCTTTTGTCCATGCAACCTTCAGATCAGAAAATTGCAACTTTGGGATTGCAATCATGATTAGGGGCATGCAGAGATAAGCAGAAAAACAGAAATTAAGTGATAAAAATTTGTGTTTGTAATTAAGTGTTTACATCAGGAAGCCTCCTTGTAACTTCCACAAGCTGCATTACGACAACAATGAAATATTAAAAAATAGTTATATATATATATATTTCAAAATTCAAAAGGTAACATTCAATATTCAACAGGTTACATCGAATATTCACCAGATCCTTTCAAAAATTCACAATTCTAATATACGAATAAATTCCGCAATGCAAAATTTAAATATTAAAATTCACAGTTTTTATCATTTCTTCCTCCCTGTATCCCACTTTAACATATTTTGATTTTCATTAAACAGTTTAATTAGTTTTTATTTTCCCACTATTAAAATGTACCAGGCATAAAGCCCTACAGGCAGTGGAATACCCTAACATTGTTTATCTAAGAAATAAGTTTTGTATACTCTAGGGATGGATTTAATGAGCTAGACTTGAATAACGATAATAATCTTATCAGAAGGTGCAAGCTTCTATGTCATGTATTCCAATATAATGACTATATATACTTCCTTGTTACGAGGACACCTGCTGGGACTCTTATAACCACTTAAAAGTGGTTAGTATTTGTTTATTTCTTTAATACTAAAGGCAATGCAATTGGTCAACTTAAGTGTTGATTATTGCTACAAAGCATTTTAGCTTTACAAGTATGTGCAACAATACAACAAACATTTTTAGAAGAATAATAATGCAATATATTACAATTTGTATTTATCAGAGAGAGATTCACTTGGAGAACTTCAAATATGAGATCAATGAAGCAGAATATGATTTGTATAACTTCTGCTCCTTTTCCCTAGCCCTAATATAAAGATTCTGCATCTATTTTGATTTCAAAATGCCATTTATGACAACAATACTATTCACAAAAATGCAATGGCTAATAACTTTATACTGAGCTCATGATAATAATGATCTGATGTTCAACCTGCAAATTAAAACACTCAAAAAAGAAAAAGAATCAAAGTTTTGTTTTGAACTATTTAACTTGTAGATCAAGTATGAAAACAATAAGAAAATATTCAAGTTCTATTTAGAATTAGAATTCCAATTAAATTTTCACTCAAATCTAATATCAAATAACAAATTTCTACCTTTTTTTGTAAACATACCAAGTCTACGAAAGTCCATTTAATCCAACTATTGTCATTGAAGGCATTATATAATTATAATATATTCTACTTTTTCTCACTGGATAAAGTGATAAAGTGATAAAAGTGATAAAGTGATAAAGTCCATTTAATCCAACTATTGTCAATGAAGGCACTATAATTTGACTGTAACTTGCAATATTCTACTTTTTCTCACTGGATAAACAAAAAAAAATTCCTACAGAATTAGAATTAATGGTAACAGGAGGTTGCTCCATTTTAACCTGATCTCTACTGAATTCTCTCATTCCCATAGGCTTAATACAGGAGACATCTGGTTCCCACAGGCAATGGGTTAACAACAGATATTGGTCAGTTCAGTATGGATTAATGAAATAAAAAGGAATGACAGCTGCAGATGTGGTGTCTTTTGAAACCCTGTGATTACCATAATTGCATTTCTTCCCGGTAAAAATTCATTACATTGATCCACATTTGAAACACTATATCCTCTGTTTGCAAAATCATGCTTGGTGAATTTTAATACCCCATTCAGAAAGACAACAAAATAATGCCTCTTTGGGCTATGAAACCAGAGGGCGGGCATGGGGAAGCATAAATATACACAAAGTAAATAATCCACTTTATCTCATACAAGCATATCACACACACAACCATAAACTATGCCATCCTTTTACAAACTTGTTTTGTTCCGGATTTTGGTGTTGGCTGAATTCATGTTGCAATGTCCTACAAAAGATCAAAGCCAAGTTGTGTTCACACTCTCCAGTTTTACAACACATAGGAGCCTGGTTATATTCACAGTGCCCTATTTTAGAACAGATTAGAGCCAGGTTGTATTCACACTGCCCTGTTTTACAACAGATCAGAGCCAGGTTGTGTTCACACTGTCCTGTTTTATACAAGATAAGAGCCAGGTTGTGTTCACAATGTCCTGTTATTCCAGCTATCAATTAACAGAGACTTGAATACTTTCCATAGAGTAATTTCTCTTTTTTTTTTTTTTTTTGGTGAAATCGTACATTGAGAAACAGATCCAAGACAGAGGGGAAGTGATTCTCAATGGATGATTTAATAGTATAGTAGCAATATTGAAAGGTCACAAATGTTGCCAAAATTCACAGACTTTTGTAAAATTATATGATAAAGAAATCAAAGACAAACAGGTACTCGTCATTCTCAGATATGGAATGCTTGTAACAATAAGTCCTCAATAGATATTTTCCTCTCTTCATTCCCAAAGCAAACTTTGCCTTTCAGTAGTAATTTTGATAGTTGTTGAACTCTCCATGTTCCTTTTCCAAAAATCAGGAAAATCCTCAAATCTGTTTTTCCAAGAAATCCCGGTGAAGGGTTGTGACGACTATTCAGCCTGTGTCCTTAGAGTGACCTTAACTGACCTTTAACACTATAATCACTAGAATCCACACCCCACCAATAGTCCAGCCTGTTGTGTCTGTGACTAGTCTAGTATCCAGACCAAGTTTTATTGCCATCACCCCTCCAGGAAGATGTGCTCTCGCTCAGGAATATCAACAAGTACAATCACCATAATAGAGAGGTACACTGCATATTTCCTACAAAGAGATGAAGTGAGATAGTTCTTACATGTAGCTGACATTTTTTTTTGGGGGGGGGGCGGGGGTTGGGGGGAAAGCTTAAAACTTTACACAAGTAATTAGTAAGTAATCTCTCGTGTCTGGAATGTAAATAATATAATTTCATGAAACTGCAATAGCTTAGTTTCATTCAGAAGAAAGGGTTGTGAATGGATTCATTTTAGCTGGTCAGATCACAGGGAGGGATGCAGCAGTTTAGCATTAAGCCTACATGATTCCATCAAGTTAAAAAATATAGCTATTGTCCATCTGTTTTGCAACATAGCGGGGCAGGGTTGCTTCTCTCTCTCTCTGCCCCTACCCTCACATAACCCCTTCAGAAAAAAATGGGAGTAATGACAGAAAGATATGGGGGGAGGCCACTAATTGAATCCTGACTACTCAATTACAGATAAAAACTGCTCTCATTTTGTAAAGAATAAAGACCTGGGACCTGTTTCATAAACTTGTTATCAATAACAACTGCCCTTTTTCTAATACAAATTTGCTCTCAGCCAATCAGATTCAAGGATTTCAGTAGCTTATATTATTGTAGCTTGTTACTGATAACAAATTTTATGAAACGGTGGGCCCAGTTTATAATTCATTGCATACGCAAATACAACCCATGTAACTTTTAACAAAGTCTGATAATATAGACTAACACTGGTCAGTAGTGACCACTACTTTGAACGGAAGGGGTGAAGTTGAAGACCATGGGGGGCTCCAGAGAGGTAATTGCTAAGCAAACAGAGGGGTAACCTGACACCCTTCTCTCTGATTGGACAGAGGGGATATCTGCTGCTCAATGGAATATTATTATTGGCTAAGCAGTAAGGAGGGGTGAGGAAGAAAGAAGAAGGGAAAGTCAGGTAACTAGTTCTAAATCCAGACATATATAGCTCTTTTGAGGAAAGGTTTACTGATTTAACCTTTTGACTGCTGAATTCACTCATTCGTATAGGCTTTACACAGGATACACTTGGTTCCCATAGGCAATGGATTAATATTAGGGGTGAAAATGTAAGTCTACCTTGAATGATTAAAAAATGATTATGAGTTCATGGTTTGATGTACCATCAGACAGTAATTTGCTTCATTAGCTTTTCTTTGTTTTTTATGTCATTTGGTATCAGGAAGTAGAAATATATTAGCTCTATTGATAAGAAATATTAATGATTAAAGTAAACATTTTTATAGCACTTTAACACAAAGTTTTATAGTGACTATCTACAAATTATTATTTTTCCAATTGCACCCAATAAGAATGAACATGTGCAACACTTCACTACTGTTTCCCCATTCCAAATCACTATTGTAGGTCACTTTCAAATCACTTCAGAGTACAGAGTATATTCAGTCAAAGAAATGAAATTATAAACGTAGAAATGACTATAACAGCAGCAATTGGAAAGAGTGATTAAGATGAGCATGAGGTGTGACTTTGACTAAAATAAATGTTGTTCTTTGTTCTGATTCACTGATCTCAAACAAAACTAAAAAATGTGCAATTAACAGCAACATATTGGGAATGGACATTCCCAGGGGTAAATATAGACTTTTTTACATTTTCCGGGGGAAAAAATAGTTTGTTCTGAATACTTGCAATGTCAAGAAATCAATAGTTTAAATTTTTTTTTTATTTAATAACATCACATGTCACAGATGAGTATGACATTTGCGATTAGCTCATGGACAAAGGTCTTTCTGTGCTTTCAGAAATTTAACTGGTATGAACTCTACCAAAACTGATAAATAAAGTGGAGATGATATATGACACAAACCAAGATTTGAACAATTTTCATTCTCATCTTTAGTGCCTAACAAGATATATTTTCAGCAAATCCATCCATGACTTTGACTAACAATGGTGTACCTCTAACCATTATAGCATCTGCTGAGCCAGCCAGAAGGGCATTATCTCACACACTTTAACACAGATTTAAAGCCCGTTTGGCTCTCAACAAAAGTCACATTCTGAATTTGGAGAATTTCTGATTACTGTGTAAATGAACAGATTAGAATTGTGAGGTCATCCGAGACCACATTCAATCCAACTCATAACTTTTACTTGAAAAAAACAAAGATGAGCAATCAAAAAAGTATGCAAACCCAAATTAAATGAAAAGAACATAACAGGGGATCTGATAACAAATCTAGCTTAGGTTTCTGGCAGGAAGACGACGTGATGATATTCATCTGATGAACATAATCCTTAAAAAATGATTTTGCATTTTTCGATTAAAAACGTGACTGTGGCACATGAAGGTTTTCAGAAAATGAAATGAAATATAAATTTGACTAGTTTTGTCTGATTTTTCTCTTTTATACTACCTCAACTTAAAATGATTATGCATTATAAAAACAGAGAATTGAACAAGTCAAAATAAATGTTCTTAAACCTTTTATGATTTTTTGTCATATGTTCACTTGACTATTAGATATATATTTGTCTTTCTGTCTGTCTGATTCTCTCTCTTACTCTCTTTCTCTCTCAATCCCCCCCCCCCTCTCTCTCTCTCTGAACAAATAATCTTGTTTTATCCACTCTATCTCCTTCCCTCATTTTTCTTTTTTTTTTCCCCTAGCATCTCGTGTTCTCTCTCTCTCTCTTTCCCTCTCCATCTCTCTCTCTCACTCTCCATCTCTCTTTCTCACTCTCCATCTCTCCTCACCTCTATATTCTCTCCTTCCACCCATGGTCTGGAATAAAGAATAGCTCACTCAAGATATCCTCAACACCTTCTACGTCCTCGGGGCATGCTCAGTGCAGTCAGCCACGCGACGACAACGACCAGACCAACGCTAAATTAACGACACGGCGGCAATAAGATAGGCGACATGGCACCAAGACAAATTTCTCAAAATCATATTTTTCATCTTTTTTGTTGCCTTGAGTTAATGCTAACTCCCTTGTAATTCTCTCTTCTTTATTTTTATTTTCTTACTGTCGCTGTCTCGCGATGATGATGTACCTTGTTTTCACTGTGATCACCAGAGAGTCTTCTCCTGAAGAAAAGATCTAGACAATCCTGGGGAAATGATGAGGAAAAGTTCATAAAGAGGAGCCTTTGTAAATCAATATCAAATGCAAAAAACAAAGATGCAGTTGGCAAATTTCAGACTTTAAAAAAGAAAATAGGAATCTAATTTGCTTTTCTTTATTGATTTGTTCATACCATGTATTCATTCTCTCTCTCGCTCATTCTTAGTACAAAATTGAATTGTATGTGAGCAGTGAGAAATTACTTGGAAGACATTAAAACAGTTCGATTCATCAGGATTTTTTCAAATGGAAAGAACGAGACAAAAGTTTCAAGCAAACATATAAGAAAGGTGGAAGAAAACAACTTAAATTATATGTTTTCTTTTAAACAGGATGTAATCCAGCAAAAGGGGGAAAAAAACGTTAGATGGGTGGAAAGGATTTAAAAGACCAAGCAAGACCTAGCATTTGCCAGAAATCTATGAAAACATTTCACGAGGAATCTTTTATTGTAGAATTAATATATTCACCAGTTTTTAGCAAAGTCATCATCAAAATACAAACCAAACTACGGTAAAAAAATTTTTTTTAATCTTTCGACAGGGTCTACACACAGCTTAAGAGGGCCTAGTGGAAACACATCTCTGCGAGATGTAAAGATTTATCACCTGTTCATCCTGTGGGGAGAAATCATTGCTGGGATGATTCTCGCCCTGCCGTCTTGGTTGCCGCGACGACCATACTGGGCCGTCTAGCGCCACCAAGGCGCCACCTTAGCTCCGGGCTATAGACCAACAAGTTTGCTCTCTTTCACTCCACCTCCACTTTTTCTCACTTTTTTCTCTCCCCCATTGTAAATCATTTTCTGTCACCTTTTCCATTTTTCCTTGTCATCGTTTTTCTTTTGGCAAATCATCACACGTTTCTGTTTTGCATTTTCTTAATGCGCTGTGTTCATTATTCGGCTCTAAGATTCAATCCATTATTAATCACTGACTCATTCTCTTTCAATCTCTATTACAATTCTGTCTATCATAAATATTCTTCAATTTTATCACACCTTGTTGCTGGGGGGTGTCCAATAAATCACTTACAATTCCATTTTTCATATTTTATCATTAAGCCATGGACACATCATCAAAAAAAAAAATCTTCAAGTTATATTTTGTCCATTATTTTTGTGTACATGTATATGTCATCATTTTTGATGGAAGTTATGCTTTTAATACAATAAAGTATCTTTCTAATAAAATGCAATTATAAAACAAAAAACATGCGTATTGAAACTTGCTAACAAGAAGTCAAAAGTTATTCAAATCACATTTGTAAAACAAAATGGTTGCACATAGTGCTCCTAACCATTCTGAAATACCCACAATGGATGTGAAATTTAAAAAAATATTTTGTCCAAGATCATATAACCCAGTTTTATTGTTTCATGGCATTTCTGCAAATCCCACAATAAGTTGTTCTCGGTAGAGCTAAATATTTTTTTACTGAACTATATTCATATTTCTTTGCTTTTGCTCTCAGCATATCAAACCTTGAATGTGTAAATGTCTTATTCTTCACAACTGAAGAATTGGCCAAATTATTGTTTAAAAATCCAGCTCTTCAGACCAAAATTGCAATAAAAAATTCAATACTAGCTTTGAATGGTATTTCAAGCATCTAACTGCACTAGAGTTCTTCACACTGAAAGTGCAAATGAAATGATAACTTAATGGTAGATTTAAATGCTATTTTAAGCATTTAGGTGCAGGGGAGTTCTGAATATAATAAACCGAAAGAGAGAGAGCTACAAAAAAGGCACAAAAGAACAGGAATGGAAAGGGGAAATAAGGATGGGTGAAGGATAAAAGGATTCAAATTACTTATGAGGCACGCAGACATGGACACAATTCATAGGGAAGAAAAATCTACAGAGAAAAGAGATAGTTGGGAATGGGACAAATGTGTGACATTATGGTACATAATCAACTTATGAGGCCCCTCTGTTTAGACAGATGTTTCGGCTAACTTCGGCAAGGAATTGTTATTGGCTGCTGCACTGCAAGAGGGATGAAGATAGCGCACCATTTGTTGCAATTATTTAAGAGCTTGACAATGGACTTATTCACACTTGGCTCCTCATTCTTTGTCATTCATAATTTATCTCAAGTCAATGCTTTTAGGCATTTAACAGCAAGTTAACAGAATTCCTACCCTGCTACCCCACTGCCACTTCTTGTATCATCATATGGCTAATACTATGACAAATCTAGGGTTGTTCATGCTGAGTAATAAGACTGAAATAATATATCTTGAGAAAATGAACAGATCATTAAGGAAGCTGTACTCCCCATTATGAAGAGTATTACTCTTCAGCTCAGTACCATCGAAAGCTGAAGCATACATGATATCGCTGCTGAGAGCCAGAAGGGTGTAAACTCCTTTTACATAGAATTAATGGCCTTCTGACTCCGCTCAGCAGATGATATGTGCTCATGTTGACCAAATCAAAGTGACTGAAATATGAAAGCTCAGACCAGTCAACTTAAATGAATTCAAGTCGAATATGATTCTTTCTGGCAAAAAAAATAATTCCAGAGCTCGTATCTCGCTGAGCAATACTTTACCACAATAAAAAAAAAAATTTTAAACTGGAGAGAATTATTTTTTCTGTCTCAAATAAATGAATCCATGAAGATGTCTTTGAATAGCAAATAATGTAGTCTGACTTCACACTATCCTTACATCCACCTACATCATATTTTCACCTTATATCCTTGTATCCACCTACACCTTACAAGTGATCAATAACGGTTCAATCTTTGGATGATGTTTTTGCCTTACCTGCCAAGAAACACATATGTGCACCTTATGAATATTTAAGTGATAAACAAGAATTCATAAATTATTATACATAATAAGTAGACTTTTAATGTCAACACATGGATGTATGACGATAATAAATGGATGAAAAATACACCACTTTGGTTCACAGCATGCTTTCCAAAACACATGTTTCAGTTTTATACGGAATATATAGACTTTTCATGATGAATATATAATTTTTGCAGATGAGGAGAGTGGATAAAGAGAATAGGTGCCAAGGAAAGCAATCGCTGACAAGATGCAGGTTGCGCATGGAAAGACCTGGTTTGGAGGTGGGAGGAATGTTTGGAGTTGTCTAGCAGTGGTAAAGGTGAAACAAAAATAATATTTTTGGCATTCAGCCTGGGATATAGTTCCTTGAAGTTGGTTGCAGAGATATGTATCAAGTGCTCAAGACATGATGGGAAGAGGATTCAACTTTACAAAGTGAAAACCTATCTAAAGCAAACATGAAAATGCTGGACAGGCTTTTTTTTTTAAAAATCAAGATTATTTTCAAAATAATGATACTCTTGTTAATCATATATGCTTTGAATACATTTGACCAAACTTTGGGATTAAATGGAACTAATTATAACTTTTAAATAAATTATGATCACTGGCAAACTTGAACAGTGTTTAAGAACCCCTTCTGATGGTTTGTTTGCTCTAGAAATGTACCAACTTGTATATGTATATGTGGTTCTTAATTTCAAAGAAAAATTTAAAATGAACAAGCTGTTGCACTGAAACATTAAAAAAATAAAAAATATGATAAAATAAGAATTTCAGTTCAAAGAAAGGTCACTATTACATCATAAAAATAGAGTAAGAAAAGGTAAACAAAATGCCCCCCCCCCCCCCCCCTTGCCAATTAACTAATCATGTTTTTCTTCCTCTTTGCTAAATCAAATAAAAATTCATCAGACTGCCAAACATAATTCATGCTTTACCTTAACGTTGTGCTAACTGTGTGGGAATGCACAAAGTCACAGATTGAATGTAATGTGCAAAGTAACATTCTGTACAAAATATACAAAATATGAAATTGAACACCCTCATAGAAAGAAAAGGAGGAATGATGAATATTACCTGAATCAATCAAATACAGTGAAAGCCGCTTTAGCAACCACCTGTATAGAAGGACCACCTGTCTATAAAGACCATAATTTTTGTTTCCCTTGAACAGTGTTTCCCATTGAAACATGTATTAAAGGAACCTGTACATAAAGACCACCTGCTCATAAAGACCACTTTTCTTGTCTCCCTTGAGTGGTCTTTATAGACAGGTTTCACTGTATATTCATTCCACACCAATGTGCCAAATAGATGGCTTAGATAAAAATGTCTATTTCTGATTATTTTCTGGAATACAATTATGATTTCTTCTTCTTATAATTCACTTTAAAATAGACTAAAATTGCTGTTTCACTATATATAAAAATACCTGTATATGATTCTTAAAGATATTCTAGCTGCTTTATTTTATCACATATCATAAATGTGTAAGAATAATCCTAAATTCCATTAAATCACCTATCCTTCTTAGTTGCAATTTTAATTTGAAATCGTATTTTGATATAATCATCACTCAATATCATCAGCAGAGAGCCAGAAGAGTGTTTTTATGTGAAACTATATCAATCAATCATACTCTCTCTCTCTCAAAAGTTGAAATATAGTAATAAATTCATTTATAAAACTTAATTGCAGACTTTCTTTTCAATCTAAGTTCTTTCATTGAACAAAAAAAAAATAAAGCAAAAACAAAACCACTCATTAAAATCAACAATGGTTTCAATGTACACTTAGTTCAATTTCACATCATAATATTTCTATAAGTCATACCGATTTTACAGACATTAACCTTATAGAAATATGTAAAAAGTCATAAAGGCATTTGAACATGAGTTTGTGTTCCTCATTATGAGGCAAAGAAAACTGGATATGAGGCAGGAGGCAGAGAAGGAAATCCCTGCTTTACTCTATTCCAAGGTGATCAGATAGAGATGTCACATCATTTGCTTTGGATCAAATTCATCATAATTTTGTTCTGCTATCCTCGGAGAGAGATCAGGTTCCTAATTCTGCTCCTTCCTGGATAAGGAAATGCTTCAAGTTTCAAACCAGAATTATTCGACGGTTTGTGAGCACTTCATTGTGGTCTTAAAGCCGAGGTACAAGTTTTAAAAAGCTGAGGATTTTGTGAAATAATTTTTTTTTTCTCCATTTATTGTTTCATATTCCTTTGTCGTCCATTCATGTTGAGGGGAAATGTGAGTGCTTTGGAAAAAATATGCCTGCACAATCAAGCAAAATAGGTCACAAAATAATGTCAATAACCAAATATTCCAAGCTGCTTTATTCACACTTTATCAAGTTAGAAAAAAATGTAGAAGATATTATTCAAATGGTACTTTAAATACATTTGAATTTGTAAAATTACATTGTTTTAAAGATTGACCCCTACAGATACACAAAGTTCTGCAATACAAGCTTCACACTTGTTTGAAAAGAAAAAGTTTTACTCATCAATAATCTACCCCTAAAGAATCGTGGAATGTCTTAAAAGGGTTCATAATCTCAGAGCTCAAATCATAATGTGCTGGCTGTATCTGAGAAGATAAAACTGCACACATTTTGCAGATGATTGCAGTATCAATACCTCATTTACCTATTTAAAATCAAAAGTGAAAATAAAATCAGCTTCCTCTTTAAACAAAGACACTGGTTGTACATTTTTGACAGTGGGATATGGTCAGTTTAGATATGTATATGGAAGGGTAAAGGTGATTAACAATTAATCGGAAGATACAAATTGTTTTATCAATCATACAAGCATGGTTTTCTTTTCAATGAATGAAATGTGAAGCCATTTATTCAGTTTAAGCTGAATAACTAAAATGGAGAGATATAGATCAGCAGATCTATAGAGATGGATAGATGGGTAGGAGAATAAGAGTAATGTAAGAGTGAGATTATATTAAGGAGTAGGAGCTGTGATGAGTGTAAAGGGAATGATCGACATGGGCGGAGAGAAAATACACCTTAAGAAGAAGATATGTAGAAAAAGAGAGGCATGGGGAACAGAGAAAGAATGAGAGAGTGAGATGTGTCGTGGTCTAGTGGATACGTCACTGCACTGTACATCACATGGTTCACGATTCGAGTCCTGCCACGCTGGGCACTAATGTCCTTTGGCAACACATTAATCTACATTTGCTACTATCCACCCAGGTGAAGTAAATGGGTACCCGGTAGGCAGAAATTCCTTGAATGCTTTAGCGCCTTATCATGGCAGCTGGGCTAAAGCCGGAGTAATAATATGATACTGCGTAAAGCGCAGTAGAGTATATTTGTATAGTAGCTGCGCTATATAAATGGACAATATTATTATCAAAGAGAAAGAGTATGCACGGGAGTGCATGTTTGTGTGTGTGAGGAAGAAAGAAAGAGAGGTAGAGGTAGAGAGAGAGAGAGAGAGAGAAGGATCAGACATATAGGGAGAAATAGCTTTTTAAAAATGGCCAGAAATATTAATCTCTCTCTCTCTTTCTCTCTCTCTTTCTCCTCCTCTCTGCTTCAGTAAATCCAGGGAGATGGGAGTTTTAATCTTACTTTACATGTGACAATGTGGAAGGAGGGATACTGGTACATACGATGACTGTTAAACAAGGAAATATAATGGGGACAGAAAGTAAACAACCGTCTCTATACTCCTTTAAACATCTGGTCTGGAAGAGCTTGATATTCAATTAATAAAAAAATAGTCACAAATTCAAGCAGCGAGCAGAGAGGAATGCGGATGTGGAGAGAAGGAGGAAGCCTTGAACAGGATGCATTTAAAGGAAAAGACAGACTCAGAAATAAAATGAAAGTTCTTGATATGTCTGAAGCTGCTTGTGTTTAATGACTGTGAGGCATTTGAAAGAAGAAAAGAGGATGCTCCATTCTGCCTCAAACTGTTCTCTAAGGATGCGGGATGAATCATGGAGATGCGTTCCTTTCACAATTAAATGATGCTATTGTCAAAACAAACTTCTAATATCCACCCGAGGTAGTTTCTCCTCCTCCTAATTACATTCCCAAACTTCCTTTGCTCGATTCCCTAACCGGCGGCTAGACTCGGGCTCCTCCCCGCACTTTCTTGCAAGTTAATCCACACTTTTCACTGTCTTTTTTCCCCTGAATGCTCTCGTGACAGATGCGAAGCCCCAACTGTCAAAAACAGTTTCTGAATCGGAACACTTCTATTACATTTTCTCCCTCTTCTGGAGATGAAAACGGGGAAAGAAGGAAAAAGACGGAATACTTGTGGAAGATTCGGTGTATTTTAGGCAGGTTATTTTCTTCTGCTTCTTCATTTTGTTAGAGCAATATGTCAGAATTCATCAGTTGATAGATTGATGTTTTGACTTGGGAAACCCAAATGGTAGAGGTTTTTGGCAAAAATTCTGTCTCAGACACAGAAACCTGTGGACAACCGAATTTCTGGTCTCGTCACCGTAATTTCCCTTTTCAAAACCATAAGCATGCCAAAAGGAGTCAAAAAGTTGTGTCTCGTCTAAGCCCAGCCGAGTCTACTCTCCTTCCTGATCTCTCTGTTTTTAGACACAAAGGGACCCCTTAATTGATAACCAACTTAATCTAAAAATCATTGTTTTTGAGCATACGGTAATCAATTGAGGAAAGGCTTTGTCACTTCAATTGCTGCCCTTTCTAAAACTGTTTTTCAGCATCTGTATCTTTCGATTTCTTCCCAAGCAACTATGTGCCTCACTTTTTGTGCTTTATAAACTGATTAGGGGGAAGCGTTCTCAATGAAGATGCCCTAAAAATTGTCATGAACTTCCGTACTTCAAGACAATGAGAACATTGGCATTTCCCAAATGGCAAATTTTGCACCGACACCCCAACCGCACCCCATCTTGTCATTCTTTTTTTTTTGGGGGGGGGGGGGGGAATGCGGTTCAGAAAATGACATTTCAATTGATATGGTTGCCAGAAGATGGATGCTGCACTTTAATCTGATGTCATATTTACCAGAATGATAAAAGCACTTGCCACAGTCTCCCAATGACAAAAATTATGCATTTTTGACACAGGTGTATCGGAGAGCTGACGTGCAGCCTTAGTCTCCCCGCATGACAGCTGTATGCGGTACCATAGCACTCACGAAGCGGGTGCCATGGCACTTGTGATGTCACAAAGCATTCATAGTGACAGGATATTGTAACCTGTTATCCAGGTGTCATATCTTCCTAACTGGATTTGCCGTTGATATGCCTATTTATAGGGATTAGCTGACAGGTAATTCGGTGAGAAACGGTCTACACCTGTCTTGAAGGATGACGAGCTGGTTTGTGTAGTCCCTGTCATAGACTTTGGCATCAGGTTGTCACCCATTTCAACAGGTGACTTCTATCATATTTTGACCAGAGAGATCTTATCAAATGTTCAAACCTGCCAAATTATTCAAGCTTATTAATGAATACTGAAACAGGTTTTCAAAACACATGATTGTATATGTCATAACAAGAGAGGTAAAAAGTACCTCTGCGATTTGAACATCCTTTCACCAATTGTCAGTGGAAAGGCAGAGGAATAATGTCAGTCTCCAGTTCCGATTTGATCAAAGTTCTCCTGACTTGTATGTAATACATTATAAAACCAGAAACTTTTGCGACATAAACTTTTGCAAATTGCTAATGACAGCCAATTTAGCAGCAAGAAACTTTTGTGAACTGCAATAATTTCATGTTGTTTCAATTGAGATATTATTATTTCGCAGCATGAAACTTTTGCGAATCTCGACCCCTCGCAAAATTTGCTAAAGTTTCATGCACGCAAAAATTTCTGGTTTTAAAGTTCAATTTCAAATTTCAATTACTCCTTATAAAGTCCCAACCTGCAGACATGCTTTCACAAAGTTATATGGAATATGACCACATTATATCTATCACGTGGCTACTTATGGAAAGTATTTGGGTAGGACTACAACAGCAGTAGAGGGAGAAAATGTGGCTATATGACTAGGTTATTCTTCATTTTTAAATATTTCTTCAATACTCCTGCTGTGAACTTGACACATTCATAGTGCAGCCTCAAGAGGCAGAGGAAGAGATCAAGTTTTGAAGATCGTAAATCTGTTACAGAAGGGAAGCCACTTTTGGGGGTCTTCGTTACACACTCATCATCTCTAGCTCCTGAGGGAGCCCTTTAAAAAAAACCACACCCCTTACAGGAAGAAGAGGAATAAGACAGAAAAGTGGTTACCTTCATCCTATCATTTGCTTTAAATTTAATGAAAAGAGAAAGATGGAGAAGGGGGAAGGAAGGGAAAACACAGGTGACATGAGTGTCTGATTCCAGGAAACAGGTCAATTTGGCGGGAAAAGCGGTGAGCTCACGCAAACGGCATCAAACATTTCCTGCAATCACGCTAGCAGTGTGACATGGCACACCAGACGTGTCTGGGTACCTGTAGAGAGAGAGAGAGAGAGAGAGATAAAGAGAGAGAAAGAGAGGGAGAGGGAAAGAGAATGAGAGAGAGAGAGAGAGGAGAGAGAGGGGGAGAGAGGAAGATTGAGCAAGACAGAGATATAGAAAGGTAGTGCATCTAAAGAGGAAGTCATTACTGTTAATTTTTACGAGCTGAAGAGGTGAGTGGGAAAACTTAATATTGAAAAATGCCAATGTGTTCTTCAGAAATTTCTTACTACTCTTGCAAAAATCAAATATTTCACATCTTTCTTCCTGTTTTTATCACAGAGAGCTGTGGCGGATCCAGGCAGGGGTGCCAAGGGCGCGCACCCCCCTTTTAATTTTTCTGTTTTGTGATTTTTACCGTGGGAGGGGGATAACCCCCCTCCCACACCCCCCCCCCCCCCCCATTTCAAATTCCTGGATCCGCCACTGGGGAGAAAGCATAATTTATGCCGCAGGAATACTCTTCACATCATTAATCCTATCAGAAATATGCAGAATGCATTTTAGAAGATCGTCAATAACATGTACATTCATACGAGAGCAGTTAGAAGCAGGAAAAGATTTCACTTTGGTCTTTAAACAGAACTGGTCCTAAGGATGAATGGCTATATGAACTCCTGGCAAATAAATACTGTAATCCAAACAAGGCTGAGCCTGAGATGTATATTCATACAAAATCAATTAGAAGCAGGGAGAGATCTCCTTATGGTCTTGAAAAATAAAATTGCCCATGAGATGAATGTGTATATGAACTCCTGAAAAACAAATAGTTCAAACAAGTCTGAGTCTGGAATATACATGTATATATTCATACAAAATCAATTACAAGCAGTAAAAGATCTCAACTTGATCTTGAAACAGAATTTCCCCATCAAATGAATGGGTATACAAACTCCTAATGAACAAACAGTCCAAACAAGTCTGTCAAGCAATTGTGGTGACCAGCTTTGTTTTGACTGATCACCTTCCAAAGGTCCAACATGGGCTCTAAAGAGATATAATTGCACATCAAATGAATAGGTATGCAAATCCTTATGAATAAACAACCAGTCCAAACAAGTCTGTCAAGTAATCAGTGTGACTAGTTTCCTATTGACCAATCACCTTCCAAAACTCCAACTAGGGCTCTAAAAAGGATCGGTGTCAGAGACCCTATCGCTTTTTAACGGGGTCGAGATGCAAGGTGAGACACCTGGCTCTTAACATTGAAAACTTTCATCATTATCTCTTCTGTCCCAACTTTCAATGCTATATTACATTTTACTATTCTTGATAATTACCTAATGAGGGTATGTCTACTCGGCAGGAAGGGTTACAAACGCATGTTGATTTTCAAGTTACACATGGAAACATTTGAGTGACACAAAAGTTGTTTGGGGAAGAATACGGTTGAGGGTTCTCTGAAATCATGTTGACAGATAGAATCTTTCCATTTGTTCTTTGCTGTCCTAGTTCTTGTGATGTGATTATCATTATCTTTTGGGGCTGCTTGTACATCAATGATGCTAAAATTACAATTGCTAATAAACTCTACGCTGGCAGGATTGACAAAAATGGCATCTATAAAACATATCATCTGAAAATAGAAACTTTAAAAAGTAATTGTGATTCATAATCTAATGCAAATCTATGAATATATTGGAATTCATCCCAATATGTCCCCACATGTATTCTAATCCAAATTCACAAGTTCCTAAAACACTACATGTACTTTTCTCTGATTTTTTTTTGATAATGTAACAGATATCCTGAAAACAGCAACTAACATTTCATATATCATGTTATAATTGGAAACTCTAAACAAAATTGAAATCAACCCTTAATATAGATCTGACTTTGTATACTTACAATTCCATAATACAACTGAAACTGATTATTGTTGAATAACAAAAGACAATGCAATAACAGCAACTGTAACATGTATGAAAACTGGCAGAAATTGAGTCAAGATTATTATTAAACTATAAGACTGTTGGATAATTCTAGAAAGCATTATACCTACAAATAAGAAGAATGGAACCATTTTTGCAAAACAAGACAAGTTTTTAAGAGACTCCAGATCATATCACTTCTGTGCTGAATCTGGGGTCAATTCCTGGCATTAATTACAGCTGAGGTGGTGATGTTTAATAGCTCAATTAGCATGTTATAGCTCAGGAAATGTAGGCCATTACCTGTGCCAACATACTGGGGCTATATGTCCTGCTGTCCTGCCTGCCTGGCATGCCTGCACCGACAAGCAGCCACCTTACAGGTGCAGGGCTGGGAAGCAGGGAGAGTAACGATGATGACGGGATATTGCAATCCTGCCACCGGGGTGGCACTTTTCTGCAAACCGTAACATCACACATCATTTAGGAAAAGGAGCTGGTACAAAAATGATTAATTTACCAATTATTTTCACTAATCTTGTCTCCATCAGCTCAGTCCTTTGTATGACAGATAGGTTTGATTCATTTTAATAGTTCATGTTCAATTATAGTGACTGATGCAAGATGAGTACCTATTGCTTCCTGTTTTCAACATTCTAAAACATCTTTTTTCCCCGCGACAAAATTCAGATTCGTCAATAGATAAAGATGATACTGTGGATAGAAGAATAATAAAGTAGAAATATAACAAAATATCACACATTTTTAGAGAATGCAGAACCTTAAAGCAAACAACACCAACACCATAACAATATGCCCTTTACAAACATACATATATGTATTCCCCTTAAACACCAATGTGAAACAACAACAAAAAAATAACTCCTCCATCGCATAGAAAAAAACAATTTCATGTTCTTAATTTCTAATTCTAAAGTACACCCCATCACAGCTTATGCTCATCACTCAAGCCAACATACCCATATTTCCTCTATTGCTTGTACTGCTACTTCCTAGTAATAATATGATTACAAACTTGTTTCCGTGGTAAAGACATGGGACAATTTAGGAACAGATATCCAGGGATCCAATTAATATTTTATGTCCTGGGCAACACAGTCTCAATTACTTGCCTGTAAGTTATCAACGGCAATTAATGTAAATATATGAGAAGTGAGAAGAAGCAGCTTTCTCTACCAATCAAATGCACTTAGAATAAATGGGTCTAAAGTTTCATTCTACTTCTTATAATAATTTGACAATTAATTTATCAATTAATAATCGAGACCCAAGATTTCATCCTTCTGTTTTGATATTCTTCGTCTCAATGTCTTCTGTACGCATTTTGTCTTTAAAATCACAAATGTCCCTGGAGAGATTGTGTGAAATCCAGTTTTGTTAAATTAAGGCACTGGAAAACTAGGTATTTCCTGTCTCTGCTGAGATCAATTCATACCTTATGTCGTGTTTACAAAGACAAATATTCAGACTGCAAACAAAACCAAGAACATGTGGAAATCATCACAATGTTTCAGATACAATTCAAGCTTTGGATTAAAAGTGCTCAAAACTTCCTAAAAATAAAGTATCTTTTCTGGCTGCAGGTACTGATAAACCTTGCCTTACCTTGTCCTTATAATATCTGACATCCATCCCCTCTGAGAATCAGCCGCAGCAAGCAAGTCACATGACCAAGCTGGGGCGCGTACAGACTCAGGAAGGATAAAATGGGGTGTGGTGCATGATGGGAATTAAGCGGCTTGTCACGAAATGCGCCAGAATGCTCTCTGAGAATCCCAACATTTCTTATGTTTGTGTCCCTTTCTCCGTCTTTCTTGGTGGCCTGTACGGAAACATATAGAACACATCACAGGAAATTGAGACGAGTTGAAACTGATGTTTAATGCGCTAGGTGAGCGAGTCGATTACTCACTATCTTCCTGCTTTTTATGTCTTTATTTCTGCCCAAGTTCCATCTCTATTCTGGAACATTTCAGATAAGGCAAAAGAATCTTAGAGGCTAATCTAGGAGTGCCTTGTGAAAGGTGACGAGAGTTGATCGATGCTGACACCAACAACCTGGCACTGAAACAGGAAATCTGGTCAAATGACGGCATAAAGGAAATCATGAATGATGTCTATATGTTCTGCATAAATTACATTCCAAACTTTTGCTGTTCCTAATTTCCTGCTTTTTAAAAAAATTTCTTGTTTCCAAACATGTGTTTTTTTTTAATGCTTGACCATGGAGAAGAACATACTGATTTTGATGCATGGATCACCAATCCTGATAGCTGGGAAAATGTTTTTTAAATATCATTATATAATGATATTTGTTGTCACAAAGTGGTAGTATAACCTAAATCTCAGACTGACTTCATTACCATAAAACACAAATCAACAAGATGATATAGATGTTTTTAGTGCTTTTGTGATAAATTTAATTTTTGTCCTAAGAAGACAAACTTATAATCAGTGCTTTACAACAGTGTGCTAAAACCAAGGGAAAATCCAGGCTTTTTTTGAATGAAGAGGGCACAAATCAAATTCTTTCTCATAAGCAAAAATTAAAAGTGGGGAAGCGATTCTTCAGGTGCCTTTTAGGTTAAAACTTTGAAAGGAAGGTACATTTTGGGGATGTATGCTTATAGAACGGTTTCAAAAGGAGGGGTATGGGCTAGTTGTGCCTCCCCCCCCCCCATATGCTTGTAGTTTAAACTAATAGATATGATAAGGTGAAAATTAGCTTTAACTCTTTGTATATAAGTTTTCATATCAATCATTTTTCAACCAAGTTTTTCGAAGGGTCAATAAGGTAAACGGGACCATGTTTGCAAAAGTTTCAGTCATCATCATCATAGCATTTTGGCAGCAGTTTTGGTTAACTCAACATGAGGCAAGGCAAACCTTCAAGCAAACCACAGATAAATTTGGGAGGAAATCAGCTCACAATGCCACTACAGTCAAATTAGATCTCTTCATCAATAACTATAAAAAAAAAACCTGAAAAGAACCCAAAAAGGTGATGCAAAAGGAAACAATTAGTCATGTGACCCAGCACTTGTGAACTAAGGTGAGAAAACAGATTTGATTCGCCGATCAACAGGTCCAATCTTTATAGTCAGTTAGATTTGGGAGAAAGTTTGGAAAGATGTGGTTACCTTATCTGCTTCAAACTGTCATTACTCATGACATCAGGAGCAATCATTTAAGGTCAAGAAGAACTCAGTAAGGTAAGGCATCATTAGCCGGTATTCACAAAAGTGTAATAACTTTATTCCAGGTCTAAGCAGGTAGATTTAGTCCACTGAATTATGAAGCACTATGTGTCAACATTCTAATCCTGCAAAATGTACCATAAATCTGTAACTAAATCAACAAACAAAGATGATTACAACATGAAACAAATTTTTCATTTTCATTTTATGACTGAAATCATTTTGTTTATGTACTTTGTTACTGAATTACAGTAATTTGTAGAGAATAACGAGGTTTACACTTGGTGTTCCATAAAATCAGTGGACCATGTTAAACCAGGTGTAACCTAGTCCACCTCAATGAATATGAGCCATTGGTTTTACATCATCTCTGTATCCCTTCTTGAAGCTAATCTGGAGTCCTGATAATTGAACTGCATTTTGAGAAAAACAGGCCATAAATGGTTTCACATAGCAGAGAGGTTACTTGGAACAACAAAAATGTCAAGAAAACTTGTACAAATACTGGCTTAAATCGGTTGGAATGTATAGAGATATGTTTTTCTATGATATTACTTTGAACTATATAGATTACCATGGTCATGAAAGAAATGAAGCATAAAAGAAATGAAGCAAGTAACAAAAGAAGATAATGTAATAGTTCCAGAGGCACAAATATGTATTTGGGTAGGATACAGGAGCAGTAAAAAAAAAATTCCAAGTGAATTCCAAACAAACAGTTAAAACTTCAAACATACAGTACATCCAAGAAGGGCTAAAAAGGGAAAAGAAAAAAACCCTTTACAAACTACATCTACTGATCCAACAAATTACTTCAACACAAAGGATCATTGTTTATCTCACACTTCACATCATATTCAGGAATGATTAGTCCCCCCATAATGGAAAGTTATTACTAATACTGTGTTTTCTAATGAATTTCTACATTTCATTCCAACTCTAACCTTTTCCAAACACTGCCATGCAGTGATGAGTCAATCGTAGAAATGCCAGAACTGCTGCACTTCAACTAATCCCACCATGTTGTTTTAATCAATGATATTTCCTTTTGCCATGCTATTAATAATTGAGGTGTTGGCTTGCTCATTGCTTTACTAGGTCAATCCAAATATATATATATATATATATATATATATATATATATATATATATATATATACGCCTCTTAAATGTTCTCTATCTCCCTCCTCTCTTTTACACTTTCTCTCATTTTCACCTTCCATTACCGATGACCATGCCAAAATATTACAATATTGTATATTATTAATTTTTAAAAATGAAAATGCCAAAAATGATACAGCTGACATATCTGGACAACAGCATCAAAGTGAATCATTGACAATGATTTGATTATCTAATTTTGATCAAAACAATTGAAATGTACGAAGGAAATAGAATGCTATGATTCTCATTGATCATTATAAAATATTGATAGCCAGACTGCCAGGGCAGAGAACTTTGTCTGTTATTATTACCAGAGCTGTTTGGTTTTAAAGGGAAAGTCCACCCTGGTATTGAGTTGATTTGAATAAAAGAAGAGAAATGAGAGAAACAGATAAGTGAAAGTTTGAGCAAAATTCAAAAAAAAAAAAAGAAAGTTATGAATGTTTGAAGTTGTAACCAATCAAACACAAATTGGAAACTCTGTGACATATTTTGCGAGCTCCTCTCCCATTTGCTCAATGCAGAAAATCTCATACATTTTCATATTCTTTTTTTTTTTTTTTATGAAGGAATATATTTGTTTCATACAGGTTCTGTGTAAAAACATATGAACAATGATTATATCTACATGTAAGGTGCATGTATGATTGAATTTTTTCTTTAGAGAAAATGTAAATTAATGATTTTTTTTAGTACGGGGCAAACGCGCTTGCAAGATACGTCATCGAGTTACCAATTTGTGTTTGACAGATTACTACTTCAAAAATTCATAACTATCATATTTCTTCTTGCATTTTGCTCAAACCTTCACCGATCTGTTTCTTTATTTTTGTGCTTCTTTTAAAATCAACTTGTAATCACGGTGGACTTTCCCTTTAATTCTTTGATGCATGTAAGTAAACAAAACAGACTATACAACCTAAGAATGGTGAAGCTAAGAACCTATTAGCTGTTAGTAGTATGTTATCAGCAGTCTTCTTACAGGCTATAACCAACTTTGGCAAAGTACAGCATCAGTCTATCCCTACTCATCCAATCCCTACTCATCCAATAAGTTCAAACAGATTTAAGGACCCTCAAATCACCATTGGATAACACTTTGAATACTAGTCTACTTTTTTTTCTTTTTTCTTTTTTTTTTTTGCTAAGGAACAATTTTTATTAGAAGATGGGGAAGAGAAAAGTCTTTGAGGAAGAGAAAAAGAGAGAAAATCAGCAAAGCAACAGATAGAAGAAGCAAATCAAACTAATTTCTGCATATTTTTAGTGCAGAAAAGATAGAAATAAATAAGAGAAAGATAAAGAAAAACAAGAAGACTGAAAAAGAGAGGGCGAATAGTGCGGAATTCTAGTCAGTCTGAAAAAATTAGGGCATTCGCATATAAATTTGTACAAAAATTGGTTTTTAAAATTTTTTTAATGTAAAGATTCAATGTATAGCAAAAGGGGCAAATATATGTCAATGTTGTAATTAAGGAACTAGTTTTGGGGAGGTCAGCTTATATATTGTGTATCATGCATTCAATGTCAAGATACAACATAGGCATTCCTCTAGCATACATAATCAGATTGCCTATCATAATCTGTGTGCACTCACAATAAGCCCCCTCCCCCCCCCCCCCCCCCCACCCACAAACGGTATTTGTTCGATAGTGTTCACACTGGCAACCCTTAGGCCCCAATTCACGAAGGAGGTTTAAAGATAAAGTTGAGTTCTGGTCACTCGTAAGAAACTGTCTCAAAATAATTGGAAAAGGTTAATTATAAGAATTGGTGTAAGCTACTATGCTGTAAGGTTTTGGAATCACCCAAATAAGTAGAAATTGACTCAATCCTGATGAAAGTCGCATGCACACAGAAATATGTATATGGGACTACACACACATATGTTCGGCCCGAACATTTCAGCTGTTTCTTGTCATATTTTGAATGTGAGGGCATTTGAAGAGCAATCCTTTTCAGGGGATATTTCTACTATGATAATCTTCCAAACTGACATAAAGAGAATGAGAAAGCTCACAAATTAATTTAGACCTTTGCCAGAACTCAACCTTCCCTTTAAACCTCCACCGTGGACTAAAGTAAGCATACCAGTAGATTAGCATATATAAGCCTGTTTCTGCCTGCCCACTGGACATGAGGACATGCGCATATTACAATTATGGAAGTTTAAATCAACTTGTTCATGAATTTGGGCCAAAGTCTTTATTTTGTCTGCAGTTATGTTAGATTCTCCATTTTACAGAACGACATTCAGATGAGAAAAAAAGAATCACTCATTGTACAGCCACAAGGTTTTTATATATATGTAGAAAAAGATTTCCTAGTCTGAATGTGGGCAAGTCCCTCTTCTTTTTTTGTGGCAAACAGTGAATCATTCCCCCAATTAGTTACTGGGAGCCTCGCTGCAACTAGCAAATGAATTCAAGGTGTGAGTCTTACAAAACAAATTCTTCTGATAGATAAAGAATGAAAAACATGATGTAATCAATGAACTAGGACAGAAAAAAGGAGAGACATCTGAACTAGAAGAGGCATAGAAGTACCAAAAATGAAAGTACTGTAAAAAAACAAAAATATTAAAAGATACCCAGATGTATAGGTAAATCACATCACAAGGATGGTAGCAAACAAAATTATTAGAAAGAAAATGACAGTGATTTTAACCTTCAAAGAAAGAAACAACTGACTCTCAATCAAGCCCTTACATGACAAAGACATTTGAGAGAAGAAAAACTATTGAGATATAAGACACCAATATAAAGTGAATTAAGTAAGGAATTGAAAGAGAGAAAGAAGGAAAAGGAAGATGAAAAAATGAAGGCAGAGAGAGAGAGAGAGAGAGAGAGAGAGAGAGAGAAGCAAGCAAACAGACTCTTACAGAGGGTTTAACATACTGAAAATGATGCAAGAATAACAGAGACAAGATGGACATATACAAAAAAAAGTACAGAAACAGTGAGAAGGGAAAAAAGACAGAAGAAAGGAGAGAAGAAAGAAAAAGAAGGGGAGAAGGGCACAGAGAAAGATAGAGAGGAAGAGAAAGAGAGAGAGATAGAGAGATGGAGAAATGTAGAGAGAATGTTACGGTGCACAGGGAGGGAAAGAGAGGTAGAATCAGTGAGAGAGAGAGGATGAGTGTAAGAGCGAGAAAGAGACAGGGGGAGGAAGAGAGAGATAGAGAGATGGAGAAATGTAGAGAGAATGTTACAGTGCACAGGGAGAGAGAGAGAGAGAGAGAGAGAAAGGATGAGTGTAAGAGAGAGAAAGAGAGAGACAGGGGGAGGAGACAGAGAAAAGCTTGCTACCTTTTGGCAAGCTGTTTCCTGTGATTTTTCATCAGCATGAAATTGCTAGACAGTTTGGCTCCAGAATGTGTTCCATCTTTCACACAAGGGTCCCTCTTCAACCCACGATGAACTACATGAGGAACATGAATCCCTTTATCCGTCCCTTCGTTCTCTGCCAAGCTTCTTGGGGTTCTCTAATGTAACAATGAAAAAGGCAGAGTTTCTCATGAACCGGGCGACAAGACAATGCAATGAAAATCCGTAGTGACGGGTAGCTATTCATGCAGCTTCTACCTGAAACCAATCATTCCTTATATGAGCATAATAACACAGGAAGTGTAAGTCATTGATGATTGAAACCGATTCAAATCAAATAGATTTTAAATAGAAAAATCGGGGGAGGATCCAAAGAGTACTGCAAAGTAACCAATAAAAGAAGAAAAGGAGGGCACTTATTGAAAGAGAGAACATGGAAGCATACATATAGCCAGTGCAATAGGTAACAGGAGTCGACAATTCATAAAAAATCACGAAGGACACTTAAAACTGTCTAGAAGCCAGAAATCCTTATGACCCACCCAAAATAAGGGAATGATAGGAGACATGAACATGGATAAAGACACAAGATCAATGACCACCAGAGAATTTCTCAAATAAACTGGGGATAAATCAAATATTGCTTTTTGTTTTTTCTCCTATCTTCTGCTTGATTCCGACTCCAGAATCCTCATTAAAACGGGATTGGTTATGAGTCAAAGTAAACGAGCGCCGTCACGATTAATAACTGACACTCACTAATGGGTGCGTGGCGGAAAAAGCGGAGGAAACTCCAGGCTCCAGCATGGCTGTCTCTCCCGCGCTGTATCTACAGGCCGAGAAGCCAACTCCAACCCAGGATGTTCCCCTGTGAAAGAAAGAGGAAAAAAAAAGGGGGTTAGAAAATGGGCGATCACCAGAGAGGGCATGAAGAAGGGATTATTTTCAGATTGGACAGCTGGTAAATGAAAGCGATATTATGGATGATTCTATCTTTAATTTTTTTTTCCCGCCACCAATGGACAGGAAACTACTTCAGATAGCTCTAGCCTTCAGACAATTCAGGAGGTTTCTTATATCCTTCATTACTTCATTTTCTCCTTTTCTGTTTACTTTCCTGTTTTGGTATCATTTAATAAAGTAAGAAGAGTTTTTTTTTTTTTTTTTTTTTTGAGGGAAATGGCTACATCTTTTGAAATTTGAAATAAATGTGCAATACAAGAAAACATAGGTGTAACTTCTTCAAAGCTACCAGTAATATCAGAACAAGCAACGCTATTATTATGTGGGTGATAACGAATCAAGGAAAAAGTTAGTTTCCTGAACAAATGATAAACTTACACCAATACACATTACACTACATTCGAGTGAGGGTAAGGACGAACTATATACAATAAAATTTTATTGCGAGTTTTAATTCTGTGCATCAACATTAATGGCAGACGATAACACACACCTCCATGATTGTGATCATATCCTTTATTTATACGGATATATGAACATAACATACAATTCTTTCAGTCAAACATCAATAATAAACTACAGCATCAAAACACAGCATTTGTGTAAAGAATGCTTTTCTTCAAAATCACATATTTTGAGTATATAATTTCATATTTTGCTGCTATTCTGTATCATTCATTTCTCAACAAAGAAAATGTGACAGAAAAACAAGGTACTCATCCTTAATTATAGCTGAGGAAAAATGTACTACCTCCCCCCTCGAAAAAAAAAAATGTCTAAATTAAAAGCACATAAATGAAAAAGTTTCACTTCCAGAGCAAATCTAGTAAAATGTTTATAAAAATAAAGGGAAAAAATAAATAATCAGTCATATCATTAGGGTATCAAAATGTGAATGAAGTTAAAGTACACTCTACCAATTGTGTGATCATTTTTTAATCCCCACAATATGATATGGCTGGGCCTTATAACATAAAGATTTAATTTGATTGTATCTGCACAACATTAAACATACCAGCTTCAATCGATCTTATCTTTACAATCAATAGCAGCTTACAATCAATTTTATGTTAGAGAAAGATACAATTAAATTTATTAAAAATAGAGATACAACAGATTTTTACAATTGACTGTTAGTTGATTTCTCATTAACTTACTATTTCTTGATGTTCAATAGAAGAACTATGAGCACACACACATGGGGCATAGGCTGATAAAGATGTGAGAGAGATGCCTTGGCTTATAAGAGATGAACGCAGGGATTGCCAATTTGCAATGACAGCCCATAATTCTCCATCTCTCTTGACCTTTTATTTACAAACATGACTCATTTTTATATAATTACTTCAAGTCTGCCAACTAGAGGCTATATTTAGGCAACTTTTTAAAAACTCTCACTACTGTCTTGAACATTTCTTCTGGTTGTCGGTATATTCAATAAGAGATTAAGGCACTGGACGATATCTTTGATATCTCAAAGTAAAAAACCTGTAAAATTATGAATACATGTGGTGTGAGTGGGGCCACTCACCATGAGAGGCATTTAAGGGAACATAAATATCAACAGCTCTTTCTAATTAATCATTTTGCACTCTTCCTGGCTATAACTGCATTAAGAAACGACAGAAATAGATATCATTTGTTGTTTATTTTCATTCACAGATTGACTGAGATCCAGCAGCTCTGTCTGATAGTTCTTTTTTGAGAGAGAGGGAGAGAGCTATAACAAAAAAACAAAAGAAACGAGGTGTAAAGACCTAATGACATTCAATTGCATTTCCTTTGGAGAACTTAAGTATCACATTATATTATCATGTTTGACTAATTTATTTTGTTACATGAAATAATTCATAACTGTCAGTTTTCTGAGTAGTCAGCAAAAATAAGTGTTACATGGTATAGTTTGGAAACAGCTGATGACAGAAATTATTATGTAGATAACTTCAATAGAGTGTAGAAAAAAAAATTGTATCAATTATTCATGATCTCTGATCAATTTCTAACATTCTTTTAATAAATAAATAATTAGTTCATGCACAAGAAATACATTTTTTTTTTCATTTTCTGGTATTACCCTACATGGAATGAGTAAACTTAAGAAATTATGTTGTGACGGTTTGGTCTAAATTTAGCACATTGTATTGATTCTACTTTATTTCCCTTTGTTCATTACAACTATCAATACTTGATTTCTCAATCAAACAATACTGAATGGTTTCAGTCCTTTGAAGGGAAAAATCACAATGAAAGACTGCGAATTCACTGAGTTCTGGGAAGGGTAAAATATAATTTGTGAGCTTCCTCATTATTTTTATGTTAGTTTGGAAGATTATCATAATAGAAATGTCCCCTGAAAGGATTGCTCTTCAAATGCCCTCACATTCAAAATATGACAAGAAACGGCTCAAATGTTTGGGCCAAACATTTGTGTGCAGTCCCATATACACATTTCTGTGTGCAGTGCATGAGACTCTCAGCAGGATTGAGTCAATTTCTTATCATTTTGGTAATTCTGAGGAACTCCTTGGTAATTCCAAGACCTTACAGCACACATCAATTCTTATGTGCTATATAATCAACCCTTCCTAATTGCTTTGAGACAATTTCTTTCACAATTCAATCTCATGACCAGAACTCAACTTTATCTTTAATCCAAGATCTCAGTTCCAGTTCTACATGTTATTTTAGTTGAATATGTGATCTCCTTTATTTTGCCTAGTTTTGAAAGCATTTGCAGAGGTATGTTCAAATACAAGAAATGCACAGGAACCCGTGATATACAACATATCAGTAAGAACAAATTATGAAAAACAAATAGCAATGTTTGCTGACATTCTGAAGTTTTATTGAAAAAATGCACATTCATGTAGTCATATGTAGTCTACTTTCCAGTCATGATGTTCATATCCCCCATATCAATGAAAAAAAAATATAATTGTGTCTTGGGTAGGCAGACTATCACTCTCATATCATAATTCAATTCTATAGCTTACATTAATTATAAACTCCGTTTCTTTTGATCAATTTTTTTTTTAACAAAAATGTAATTCGATCTGTCTGAAGGGCAGGCTACTCAAAACTTGCTGTGCATGCTTTGCACTAGATTTTTAAAAACTATCTATAAAACAAAATGTTTTTCAAAGAAATCAAATGGAACTAATTCACATTCTACGTTCCATGAAGAAATGAGAAGAGTAGTCCATTTACAAATGACATCCCCTCACTGTCTCCAATCCTGATTAAAGTCTAAGCAAGTGGGGTCAGAAATGTATGACATAGAAGGTAATTATTGAGTTTGGAGACACAGATCTGCCTGGCATTTCAAATCTCTCTCCCTCTCTTTTTATCTTCTTTTTCTTTCTTTCTAGAGAAGAGAAGAGAAACTATATGACATATCTTCCTGTATATGTCCCCTTGGTATTTCTAGCTCGCAGAGGCTCCAAGCAGGGTGATTACAAAGTGATCTTGGCGTGCCCAATTAAAAATACAAGTATGGCATTTGACGGGCAAAGGGGTGATACATAGATATTAGATGAGAAGGTAGAGTGGTGTGGCAATCGTGTTTCTGACGTCAAAATTTGAGAAGGCTATACGTTTAGTGAAGATTGTCAAGATATAGGATTGCTAGATTATACAAACTGGGTGGGAGTAGCTTAGTAGGTTGATGAAATTTGACGATTAAGAAATAAGTGAAGTTGTATGATTTTTTTTTTAAAGTGATGTAGATTTGTGCATTGTGTGAATTTACAACAAAAACTAAAATAAGAACCAACAGAAGTAATAATGTTGAAAAATGACTATACGAGAGAAGTATTTGAGAGAAGAGATGAAATGAGCTCTATGTGACCATAGAGTTACATAACCATAATGGCATAAGAGTTGCCACTAAAATCAAGATGAGGATTGTAATTGATTTCAATAATCATTATCACCATATGACCACAGAAACATTCCTCTAAATTTATGACATATCTTCAAATTCATGTATCCATCCTTCGAATTAACAGAACATCAAACATTTAGTTTGTTTGATACTAATATCACTTTATTTTTTCCAAGAAAGACATCAAATATAAATACAAATTTGTGTTAAACCTTTTATTATACTAGTTTCACATTTCAAAATTTATTTTTTCAACCATATAATACAGAGCAGTGAGCAGATAAATTTGCAAAGGGGCAGCAAGGTTTGTTAATCCTATTACATATAGATATATTAATACAGAACAAAATAAAAATCTGACAGAAATGACCATGCAGAGACATTCACAGCCAAAAATCCTATTCAAATTCACACTCATTGCAGTTTTATCATTTAATCATCCATCAGTTTATCTACACTAAATGTTTTATCTGTTCAAATAAACCTACAAGAGCTATACATTCTGCTTGGTCAAGAAGTGATGAAATTGTAATTAAGTGAAGTAGTCTCCTGGTAATCTTAAAATGGGGTCACGCCTGGTGACACTGATGTCATTGGATCCAATTGGCTAAGACAACCGACCAATCAGGTGCAGGTGTCATCTTGGACAATAACGAAGGCCAGGATCATTATGTTTTCTAAAGATAATGTGACGTGGCGCTTGTGTAAACTCCCTTCCTCTTCCTGATCTTTGTGCGATGAAATATTGAATATGCATGTTATGCTGCTGCTGCTGCTGGCAGGGGCTGATCCAGGATTTTGTATAAGGTTGGGAGGGGTGGGGGGGGGGGGGGGAATTCCAAGCAATCAAACAATTAAGAAGCAGGTGTGTTTGTCATGTGCCATTTGGTTTTTATATGGGGGGGGGGGGCACAGGCCAGTTGTAACCCTCCCCTATATTCCGCAATTAATTTATGATGTATACAGTTATGAGAGCAGGTAAGATGGTAATGAAGTTTCAGGAAATCCATTTACTTTGACCTAAACCAATGCCACACTGGCTGGATCAGTTATATAAAATAGTGCATAAAACATTTTGCAGGAGTATATAGATCTAAAAGAAATACTAATTGAATGACAATAAAACTTTGATTTTGAAAATACCTAGACCAGTTTACTTTTTTTGTATTAAACTGTTTTAAAAATTTCTGACAATATATTATTGTAAAATGACTGGAATATAGAATCTCAAAGACAATTTTGTGGTTATTCACAGTTTACCTAGGTGTGCTTTTTTTCTATTTAGACCAAAAAAAAAACAAATGTTTTAATATAATTTCCTCTCAAACTGTTTGTGACATATATACCACTCAGACTCTACAATGTCTAATTTTATCAAAGTCCTACTTTTACTAAACAGATTTTTAATCTGGGAATAACTTTTCAAATCAATTTTAGATATCATCTGCTTTCAAAAGCACTTCTTAATTAGCACCTCTGTCCCAAGCCTAAACATAGCAGACAAGCCTGACATCCCCCAACAATCTCTCAGTCCACACTCTCCTCCCTAGCAGCTATACACACCCAACCATATCTCCTACACTCACGGGGGGATCGCGGGCAGGCGACACACGCACGCACCCCCAGACAACTCTCGCTCAAGTCGCTGCTCTCATTCTCTAGCAGGATACTGCTTGTTTGGGAGCCGGGCTGCAGCTGGGTGCCGCCTGATAGAGAGATAATTACTAGCTCTGGCACCTCCCCGTCCAAAATCTTTAATCTTATATCGGTCTGTCACCCAGCGGCAATGTCTTCCACATCAAGATTTTTCCTTTCTTGTTTCATTGGCAAATATTTTTTTCCTTTACCTTACTTTCTTACACTCCAAGCCTGTCTCCTGTTCCTATTTTCGATACATCTTTTAAGCGCCAAAGGAGAGCAATAACAGACTAGACATTTTTTTTAATATATCAAAAAAGCCATATGATTTTTTTCTTCTCCTTTGGTACTTCACACTTGTCAGACTATCTTTGCCATCAAATTGCATCCTGCCTCCTTCAAATTGATTATAAAATGCAACATATATTAATCATTTTGATAATCATTTCTTTGCTCTTCCCTTCTTGGAATCTCTCATATTTCCTGCCTTTTATGTAATTTTTTTAAAACCACAGATGTAAAGTAGCACCTGTGAAGGACCCATCTGCAGAGGGTGTACAGTTTATTAGTGAGAGGACTTTTTATTAGAAAAGTTTAAACAAAAGCAAAATATTCTTTATGCAGAAAATATTATTTCTAACTTTTTAAGGAATAACTTTCAATCATAGAAGTAAATTTACATCATTTCAAATATCACCTTTGGTATTTCATCAAACAAAAGACTTATGTCAGTCCCTCCACTGCCATTGTCACTGCTTTTACTGATCGATCCTTCTTGAGATATCTTAATTCTCTCCAAAAAGCTTCACTCCCTCTCAACAGTTTCCTTCTCTGAGCCCTGTTCCTGTGTTTGGGTACCTGTCAAACACTATTTATTTCCTCCTTTTCCTCCATTCCCCCTCTTGCCTAATTCTATATAGCTGTCCCCTCTAAGTATGATTACCCCCCCCCCCCCCCCCAACTTCCTTTGCCTCCTCTTACTATCCCTCTATACCAATCTCTCTCTCTCTCTCTCTCTTTGTCTTTGTCTTTCTCTAACTCTTTCTCTTTCCTTGGTTTCCTCTTCCTCTGTATCTCTCCCTCTACTTGCCCTCTGTCTTTCTCTAACTCTTTCTCTTTCCTTGGTTTCCTCTTCCTCTGTATCTCTCCCTCTACCTTGCCCTCTGTCTCTCTTGCTCTCTCTCTCTCTCTCTTTTCTTTGTCTTTGTCTTTCTCTAACTCTTTCTCTTTCCTTGGTTTCCTCTTCCTCTGTATCTCTCCCTCTACTTGCCCTCTGTCTCTCTTGCTCTCTCTCTTTTCTTTGTCTTTGTCTTTCTCTAACTCTTTCTCTTTCCTTGGTTTCCTCTTCCTCTGTATCTCTCCCTCTCCCCCTCTCTCTCTCTTCTCTCTCTCTCTCTCTCTCTTTCTCTTCTTTCTCTTTCCTCCTCTTCTCTCTCCCTCTCTTGCTCTGTCTCTCTTGCTCTGTCTCTCTCTCTCTCTCTCTCTTCACCTTCAGACTCTCCCATCCCCTCTTTATTTCTTTCTCTCTCTCTCTTTCTCTCTCTCTCTTTCTCTCTCTCTCTTTCTCTTTCTCTCTCTCTCTCTTTCTCTTTCTCTCTCTCTCTCTCTCTCTCTCTCTCTCTCTCTCTCTCTCTCTCTGTTTCACCCACACACAACCAAAAGAGTGACAGCACCTTGGGAGAATATGAAAGATTTGTCAAAATTTCTGGCCGGGTGTTAAGTGTTTCAATCCACGGTGATTTGCTCGGCTGAAAGGAAATACTAATACCGTGCGAGGGGCGGGCGCATCCTCGACTATTAGCTTGGCGTCGAGCTGACGGGGGCTGAGACAACCCCTCGTGTTGTCACCTTCTGAACCCCATCGGGATTTGTCGGGTGAACTGATCTCCAAACCAATACCGGATTAAGGGACGTGTGAGCAGGTACGTGTAGTTGGAGAGAGATACTTAAAGATTGGATGAAAGTTACTACATGAAGATCTGTAGTCTGGAAAACTCCTTGGCTCCCTCTATTTCTCTCTATCACTATCATCTTCATATCTTGAACAGGACATAAGGGCATGCATACTGTATTGATTCCACAAATTAGTTTTTGTCATAAAGCTCAATTATCTATTATTATCACATCAATCAAAAGTTGAAATGAATCCTCTCTTATAACAAACAGCAATTCTCAATTTGTCTTTCTCTCAATTGTCCCCCTTCACATAGACCAAATCTTAATACCAAACTGATTGTGAAAAAAAGGTCATGTCCACCTTTCACACACAGCTTTCATTTTATTTTATAAAAATAATCTCTCAGCTCTCATAGTCAATTATATTCTAGATGGCTTTTAGCAACCTCTAATTACTTGCTATTAACTTCTTTAACAGGAAAAAATTATGATCACGAACAGGATCTATATATCACAATCAATTACTTTCCTTTCCTGAATGACTTTTGTCTCCCTTATTCTCACTTTCACTCCCTGGTTTCCTGTGCATCCCAGCTTGACCAATCAGAAGGCAGAAAGAGTTGACATGAAAATGCTTCTAAACTGCACAGAGCTGATGAGCAAATATGGTAGACAGCTTAAAATAGAACATTAAAGATAAAAATGTGTATTGGCTTAAATATCTAATTGTCAGTTTCATGTGACTGTATGTAATGTACACATCAAACAATTACAATAAATTCATATTTTGAAGGATATTCAAATAGGCTTTGCATTGAAAGACAATGTGACATAAAGAGGATGTCTTCACAAAACTGACCTTATCCCTTGTTTTCATGATCAATCTCAAATCTTTACCTTGTGGATTTTGAGCTTGTCACTCTCGCTTTTGATCAATCAGATGCCTAAGATCAAAAAGAATTTCATTCATGTTCCTGATGGCGCCGGTTTGAGAGCCCCACATCACCATCTTTAAAGATTCTCTGATATGTACATTTTCTTTTCCAAGGGCAGATCCAGAAATTTGTAAACAAAGGGGGGGGGATCCATTTCCTAAAAATTCTGTCAAGTGCAAATTCATCATATTCTAGGGGTTTTGACTGACATCCAAAAGTCTCTGACAAGCAAAAACGAAGGAGATCCATTATCCCAACCCCCTGACCCCCTTGGATCCGCCCCTGCTTTCACTGAATCTACGAGAGGGGGGGGGGGTATTATTTTCAACATTCCTCTTGCGTAGGAAGGCTAACATTTGCAACCAATGAAGTCTGAAGACAGAATGGAGCCTGAACATTTAACATCACTTTCCATATCCAGCATGCATTTTCCTCTTTCAGGATCTTTCAGGATAGATAAAGATCCCCTTCCTAAAATGATGAGTTCAATATTTTCATCCACTTTTTTTCCTACCTCTGCTCTTTAGAAGCCTCCACAATTAACCAATTGGCTAGAACTTCTTCAGATCCCAAGGCAAGCTCCTTTGCGCCTTTCTCTTTCACACCCATACTTAGTTCGGAAACATTCTTCACACCAACTAGCTCAAACTACAAGTAAGTACGTGTTATCTGAATGAAAAATTATTTAAAGATTAAAGATGTTAGCACAGATCTGCATTACATATTTAATCATTTTATGTTTTGTTGGGAGTAGTAGTAATTATACTTTGGAATAAAAAAATTACTTTAAGATTTTACCACTGATTTGCAATTGGGTTATATACTAAACCAGTTTATATTTTTCACAGGGTGGGAACAGTAATAACTGCACTTTGCAATCACTATTTTTCAATAGGCAAACATTCTGCTTCAACATTGCTTTTAATACAAAACTAAAAATGTAGGCAAGAACAGGGAACGGGTGGTTAGGAGACTAGGTAGTCTTGCCTAGCCTACTTAGATCCACATTCAAATCGTGATGTACATAATGATGTTGAAACATCTGTCTCGTTATATTCTCAGTAATCATTGCATCAATGAAGCTCTCTTGTCTATCTAACATTACGGAGCATTTCCGTATGGATGTAAAACAAGTTCACATTAGATTTTTATCATGAAAATCAAAGATTTTACGGTGGATTTGGGGAAGTGGAGTAAGTTTAGACAGTTGAATGTAGGTGAGAATGATCCTCTCACCATACAGCTAAATATTTGACAACTGAAACAGAAAAATACCCTACGATGAAGAACTCATACATTAAACATCACTATGCAAATAATCCAGAATAAGCAGAGCTGCCAACTTAAATATCCACCTTTCAGGAAGAATTAACAGAGAAATCAGGGAGATCTTTCTCTATTACACACAATTCAATGGAAGAAATCAATGTATGAATCAGGGAGATTGTTGAAAATCTGGCGTTTTTCACTCTAAAATCAGCTAATTTTCAGGGAGTCTCCCTGACAATCAGGGAGACTTGGCAGCTCTGAATAAGTATTCAGATTGCAGTACTTAATAAAATTTGATGTATAAAGTGATATGAAATACAAATATTTAAACTTGAACAAAAGCTTGCAAATAGGAGCATGCATTTCACACGTCACTTACAGTCACAGACAAAGGTAAAAGAAAAATCAGTATTTTGTGAAAATTTGACAACTTAATATCCATTTGTCTTGTTTAATAGTCATCTTTATTGGTTTTCATATTCTGGAAATTATAGGTTATCCATAACAACTAGGTGATTAGATCATGAAAAAAAAAATGAAAGTACTCTGCCAAAATAAGCCAAATTGCCTGTAAAAACCAACTTGCCATTTAGGATGTAAACATGATTATAAAAATATAATTAAATCTAGTGGCAGAGAAGGGTGACAAGGGAGAAGGAGTGAAAAAATATTCAAATAAGATAAATAACAAAATGATAATTTAAAGAAAATAAACAAAATTCAGAGGGTAAAGAAGGATGCAAAGAAGAGACAAAAGATCTAGTGTCTAGTGTGAAAGTGCCTACCACTCACTGTTGACATTCGATGGGATGATCTGTTTGCGGCCCTAGAGCTGCCCGCGTAATTTGAAACAGACCCGAAACCTTGTCAAAGTGAAAGACAATTGGGGAAATGAAAGACGCTCGGAAGAGATAATGAATGAATGTACCCTCCCCCTTGTTTAGTTGGAATAGGCACTGTACTTTTTTTTTCTTCATTCTTCTTTTACCCTAACGCCTTGGTGGCTCCTTATAACATTGAAGCAGGTCAATAGACCTATCTCCCCCTTCAAACGAATTACACAAAAAACTTGATAAGGATCTGAGTGGGAAGTGCATCTCCTGAGAGTTGCGCAGGTGACTGCATCTCACGGAACGAGGAGGGGGGCACGGTCGAGACGCGGTGGTTGCGTGCCAGAGCATCGCTGTTTTTGTTGGGCGAGAGGAAGAAGTCGAAATCGGCGATTAGTGGCTCTCATTTGTAATGTCCTGTTCAGGGAAGCGCTGAGGTGACAGCTGATTTCGGGTGTTGATCATCATCTCTCTTTCTTCCTCCTTCCCCCCGTTCCTCTCCATTTTTCACCTCACGGTTTCAAAGATCAGGTCCGCATTCACTTGAAGCTATTGATCAGTCAGGGCTATGGATAAGATATCTTAATATATCTGCTCTACAGGAAGGAATAGTTTTCAAGAAAGGTCTAGAATCGCAAGTTCTAAATTTGTTCCCATCTGTCAGGGGTTTCAGCATCTTGTAGTTTTTGTCTTGTGCATGCTGGAAGTAAGCTGCTTCGAACTGTGAATGGGTATGATAGTAATCATAATCAAAGAACACCAGAGCAGACCACCTTCTCTCTCTCTCTTTCATTTTTTCCATTAGAGCTAGGTCCAACAGCAATTTTTTAAAAAGTTTCAATTTCTGCGATATGCCAACCAACTAAAAGTAAACAAAAAACAAATGTGCCCTTGTATCATACACCTGTAGGTCTATAGAATTAACTTCTGGTGATTTCACAGTTTATCATTCTTTTACGACGAACTACACTTCTACGTCCGACATGCATTCATAATGTCTCCTCACACAATGTACAACTCTACTTCTCCTGATGATGACAAACACAGAGGACTAATACCAGCAAAATAATCAAAGCCTGCTTTACTACAGCTAATAATCAATTATCTGCCCTGAAGTACATCATGATGAATTTGTGCCCAATCTGCACATTTTGTGAGAGCATGGTGAGAGCTACCAACATCACTTGCTTCATCACACTACAGGAAATGGGGACAGGAAGTCCACTAGAACAAGTCTGTCCAGCAAAGACAAAAATTACCAATAAGTGAACAGGCCCACTAAACTTCATTCATAAATAAATGACCACCGGCTAAGTGGACACGACCATTGGACTTGACATTTGGGTAATTGGTGTGCCAACGCAGTGACAGAAAATGCCCCTTGGTCAATTATACACTAGCAGGTTCAGACCTCGTTATAATCTGACACTTGTTTGACCAAATACTCAGTGAAACAGGAAAGGAGAGAGATTATTTGTTTTGTCTTCCCTCAGGAGTATTGGATATAATTGATACATTTTCTTGTTAGCAAGCAAATCATTCAATCATTCACAAATAATCATGTCAAGAAATGGGAGATAAGAGTTTAAAAGAGTGAATAGATATAAATGCTATGAGGTCATAAGAAACACATTTATTATGATACCAAAAGTTGAAAGAGAAAATCGGAGAAAAGGAGAGATGACACAGAGAGAGGAGGAAATTTATCTCATATTTTATAAAGACCCCCAATTCCCATTAATGGACATGACGCTATTAGTAAATTATATAAGCTGATGGCACGGCCACATCTGATGCAGTGGCACGTTAAAAAAAGGAAGATTCCACATGCAATTTCCTCGAACAGTATTCATAACAGTGATATCTAAAGAGATCAACATGAGATGAATTCGGTGAAGTATCAATAGCAATGTAAACGCACTCTACGCAAAGTGAGATTGGTGACAGAAAGACCGAAAACAAAACTGTTACATGAGAGCTGGAAAGGGAATGCAGGGACAAGAAGAAAAAAATGCATTAAAAAATAGAGGAGTACATTAATGACATGTAAAAGAAGACTCGGAAGAATGAAAATATTGATATGTGCATTGAGAGAAATAAGAAAGAGTATAGGTGTATTCAGTAGAATCAAACAAACTGCCACTGTAGGGACAGTAGTTGTCCCAAAAATTAATAAGCTAAATTAGGCAACTACTGATTGAAGAAAGCAAGAAATTTAAAAAATAGAGAGAGGCAGACAGACAAACAGACAGGCAGACTGACAGACAGAGAGGGGGAGAGCAACAGATCTAAGGAGCAAAATATTACAGAAAGGAGATAGAGTAAGTTACAGAAATGGAAGTAGAATCAGAGAAGTCAAGAGAAGAGAGAGACAGTAAAAATAAGAGGTCAAAGCCATGTAGTGAGCAAGAGGGAGAGGGAAAGAAAGATGAGAATATGTATTGAGGAGGGCCAGCAGCACAAAACAAAACCCCAGTAGATCGAAAGCAGGAATATGAGGAGACATTGCAAAACAAAATTAAGTTTAAGATGTAGAGCGTAGACGAATAAAGGTAAATGGAGATCCAGAGAAAAGGGACCGGGGAAAATATGGAGCACAAGAGCAGCGCAGGAGAGAGAAAGGGAAGAAATGGAGAGAATTAAGGGAAGGAAGAGAAACAGGGAGGGAGAGATGGCGAGAGAGACAGAGAGAGTGAGATAAAGTGAGGTGAGGAACTAAATGCCATTGATGGCTCCAAGAGTTATCCTCCAACCCATTAGCGAGGAGCCACACAGACTGGGCGCCCTAACCGATCCCTGTCGAGGCTGTCGCCCCCGTTAACCTCCGCTGATCGAGAGGGCAGACGTAGAGGTGCCTATCGCTATCGGTAACCAGGGGTGCTATGTAGCATACAAATGACAAAGGTGACAAATTATCGGGTCCGCGGCTTGCTGAAAGCCAACTGTTTACCTGCTGATCTATAATCGCTGCAAAAATAGAATTAAGTTGTTGGGTTCTCAAAGAGTGATGTTTTCAAGTGTAGGGTAGCATCCATTAATTCATTTCATCTCATAATTGCTGCTTGACCTACTAAAGGAAGGAGGATATCAATCTATGAAGGACAGGGTGTCCTCTACTTTTATCTTCACCTGCTCTCCAATTTTTGTAATTTCCTAAAATTTTTACATTTCACATCTTGAATGTTAGATTTACAAGTATTAGCCACACAAGCACTATTTTTTAAAGCATATCTTTCATAAATACCAAATTAAATATCAATCTGTATCTAATGAACATTATTATTTGAAGTATTACCTTCATTAACTCTTTGCCCTGTGCATTATGAAACCCATGGCTACTGGATTATTTCAAAGGCTATATCTTTTGTACGGGATTTCTGTCGACGATCGTCGACAGAAGCGAGAACCCAGAAATGACAGTGGTTGGTCAACAATAGCGGGCTATGAGTAAGAATGATGCCTTCATAAAGATTTGTAAGTCATGAGTCATTTTTAATTCATATTATTCTTAATGAAGGTAATTTAAATTACTTCTAAAAATTATTTTAATTTTAATTTGATGCAAGTAAAATTGATAAGTCAAAACACCCTCTTATAAACTGAGCTATGTTTCCTTTTTGGGGGAAAAACTTTGTTAGGAGCCAGTGGGAAATAAGCTTAACAGCATTTATACATTTTTGGTCAATATTCTCTTTTCAATTAGAAGGTGGTATCATGATGTTTAACCCCTTCCTTGCCATGGGCAGCAAATCACGCCCAAGAACAGGAGTGTTGAACAATGTTTGTGGAGTAAGAAAGGCCATGATTTTCTTCCTGAAACAGAAACAAATATCATAATACTGAAGATTATTCACATGGAGGAAAGTTTATACCCAGTTCAACAATGAACCAAAACATTTTAAAGTCAGGATTTAACTCTTAATTTAAGATAATTTTTCAAGTACTTGGTGGCATGGAAGGGGTTAATGCAACTGTTGTACCACAGTCACACCTATGTGAGACTGACACCAAGGGGGCGTTTCATCAAGTGTCTTGTCGGTGATTTTTACCGACAAATTTGCTCTCAGCCAATCAGATGCAAGGATTTCAGTAGCTTATAACAGTTATTGCAACTTGTCATTGATGACAAGTTTTATGAAACAGGGCCCAGGGGGGTGTTTCATAAAGCTGTTCTTAAAGTTACGCATGACTTACGAACGACTTGAATAAGAAGTGCCAGATAGGATGCCCAAAGTTTTTCCTGATGTTTTTAACAAAGTGTGACTGTATTTCCAATAACCTCAATTAAATTATGGCAAAAAATATACTTTGCATTAAAAATGTTTATTATAAGAATGTTAATCTACATCTGCACAGTTCAACTTTAGTTGATGCAGTTAAAAATGACTGAGCATCCCATTTTGGCTTGTCATATTTAAGTCATGCGTAACTTTACGAACAGCTTTATGAAACATCCCCCAGGTCGACAATAGATTTTTTTTTTTTTTTAAATCACACCTAATAATGGTCAAGAATAGATTGGTTTTTTAATCGTTCTTGGTTGCTGTGGTGGTGTGAGTGAGGTATAGGTAATGTAGGTAATGTAGAGTTCTGGTAAGCCCTCAAAATGTTTTCGTCACATTTCTTAGATGAGAGGCAAAAAATCATTTATATGCCGGGCCAGGCACGTAAACTCCAAATAAGCAACAGGTACTATACACTATACACACACACGTGTAAAACCAATGAGCAGCTAAACACAGTGACACACATGCTGTCTCTATGTGAAGTCCCAAGATTGTTGTGTGGGGAGCTGTAGGAGTGGAAAGGTCCTAATGTAGCATATGGCAGTTATCTAGCATTTCTTACAGATATTTAAACTGAAATTCACCTAAAATCATAGATGGAATACCAAATGTCCTCTTACAAACATCTTTTGATACAAGAACAACATGAGACTACATTTAACACATCTCTTTCCAATTTCCTTATTGTTACCAATACTGTTACAGGAGCTTTAATAGCATAGCATACATGTACTTCACTTCGCCAAATTGAGGAATGTTTGCGCATAGACACCATCAAGCGGACTTATTTGTAATGTGATAATTAGATCAAACCATATATTAACCACAACATTGACTAATTGTGAATTGATTGAGTCTGGCTACACATCCCATGTCTTATTTGTTTCCACTCTTCATGTTTGATGTTGCTGCTATAGGAGATGCAAGAAGCATCAACTTCACTTTCCTTGACTTGACATGAAATCCTGAAATGTAGTTACAGTCAAACCCATCTTACTGACCACCTCTCTATTAAGCCCTTCTGTAAACAATGGTCACCTCTATTGCTTCCCCGAGAAAGAAATATGTTTGCAGAACCTGCCTAGAAAGATCCTTTTTTCTGTTTCCCTTTTTTTAAAACAGATTTTTGCTTGAAGCAGCATTGGTACTATAAGTATTAACAAAATTCAAACCTGCTGCTTTTTATAAAAATTCTCTTCCATCAATGACACTTTTTAAGCAAAAAAAAAAAGAAAGAAGATGAATACTATTCAACATATTGTCAAAAAGACCCTATCAATTTTCTGTATCTGATTTTCAAATTAAGGGCAATGAAACCTTTGTAATAATTTTATTTCTGTGAAAGCAGAAAAATCAGAGAAGCAGATTAGTGAAAGTTTTTATACAAAATCGGACAAACAAAAGAAAGTTGTGTTTTTTAAAAGTTGTATGCACTATACATAAGGAAATTTCAAATTGGCAGAATCGGTACAGTCACTGTGATGTAGCAGCGGTCAACTTTCCCATTCACTCCAATACACAAAATGACTAAAATGTCAATTTTTCAACTTGTACAACTTTGTAGGATATTTTTTTCTTTTTGGAGAACCTATAACAATGTGCTATCTACAATATATTTTAAGTATTGCCCTGGTGGAATAGGTGCTCAAGAGTAAACTGGAATTTAATGATAATTTTGTGTAAGACAAATGGGAGAGTTGACCGTGAATACGTCACAAGCGATTCACCAAACTGCCATTTTGAGATTTGCACAGATGTAGTGATCTCATTTTTCAAACATTCAAAACTTTTTCTTGGTCCGATTTCTTTCAAAATTTCACCATCCTGTTTCTCTTATTTTCTGATTTTACAAAAATCAGCTTTTAACAAATTTGGTCCAAGAAATAAAAATTAAAGGCTGAAATTTCCTGTAAATCTCCAATCTCTTTTCATAACTTTTTGTTTTTCAGGTATCCAATTTCTAAAATGTATTTTGATATTTGAATGTATGCCAGTGGAATGTATATTGTTTTTTTTTCTTAAAAAACCTTCAATAAATGATGAGCTGAAGTACATAACTAATTTGTAGATTAACATGGGATAGTACTCTAATATTTAGGATTTCAACCTCTAAGAATGTATTATCTGAAATTGAACTATGTGTGTCCAAAACAGACATGTTTCTTTTACTACAATTCATGTAAATCTTATGGTATTGTAATTACCATAGTTTATGACTATCATCATTATCATTTAAGCTTTCAGTCTCCCAAATCATCATCACCTCTGATGTATTCAACATTATTTTAAATTTTTTTCTTGTGTGGTTGAATCTATTTTGATATGTAGGTTAAAATAGCCTGGGCAATTTCCAGCAAAGTTTGAAAATAGTTCAATGTGCTGCAAATTACGGATTTAATGTTTATTTCATTCCTACTTTTGTTCAGAAAATGCATTTAGAAAACAGCATGAATCTTGCGATGATTATTGATAAATCTAATTTCTTAGATTAATAATTTACTACTTCTGAGGTTATCCTTCAGCCTCGTAAACATCTCACGTTCTGTAATGAACCATCACATTCTACAGTGTAAATGATCATACGTATACACATGAGAGACGGTACAGTTAAACTAATGAGAGGAACACATGTTCTCCGCATTTAAATGAGGTGTTTCTCCATTATCCCAAACAAGCTCAATCTTAACCCTTTCGAGACAGTTGACCACATTTTGGGGTTTGGCTGAATAACTTTTGATTCAGAGCCCTAAAAAATATACCAGATGCATGAGTAGAAAGAGCAAAATTTTCTGCACACACTATGTCAATTTTTGGTGCATGATCGTATTGCATTCGAAGCCAGGAATTTTAAAAGGAGAATAAGCTTTAAAATCCTTAAATTGGCAACACATTGAGAGGTTCAAAATCATTGTTTATTGTCAAAATTGGCAATTCTTTTTCAACTTTTCGACAAAGTTTGTAACCATGTAATTGTTTTCAAAGACATTTCATTTTATTAGCACCATGTAGCATTGAAATAAAAATATTTTGTTGCCAATTTGAAGAACAAAATGTAATCAATTAAGCCCTTAAATAATTCCTGTCCTGAAAGGGCTAACATATTGGACCGATCAGCGCTTCTTGGTGAAAAGATCCGAGTTTGAAGTTCCCCGTCTCTGTTAGGTAGCTTAGTGAATTGGAGTGGCATGAAAAGGCTCGTCCAGAATGCAAATAGCTTGGTGATAGTGGTGAATTATAAGTTGCAATTTGACATAATTTTGGTAATATTAAGCCTAATCAAGGCAGTAGAGGTGTTTTACCCACTCTATGGCTCAATGATACGTTTCTACCTTAATGCAATAAAATTATGATTTTCAACGGAGTTGCATACACTTCTTTGCATGCTACTATAAACTTGAGCTTCAGAGCATACCATAACCCAGGTGTGCTTTTACCAGCGAATTAGCCAGCTGGTTGGCCAAATCAGTGGACTAATAGCTCAAGCTAACATCCCTATCCCAAGTCCATAGGTAAAATAACCCTATATCTGCATCTTCACTACGAATTAGAATGAGCTAGTTGTAATCAGATCAGAATTTGCAGGCTATGTTGAAAACTTGGGCTAGTGAGGATGGGCCTCAAAGAGACTGAAATCCCCCTTGAGACATACCTAGGTAAAGTTCAGTGACTCTCCCCATGTTGAAGACATCTTGGTGCTGTGATGTGCCGATGGTTTCAGGCAAGGTCATTAAACTTTTATTCACCTGCAGACATGAACGAGAAAAGGAAAATGAGTCTTCAGATACATGACGACCAAAAAAATGCTTTTGATGTTCCATATACTCAAAATTCTGATTTTTTTTTTTAAACTCTTTTTTCTAGTTTTAAAGGTAAACCAGAGTCTTTGTACAAGCCCCAAAAATCCTAATACAATATCAGGGAAGTTACATGTTTGAAGAAGGAAAAACAATAAAGAGATAAACAAAATGAATCAAACAGATTATATATAAAACAAAAAACTAATTATTTCAAAGACTAAACAATTTTGTTCTGAATACTTTGTCAATAAAAAAATATCACACAATTTGCATTAATTTTGTGTGACTTTGCAGGTGTCCTGTCCCCATCTTCATCCCAAATCATCATTCACATTTAAACAATTCCTGTTTTAAAGAATCTATACAAAAATTACATTCTAAATTTCAAATAGATATCACAGTTGTAACAGGTAGATAATGTTAAACCTAACTCAATTCCTCAGTAACTCAATAAGGTGCTCCCCCCCCCCCCTCTTTCCAAGAAAAATCCTAGATTCAGACTTGAATCCCAAACCTCTGGTGCGATAGTATTCCATCTTCAACACTAACCACTAATCCAGACCACTCTCCAAAGAAAAAGAGCAATGCACTCATCATGTACACAAAGAGTAACATGAGATGCTTCCAACAGATGTGAATGGGGGATCACTTCTGTAAGATTGACAAACACCTATCATCATACAGACTGACCAGGTTTACCTGAAATCATATCCATAAAAAAACTGAAAGGTCAAAGGTTAATGCACTGAAAAAAATCCTACAATGTCATTTTTTTTTTTCAGTAAGATTTTTTTATGAGAATCCTGATGGAAGGTAGAGTCATAATACACAAGAACATAAAGAGAATAAGGAACCCTGAATATTCATTTACTATACATCCACTATGTCACAACAGAGATGATGGAAAAAAATATTCTTCAAATTCTTTTTTTCAATTTAAAAATGCATTAAAAATATCTTCACCCTATTTTAGTCTCACTATCTGAAAGCTTTGTATAGAAATATCTGCTAAAAAATAAAAATGCGGAGATTAGTATAAAACTGACTTTTTGAGCACTACAAATTTCATAATGCCATGTACACTTTTTGAAAAGTTTGAAAAATATTTCATTTTCATCATAAAATTATTCTGCTATAGCATTTTCTGCAACGTAGTGACTATTTCCAGTGCAATTTTTTTTTACAGAATTTAGTATTTGAAAGGTGGTAGAACAAGTGGTAATATCTTCCCTTTAAAATCAATATCATTTTGAAGCATTTATAGTCATACTTGAGTATATCCCTGTATCCCCTCCCACCTCCTGAAAACAAAGCTTGTCAAACAAATCACAAATCATGAATTTTCAATGCCAGGGGGGTAAAAATTATTAAAATAGGTATAAACAAATAAAGTTTGTTTTATTAGAACTACATTTTCTAGCTGCTTACATTAAATAAAACCTCTAGAAGTCTTTCAAAATTAAGATACAAAAATTCAATTTTTAGCCCAACTTCAATATTCCTGCTCCATACATCTATTTCAATTTTCTGTGGATTTGACATTTACAACTTTATGGACACAAAGAGTTCTAAGCTAAAATGCCCGGAAAGCCAGTGTTATTTTATATTTGTACAATATGTTTATTCCTTTATAATTCAATTAGTACATAATAAATATGGAAGTCTAAAATAATCAATGAATAATTGAGTAAAACATACAAGGAGAAATTGAATGACTCAATGAAGAATTACTGAATTAAGATTTCCTAATTAGATGAGAAAGGTAATTTAAATCAATAAGACTGATGTATAAAGTAGCATATGAACAGAAGTTTAGCCAACACCCACTAGCTATTAAGAAGCACACAAGTTACAGTTATACAGACATATTTAAAAGATAGGAAAAGACTGTGAGAATTAAAGTTAACAAAAGGATAACATTTTCTACTGATATTTGTGCTTTTTGAATGATTCAAATTAGGCTGATCATGACATGTTTCGGCGATTTATGACATCAGTTTTCATTTAATGAGATTTCCTGCAGATCTCACCAAATTTGTCAAAGCTAGTCCCAGATACGAACACAATACGTCAATGCCGTAGCTCATCAGGCCAAACCATTCCCAAAGATCTTAGCCGACAAAGGCAAAATGCAGATCTATTTTTAATTCCCGGCTTCAACAGAACAGGGATTAGGCAGAAAATTATAATCTCTCACATTACTCATTCACAAAGCGAGATTAGGAATATGTCTCGCTGCATTTTGGAAAGTAGATTTCATAAAGCATTTCAGGAACGTTAATAGTGATTTCTTTAGTGTAAGTGATTTCTCAAAATATTCTGACTCTGTGGGCTGGTGGGCTGGTGAGCAGAATCTCTTGGGTTCAGATTCAAAGACTTCTATTTTCATTCTTCACACAATTCCTCTTATTCATAGATCTGCAAACACAATTAATTAAAGATTGATTTATGTTGTAGTCAAAGAGTCATCAATAATGTAATCTTTTTTTTCTTTCGTTTCTATATCTTCCATTTCGCTCACCCCCATCCCACTCATATTCCCCCTCGAGGCAAACTGAGGAAACCCTGGTTCCAAAGCCTCCAAAAAGACACACACACAAGACACGGCAGACCGTCTCTCCCCACGAGAGCAATATTTCCGATTAACATTTGGGATTCCTTGAGTTTGTTTCAGAATTATTCATACAAATTGAATATTTTCTCAGAGACTGGCTAATTGGCGTGGAGTCTTCGCAAGCAATGGCTGCGGTTATTCTCCTGTGCGGCATTTACTCGATGATGGCAAAACAAGTGAAAATCATTTCCCCTTGTTACCAACTGATATGTACTTGATTAAGTGGTCTTGTGATGTAAAGTTGAGGCCTCCACGCTAGAAACAAGAAGGAAGATATAAAATTCTTCCACAGAAGACAGGCACCACAGAATTATTTTTCAATCCATGCTATGTAAGCTCCAGACAAATTTCGCTTTTAGAACTAACCATCATTAAGTCAAAGAAAGAAAAAAAAATCTCAATATCTGTAAGATATTCCCAAATTGTGTCATCCTTTTAAACAAACAATCATAACCTTGAAAGAATTACATCACAAAATCAATGTTCTCCGATCTTCATCTACATATTTAATCTAAAATAATGAAAAGATGTGGATTCATTTGAAGATAACGCTCTAGTGTCCTACTCAAATTTATAGTTTTTGGCAGGTGCCTTTTATACGTTTAATTTTCCTGTTATTTGTCAACCAAAAGCTTACACTGGCCAGAATTCATGATTATCATTTAAAGAATATAAGTGATTATATTTGAGTGGTTTCAAAAGCATGAGAGTTAATTTTATACAAAAGTCCAAATTCTTGATAACAAATAAACTTGACTTTGTTGAGGCAATTTCATTTTCCCACAAAAAGAAACATTGGAGAGTGAGAAGGAGTGATGGTTTTTTTTTTTGTCTTCCGTCTTCCATGGTAGAATACATGGCGTCAGATATATATCTAAACACTACATTAAAAATAGGTTAATGCCACTTATTAACACTTAATAAGTCATAAGACCTGTCTGGGACTGATACCACTTCAATTTAGTTTGCTAATTCATGTAACTTTAAAGACACCATTTCATATTTTCGAAAGTATTCTACTGTGGTTGAATTGCACATTAATACATTATGAAATGTGCAAAAATTATCTAAAGAGATGATATAGAGGTTCTATGACATATGCTCAGGGGACTATTTGCTCCAAGGCCAATTTCCTACACTAACCAAATTCCTAACTTCAACTCTGGACAAAACACTATACCTGTACCGAAAGGGTGGGTAGCGTCACGTCGCGTCACGTTGACTGGAATGCCACCATTCGTCCAAAGCCCTCCCCCCCGCATGGTTTTGCCAAAAGGGTGCGTTGGGAGTGTCAAAGTCGCTTCGCGTTGTCTGGAACGCCACCATTAATCCAAAGCCCCCCCCCCCCCCCGGTTTCACCGAAAGGGTGCGTTTGGACTTTTTAATATAATATTAATGATAATAATAATAGGCCTACTGATAAAAACATACTCTGTATACTTGAGTGAGCACTAACAAGCAGAAAATACAATAATACACCAAAATACTTAATGGAAGATGATGAAGAAAACCGTCGCATCAGAGTCATGCCTCAAGCTCATGTATGTACAAAAGATGATTCCCTGATATTGGCAGTTTCGTGTAAAAAATAGTGAGCGCTAGCGCTCGCTCATGCATTGCTATATGGTTGGCCACAAGCCTCTGCGCACGATGCTCTGTGCCTCTATCGATTTCTCGTTTATGTGAAAATCTATAATTTTGTTTATGAGAGAAAAGAATAAAAACTTATAAAAACAAATACAAAACAAAAAAAAATTCACCATTGGCCACCTTGTATGAACTCGTACATTCGGAGAAAAGCCCCCTCAGTTGTGCCGTGGTAGCGTTATCTGAACTGACGCGCCCTAACGCTCCCAACGCACCATTTCGGCAAAACTGGGGGGGGGGGCTCTGGACAAATGGTGGCGTTCCAGTCAACGCGACTCGACGCAACGCTACCCACCCATTCAGTACAAGTCCCTAAACAATAACCCTTACCAAAAGACAAACTAAAACCCTATCGCAACTCTAACTCAATATCTTTGATGAAATAAAGCCTGGATCATATGAGTTCATGATGAGGGCAGGTAGAAATATAAATTATAGTGGAAGGCCTGAGGTATAGGAGAGCCATGATAAAACAAGGGCAAGAGATGAATAGGGCAATGATACATGAATTCTTAAAGACATTAGAGGGCCATAAGAATGTAAGGACTACTACTCAAGGTGGAGAGAAAAGAGAACCTATCAAACAAGGTTACAAAAGACCCCAATATAAGGGGGCCCATGATATAGGATCATCAATGATACAGAAGGGCCCATGATATAGGAGAGTTAAATATATGAGGGCCTAATATATAATATAAGAGAGTCCATGATACAAAGATATGAGGGCCTGTGATTTAGGAGAGTCAAAGATATTCTGAGGATCCATGAAGTAGGAGGGCTCAAAATGCAGGCTTGTGATGTACATGGAGTACCGTTTTCATATTCACCACCAAAGCGGGCTTAGTCGGGGCTTTGATAGTAAAAATGATCATTACTTACACTCAACTGACTTGCCATACAAGTACCGTACATATTGCTATTCATTGAAAATGAGTAGAGCTGCATCAGCAAGCCGTAATCGTCATCATTAGAGGCTTTACCACAGAAATACTATTTATGAATTTACAAAAACAGCAAGATAATGCGGGAATGACACTTTCTGTTGATATCAACTAGTGCGGATAGCGTTCATACTACAGTATTTATGAGTCAACCCACTTCTGGTCAGGGCTTAGTCGGGACTTAACCCCGCTCGAGAAGTGGTTCGAGAAGTCCGCTTTTAGTCCTGACTAAAAGCTTTGGAATCACGGCTAAGTCCAGACTAAGACCCCGTTCTCATTACAAGGGATAGAGCGATCTAGCGCGCGCTAGATCGCGCCACCTCGGTGGTGAGAACGCGGCGACGTCGTTCCGGCGCGATCCAGGGCGATCCACAGCGATCCCAAAGCGGACCACCTCTGGGGGGTGGTCTACGAGAGATAGCGCGATCTAGCGCGCGCTAGATCGATCTCTCTTTTGTAGTGAGAACAGGAAGATGCGAAGTACGCCGGAAGTACGCCGTGACCCAGGAAGTGTTTACAATGTAAGGATACAGCTCGCATATAGCGCACAGTATACAGTCGGTATAGATCGCTAGCGTTAAGCCGAATCGAATTATGCGCGAAAACATTGACCCCATTATGTCAGATGTCATGGCAACAAGAACCCTGAAAAAGAGAAGTGTGACGATAGATCGCTCTACCCTCTGCAGGTGTGAACCCGCGGCGTGCCAGCAGCGTGCCAGTGGACCGCCCTGGCGCGATCCACAATGGAGCGATCCACTTTCCAATCTCGTAATGAGAACGGGGTCCATGACCACTTCTACCCCTAATATGAAAAGGATATTAGAGAGCTACCATACATATAAGGCAGCCAAATACTTAAGAGGGTCCATGATACATGTAGGAGGGCCTATAATATACATTTTTGTAGGAGTGCTCACTGCTCAGGCTATATAGAAGAACCCAGGATACTAGAGGGCTCAAGCTATAGGAGATTCCAGGGTATAGGAGGGCCAAAAGTAGAGGTTGTAGGGCCCATACTGTAGATGGGCTGAAGATATAGAAGGGCCCATAGTATAGGATGAGAAGAATATTAAAATGAACATTCATCAGTGCTACCAATAAATAGCAAAATCAACACTTGACACGTGGTTTCTTGAAAAATACAGGTATTCCAGAGGCAACTATGATGAGGTCATTTTCTGCCCTCACATATGTGTCTCAAAACTTTAAAAATTATTGATTTTTTTTTTTTGTAGGCATTATTAACTTTACCATTATGCCTGTACATCATAAATGCAAACAGCCAAATAACGGTAATCAAGAAAACAAAATCAATCAATTTTTGAAAATATTTCAGTCTGAATATTGATAATTATGTGCTCAAAAAGTAAGAAGAATGCCAAAAGCAATCTGTTATAGGCACAGAAATAAAAATAACAATAAATATTACATATTTACCCATGGACTATTGCCAACTTGGGTAGTAAATGCAATATTGACTTACATTATGAAGACAAGCTAATAATGATGATCAAGAAAACGCAATCAATCAACCAGCCATATAGTCACTAATTCACAACATTGGCGCCTAATTCTACTCGACCACTTTTGCTAACCCTCAAACAGTCTCATCACTTATGGTCTTTAAGATTTCACCAGCATCGATTTGAAATCTTACTTTTTCAAAATGAGAAACGGCATCCCCTACACCAAATAAACATGATAACTGATATTTTATACAATATTCAATCATCATAATTTTAAGTCTAAATATTAACAATGATACAGAGCCAGAAGGGCGTTAACTCTGTACAAAAGATGTGAGTTAACGCTCTCCTGGCTCCAAACAGAGGATTTCATTAGAAGGTGCACACAAAAATCATAAAATCAATAACAAGTGAATGAGTAAATTACACGATGCATAATATATGTCCCCGCCGAGAGTGTAGACCTTTGGAAAGGCGTTAATTTTTGTAATTTCTGATAAAGAAGAATAGAATAGAATAGAAGAATAGAGGAGAATTAAGTAGCATTTTTCATTGATTTTGAATAAATTTGCATAATTTTGCATAATTAATGAATTTCACAATTCTGTGTAGAAGTTTGAAAGCCCCCACGAAGCCCTATCAGATAAAACAAACAGAATCAAAATCCAACGGAAATGGAAGAGAAGTAGCATATTTGTGATTTTGAAGAAATTCGCATAAATTTGCATAATTGATGATTTACACATTCTGTGTAGAAGTTGGGAAGCCCTCACCTATCTTTATCAGTCAAAGCAATCAGAATTAAAATCAGCCAAGAAATGACAGAGAAGAAGCAAATTTTAACACACAGACGGATGGACGGACGGACACACACACACACACACACACCCACCCACACAAGCCCGTTTCATAGTCCCCTCACGAACTTCGTCTGGCGGGGACAATTACTGTTTTTGCAATATTGACTTTACCATTACACCTGTACATGACGGCAAACAAGCCAAGATCAAGAAAACACAATCAATATAGCAGTCAAAGTCACTAATTCACATCATTCGCACCTAATTCTACTCCCCCACTTTCGATAACCCTCAAATATTCTCATTATTTCTTGTCTTGAAGGTTTCAATGGCGTCAATTTGAAATCTCTCTTCATTAACCCTTTAATGACAGGAATTATTTATGGGGTAAATTGATCACATTTTGTTCTTCAAATTGGCAACACTAATATTTTTCTTTTAGTGCTACATGGTTCTAACAAAATGTAATGTCTTTGAAAACAATATACATCATTAGAAACTTAGTCGAAAGTTGAAAAAAAATTGCCAATTTTGATTTAAAAAACAGTGATTTTGAACCTCTCAATGTGTTGCCAATTTAAGGATTTTTAAGCTTATTCTCCTTTTTACAATTCCTGGCATCAAACGCAATATGGTCATGCAACAAAAATGGAAACAATGTGTGTAGAAATTTTTGCTCTTTCTACTCATGCATCTGGTATATTTTTTAGAGCTCTGAATCAAAAGTTATTAAGCCAAAACACAAAATGTGGTCTATTGTCTTGAAAGGGTTAAAAATGAAATAGCATACCCCCCCCCCAAAAAAAAAAAAAATGTTGATTAAAACAAAAAGATTAGATATTTAGATTCTAGATGTTGACAATGATGTGAAGTTATATGTTCTCATACTCAAGTCACTAAATTCCTTGCATACTTTGTCCGTAAGTGAGAAATCTTGTCATTTCCTTTGCAAGTATTTCTCCTTGAACTAAAATTTCTGATTAAATACCTGATACACTTAGAAATTAATGGCAATTAAAATATAAAAAACAAAAGCTTCATCTTAAAATTCAAAAAGACAATCTAAATGACATTAAACAAAATGCTCATCAATAAGGATAATGGCCTTCACATAACACATAAAATTGCTGTTCAGGGCAATTCAGCGTAACATATGTCTTTTCTCCATTAATTTCATCCAAACGTGAACATTTCTTGATATGGCCATTTAACTGTTTGTTCTTTGTCGTATCAATAACACTGGTCATTGATCATATCAAGAGTTCATTTTTGGAGGAAATATATGGATAAAATACAAATGTTGTACGGAATCGCCTTTCAGTGCAATCCCATCACTAGGTTGGGCACAAATATGAACAGCGCCCTTTGAAAATGGATGCGAGATGAGAGAATACGAGGAAGAATTCCAATTAGAGAGGTGGCAGTGATAGCAAGGATTGAAAAGTAGTTCACCTTTTGAGTCCTGGGAGCTGGCGGTTAGCGGCCCGATGGTGCCATGGAGTCTAGACAACATAACTCAACGCACTTCACAGCTGGCGGGGAGAAGATCGACTGGAAAGACTGATATCATAGCGATGGGCTGCTGGGGAATTCAACGATGTTGTGTCTGTTGGGGTGGGATGGGAGGAGATGAGAGGAGAGGAGATGGGAGAGATGAGGAGATGGATGCATGAGGTATTCCAAGATTCTATTGTCTTCTCTCGTTGATAGGTTACCCATCTCATGTGACTATAAAGATACCATAAGAGAGAAAAAAATGGAGAGTGATCTTGAAAATCTCATGTTCAAGCAGGATATCAATTCTTGTCCAAAAATCAAAACAAAACAAAAGGGTGTGGACATAAATACCAATCTCATAGTTGGAAAGTTGAAATGTGAATATCAAAACGGGAATAATTTGTAAAAAATCAAGAATAATCATACAGAGAAACAGGATAATCATCAGTATATAAATGTTTTGTTTTTTCTTCATTTCGCACAAAACTTTCAACCAAAATTTGCATCATTCGTAATAACCCAAACTTTTCAAGAGGTGTGTGTGTGTGTTCTCTGTGATTTGATCAGTAATGAATTGAACAAATGCAAAATTCCTAAAGCATGAAATTTTCTATTATGAATTTTATTCACTTAAGAACTGCATGAGGTTGGTGATATTCATGCCTAGTAACATACACTATTCACTAACAGATGCCAATGGTTCTCAGTGAAAGTCTATCCTATTGGATGATATGCAAATCCTTTCAAATGTCTTGAACATCTGAAAATGTCACAAACCCCTCCAGAGTAAATGCGGACATGTTGGTCACTGAACCGTGATCACGACAACCGTTTGACTTTGCTGATGATCGTTATACCCCAAAGGAGCCACGTTGGACATAAAAGCTCAATTTAATAATTTGTTGAAATTGCAGTTGGAGTGCTCACCCATTCCGACTCTACCTCCTCTCAATATTGAAGTTTGTCAACTTTATCTTTCTCTCTTTCCACTTATCCTTTCGTCCCTCTGTCCCTGCCCCTCCCCTCTCTCTCTCTCTCTCTTCTCTCTTCTCTCCTGTTTCTTCTCTTTTTCTTTCTCTCCCCTCTTCCCCTCTCTCTCTCTCTCTCTCTCTCTCTCTCTGTCTCACTGTATTTCTGAAAGTCTACATCATAGTTAAATTTTGCTTAAAATTTTGGTCACAATGTAAGAAAAACAAATGGTTCCAGTTTCAAACAAAATAATTTCAGAATTTCCTTTCTTTTCTTATACTTTGTTTTCAAAACTTTGGCAAACACAAATATTTTTATTTTATATTTTGTGTCTGTTTCCTTGTTTATATTGTTGCCTATAACACTGTTCCTATTTTGAGTTACATTTTGAAAGTAAAACACTACTTCAGAGAAATAACCACAGTAGATGGATGATGATCACATGAGGCATTCTGTGTTCTACTCATTTTTATACCAACTTAATTTCAGAAGTTTATAATTCATTTGACTTGCCCAGATTATACATGTATTTCACAGTATACTGACAGGCTATTGAAAAAGTTGAAAATTATGATTCCTTAATATTCATAATTAAATCAATCAATATTTTCCAGGAAATAGGTTGCAGAGGCCTTGTAAATATTTCATTAGCCCAACTGATATAGAAAATGGTTTTGTTTATGTCTGATTTATGATCAACTGCTTCCTGAATTCTCAATGAACGTAAGTTATCATACAAAAGTGAAACTGATTTTGATTGTCATTAGCCATTCAAATTGATATTGTGAAAACCAGGTTTGAGGTTGAGATTAGAAGGACGATGATAATCAAAGACAAGCTATATTCATATGTGTATGATGGGACAGACGTGTAAAATTGATGAATAGAAAGTACCATGTAACAGAATGCTCTGTTTCTGTCAGATCTGCAATCATAGAACTTGGGGAATTTAATAATCTTATTTTCTTCATGACATGTTATTGCACAAGATTGCTTAAAAGCAGTAAGATTGGGCCTGTGGAATTCCCTGAATTTGCTTTTATTCTGTGATATTGTACTGCTCGCAAAAGATTTTTTTTTTAAAGAAATGAAGACGTGCATGTAATACATAGCTGGAATGAAAAGAGAAGGGGAAAACAGAGACAAATATGCTTTTTATTACAACACACATACATGTCAATACTAATAACTACAATACTGAAGTGAACTGGCTACTGCATTGTTACATTTGGTAGTCTATTGTCAATGACTTTTGAGAAGCAATACCATAGTAAGGGCTTTTTTTTTGGGGGGGGGGGTTGTAAAAATCAAACTAATGGTGGAAAAGTACAACCAGAGTTTCAAGGACAATATAAAATATATCTTTGCTGGTTAGTCATAATAATAATAATAATAACAAGTGAATGAGTAAATTACGCAATGCGTAATAAATGTCCCCGCCGGAAGTGCAGATCTGTGGAAATTAACTAGCCTGAACCTTAAAACTTCAGTGAAAAACTTTAGTGAATAAAATAATAATGTTACTGCATGCAAAAGAAGAGAATACCAACAATGCATGTATACAACTAAAATATAAAACATGAAAACATTATGAACCTTCAGCCATTTTGAATAAATTTGCATAAATTTGCATGAATAATGAATTTCAAAATTCTGTGTAGAAGTTTGGAAGCCCCCACCCAGCCCTATCAGATAAAACAATCGGAATCAAAATCCGATGTGAAATAGAGAAGTAGCATTTTTCGTCAATTTTGAATAAATTTGCATAAATTTGCATAATTAATGAATTTCAAAATTCTGTGTAGAAGTTTGGAAGCCCCCACCCAGCCCTATCAGATAAAACAATCGGAATCAAAATCCGATGTGAAATAGAGAAGTAGCATTTTTCGTCAATTTTGAATAAATTTGCATGAATTTGCATAATTAATGAATTTCAAAATTCTGTGTAGAAGTTTGGAAGCCCTCACCAAGCCCTATCAGATAAAACAATCGGAATCAAAATCGGTCAAGAAATGACGGAGAAGTAGCATTTTCTAACATTTGAGCACACACGGACAGACGGACGAACGGACGGACGGACGTACACACACACACACACACACACACACGCACACACGAACGGAGCCCGTTTCATAGTCCCCTCGCGAACTTCGTTCGGCGGGGACAATAATGGTGGCTTCTTGTATAGCGCTCAGGTCCGTCACGCTGTGACGCTTATGGCGCTCCAAAATTATGAACCTGGTCTTTGCCGAGCAGCCAAATATGTAGCGCTCTAGCATATCGGTACCCATTTACACCTGGGTGGAGAGTGGCAAAAGTGGATTAATGTCCAAAGGACGTTAGCGCTGGGCTGGGATTTGAACTCTCAACCCTTTGAGAGTCAAGTGAACGAACCCCTATACCACGACACCTCCACTTTTACAACCTCTAACTCTTGAAGGGAGCACAATGTCACTTTAAAAAGTTTCAAAAGTCGTAATACTCTATAAAGATTACTGTTTGGGTGAAAACGCTATAATATCCACCAATAAATGGTAAATTTTAACATGATAATACCCCTTCAACCCTTCCCCATCGAAATCATCGCCTAATCCTCTTGTTACCTAATTGGGATGCATAAAGTACGATAAAAATCCTATTCCCTCCAATCCTCTGCCTACCATATTCTTATCTTCATCTTTCTTTCTCTTTCTCTTTCTCTCTCTCTTTTTCTCAGTTCTTCTCTTTCTTCTGCTTCTCTTCTTCTATATTCCCCACATAAGATGCACATGAATCTTCTATATCTCTCTTTCTCTTTCCCTGTCTCATTGTCCCTCTCCCTTTCTTCCCTTCTTTCTCACTCCCCAAATTAGATGCACAGGCATCTTCTTGTCTTTATCTCTCTTTGTCTTTCCCTGTCTCATTGTCCCTCTCCCTTTCTTCTTCCCTTCTTTCTCACTCCCAAATTAGATGTACAGGCATCTTCTTGTCATCATCTCTCTGTCTTTCCCTGTCTCATTGTCCCTCTCCCTTTTTTCTTCCCTTCTTTCTCCCTCCCCAAATTAGATGTACAGGCATCTTCTTGTCTTCATCTCTCTGTCTTTCCCTGTCTCATTGTCCCTCTCCCTTTCTTCTTCCCTTCTTTCTCCCTCCCCAAATTAGATGCACAGGCATCTTCTTGCCTTCATCTTTCTTTCTTCCTAACTGCTCCTCTCCTCCCTTTCTCCTTCCCTTCTTCCTCACTCCCTGAATAAGATGCTCATGGCTGGTAATAATGCATCCATTAGCCTCTCTGTCACCTGGGTCTCTGTCATGGAGATTGGATAAACGTTTATCTCCTTGATTGCTCGACACTTGGGCGTCAAGATGAGGTAACCAAAAGAAATGAGGTGAAAAGGAGTGGGGAGTAGTAGAGACCATTCTTGTTGTGGAAGAAGCATAATCCAAGCCAGTCAAGCAGTTGGATATTGAATAGAGACTAGACTGTATTATATGACTGCATGGGCCAGAAATTGTTCTAAATATCAAGGTGGACCCAATGTAGGTCTACATGTAGATCAAGAAATTATGCAGTTGATCTAAGGTTGTCATCTGGAATTTCACATTTTTTGAGAAAAGAGATCATTCCAACAATTCCACAAGCTTTGATATATGTTGTCATCTCAATGTATCAGAATGTTGTTTGAAATAAAAAGAAGTCATACTGTTTTTATGCTATTTAAAATAATGCAGTGCAAAATATAGAGCTTTAAGTTCCAACTGAAGGTCCTTTTACAGGAATGAATACAGGGCTTTGCAACAACAAAAAATTGTAATCATATGGAAAATTCAATAATCTGGCCATGATTAAATTTTTCTTGTTGTTGAAATACCTCTGATCAAAGAGATAGAATTAATCTGCCCTTTATCACCAGGGCTCTGCCATGGTTACTGACTAATATACAAACATGCACACAACTGTTCTTACATCTCTACTTCAACTATTATCCTGGTGAAAGTCTGAACATCGTTCTAAGACACTCTTCAGATTACGAGTTCATATCATCTGCAGTAAGCCAGAAGGGTACTAACTCTATGTCAAAAGATATAACTAAAACACCCTTCAGGCTCTCAACCAGACAATTTGTTCTTTCCCACATGGAGGTACTTACATGTTAAGGCATAATGTAACTCTGTTACACGATCCCTGAACTCAACAATCACCCCCCTCAACTTTCTGTTCAGGCATGGTTACAGTGGAGCGTGAGAGGGGTGCTCCTTGCGAAAGTGTCCCTTTGAACATTGCTCACCCTTCCAATGTTTCTGGTGTGCGAACGTGCCCTCTGAGACAGAAAATTTGGATTACAATACATTAATAGAGCCTCTGTCACCTGGGTCTCTGCCACCGAGATTGGAGAAACGTTTGACTGGATGACTGCCCGACATCCAGGCGCCACAGCAACCACATACTTAGGGTAGCTTCCAGGCAGCTTCTTGTTTAATTTGACCCGGGTGCACTAGTCTTTGAGGTTTCCCTTCTCAGATTGAATCAATAAAACGTGTAAATGTAACGAGCATAGATTACAACAGTATTCTTACACTTTTGAGAAAATTGAACTTATCAATTAAAAGAAACCTTTACCAGACTTTTGACAGTTGTGTCTAGAGCAATTATATTTAAAGACCAAAGAAATCATCGTCAGGACCCTGGTGTGGCTTAAAGGGGAAGTCCACCCTAGAAATAAATTGGCTTTGATGAAATTTAAAAATAAGACAAGAGATCAGTAAAGAGGAAAATGCGATAAAGGATATTGGCAACTCTGTGACATACCCTTTAAACAACTCTCCTGTTTGCTCCGTACTAAAAACTTTTTTCATAAGAACATATTTCAATATACCTGTGCCCGATATATAATACTGCACCTATTTTTCAATGCATCCCCACTTATAAAATAGATTTATTTTTTTTCTTCAACAACCATGAAAATGGAAATTTATTGAATTATCTGTACAAAGCAAAGGGGAGAGGAGCTCAAAAGGTCTGTCACCAAGTTGTCAATTTGCTTTTAATTGATTATGACTCTAAAACTTTCTTATTCTTTCATTTTAATTTCCTCAAACTTTCACAGATTTGTTCTTCTCATTTTCTGCTTTTAATAACACCAACTTGTTTTCAGGCTGGACTTCCCCTTTATGAATATAAACTAAGGAAGCACCTAGATATGAGACTAATGGACATTTATGCAATATCAGAGGTATTCCACATCAGTTTCTTTTCATTACATTCTGAAGCTTCAGCTCTCTTGAAAACTGTGCTCATAGAAATGCTTACATCATTGCCTGTTTAGTGATTCTATCTAGAAGATGTACACATTTGTATACTGCAATCATTTCATAATTACATGACCAGTGTTATAGCTACGGTGGTCGGCGGTGGACGGGCCCGTCCAGCACGGGGAATTTCCGTCCACCACTCCGGGTGAAAAACACTGCTTCCGACCAGCACTAATTTCACATAAGAAACTGCATTAAACGTAACTGTTTGTGAAGAAACGTGGTACTTACATTCATATTTCCATCTTTAATCGTGTTTTATTTGCAATTTTACGAGAATCATGCTTTCAATTTGACAATAAATGATTATTTACTAAAGATTTGCCGAGGTTTATTGTCTTTTGTTACGCACTATACTGTACTACGGTCCGTAATTTGCACGTACATACAGATATCATGTTTTACGTAGCGTATACCGGAAGCTGCTGTTCTGACAGCTGTACTGTCGCCATACCATCGATCTCTTTGGAACGACTTGTTGCTTGTCAAGTCAGTGAAATTTGAACCACCACTAAAAAGTTCCTAGCTATAACACTGTACATGACTATATTTACCTGTCAATTAATCATTTCTAGAAAGATTTACAGCAGAAACAAAGACACATTTATGCATAATCTCATGCTTGATTATCTTGCTTTTCAACATACGTCAGTCTACGAATGAATAATTGATGGTAGTCAGGAAGCGGAAAATTTTTTTAAAGTGGAGATGCAGAGGAAAAAAGAAGGAACTTTCTTTCATTTGCTTTTTAAAACATCATCTTCCATTTTCATGAAGCTAAAAATGAAAGGAAAGTAGGCATAAAACATCAAGATGGAGACAGATTTTTGCTCTAGGAGTGGCACTTAGAAATGGTCTGGAAAATATGGAGTGGAAGAAGGGTCCATGAATCGTAAGAAAATATCTTTGAAGGCAGTGGCATAAATGTAGTGTGGGTCCAGAGATTGAGGGGGCACAAGCACGGTTCAAATAATTTACATGGCCTTGATTTCTTTTTTTTTGCTAATTCACTAATTCAAATTTTAAAAAGAAATACTAAAGAAATTTTATTGATTTTGTTGATGTGACAACAAAAAAATCACACACAAAAAAAATTCATCCAAGTATAATAATCTGTTTCTTTTCTATAGGAGCAACATTTAGGGCAATAACTTGCAAAAAATCAAATAAATCACTATTTCAATAAAATAAATCCGAATCGAAAAAAGAAAATTTAATGATTTTTTCCCCTCCAACCCTGGGCACAGGAAAAATCAGGTGGATGAAATGCAAGAGAACAAGGCCATGAAGAGAGGGGAGGGTGTGGAAGGAGGTTGTTTCATCTTCTTTTCCCTCTCCCTCTCCCTATCTTTCTCTGTTCTTATTTTTATTTTTTTCATTTATCACCTTTAAATGGGGGGATGCACCCCCCCCCCATACCTGTATCATCTTCTTTTCATGTTGTCTTTCCCCTCTTTCCTTTCTCTTTCTTTATAATTTTTCCTGTTTGCTTTTATTTCATCTCTTTTCATTTCCAAGTGAAATCTTTCAAATCCATCACATGCTGCAAAAATAGCACTTGAATGCAGTGTAGCCTCAAATTTTACCTAATAATTTCATATAAATTTTTTTTTATGAAAAAGGGAACAGAGTCAGAAACATTACTGCCACGTCTGTTTAGTGTCAGTGGTTTCAACTCATCCAGGTGCAAGAGAAATGGTTCTCATTTGCTAACCTCAAATCCCTGTCTCCCAACTCTCTCCCGTTGTCTCTCCCCCAAAAAACATCTTTTTCTGATCCGTGGAAATTTTGCTAGGATTTCATTTCAGCCATGACAGGATAATTGGAAAGATGTGCATCCAAGTCATCATTATTATGATCTGGATGTAAGAGTGTGGGCAGGAAACTCTATACTCTGACGTCCATAGTTTCTCTACTAGCTGAATTATCTTCTCTACAAGGCTTGCCTTTCCGTCTTCATCTACTTGATCCACTCAATGTTTTTGCTTTGAATATGATTCCTTTCTTGCCCACACTTCTCTTCTATACTTACCAAACTACAAAATCTTATTCAACATTACAAAATCTGTAATGCCCTATGTACTTTTAAGAAATATTATCAAGAGCTATAAAACCTCATTTGGAATAATTTGTTCACAAATTATAAGTTCATAGAAGAATCTTTGTTTGCCACAAAAACGACACCCTTGTTACTTTTCTACATGTTCATGAATAACTTTGTCTAAATCTGAATTTGTGAAAAATAACAAATATCTTGATTCTGCAATACAGAATTTCCTGAACCATATAAAGTGGTGAATGTTTGTAGCCCTATTAAATATATCCAAAAAAAATTTAAAGGTATGAAAGTAAGAAAAAATATGGTGCAGCCTTTGCACATCATTTTTTCTCTTTTAGCACAATAGTAATTTCAATATAAATTAAATGGTTATCATATACTGTAAGTAATATACAGAGCTTCCCTTACCTGAAAGTCGACAAGCATATATCAAAATTAAAAAGAAATGAGAAATTATAAAGTCTATTCAATAATAAAGGTCAAAATACAGCCAACGTTTAACAAGACGAATGCGACTACGTCTCCTATATGCCTCCGCCTGACTTCAGTTAATTCCGTGGCTCACACTGTTATTGAAATATTTTGATAACCAGAATAAAAAGCCTACAATTACATAATTGACCTCTTTGACCTTAGACCTTATAACTCAAAAGTCTGATCACTTTATCTCCTCCTAATTATGCATAAAAAATAGTTGAGATATAAAAACTAACAAATCTTTAATTTCATGCATATTGACCTCTATGACTTTTGACCTACTGAACCTAATCACCTAATCACTTCGTCTCACAATGGTGATGCATATTAGTACCAAATTTGAAGTTCACAGCTAAGATAGTTGAGATATGGTGAAAACTAAAAAAAAGACATTAATTTCACATACATTGACCTCTATGACCTTTGACCTAATTACCCCCAAAATCTAATAAGTTTGTCTCACTATAGTGATGCATACTATACAATAATCAAGGTTGAAGTTCATACATCGAATGGTTCTTGAGATATCGAGTTAACGGGGCTAAAACTTGCAATTTCAGAAATTGACCTCTGTCACCTCTGACTTTTAAGGTACATGTAGCTTAGCAAAACACAATGGCGCAGAAAGACGCAGGAAAGACGCAAAGAGGAAGATTACTAGTTTTGTCTGTGCTTCTACAATTAGAATCAGACATATCTAAATAAAATTTTTCTTATTATTTTGCTTAAAAGTGTTCAAAGTGGTAAATGCTATTTCTACATCATAATATTTGGGTTCTGCCTCTATAGAATGAAATTCTGATTTTGAATAATATTGTCATATGCGTATTTTTTTTTTTTCGCGCCACAATGTTTTGCTCAGCCACCTAACCTACATAGCCCAAAATCTAATCAGATCGTCTTCCTAAGGTGATGCATCCTAGCACCAAGTTTGAACCTTAAAGGGTTCGTGAGATATCGCAAGAACGAGAAAGCAGGACGGACAGACGAACGAACGGACGAATGGACAACCCAAAAAGATAATGCCTCCGGCACCACCTTCTTTTGGCGGAGGCATAAAAACAATAGGCACAGACTCTAATGACAAAAATATAGTGAAAGCTTCCAGTAATAAAAAAAGTTATTTCATACTATCGCAAGACATACTGAAAAGAATAGCCCAGTTGAAAGAGAAAAATGATAAGCACTGTATATCAATAGAAATTCTGATGTAAAAGATACAAACAGTAAAGTCCCAATGAAATATAGAACAAAAGAAAAACACAAGAGTGGGAGATACAGGGCCAGAAAGTGAGAGATAGAGAAAGTGACACAGAGAGAAAGAGATGACGGGAGAGGGAGATGGAGATGGAGAGAGGACTAGGAGACCGGGAGCAATTATCACCCCCTGACGTAAAGAGAAAGAAGATGGGGTGCTGGTAGCAATCACAATCCACACAGAGGTGTAATGTGACAGCGTTTAGGGTGGCGTCCGCCAGACGGCCGAACGTCAAGCTCAGACGAGGAGGGCCCTGGGGCTAAACGACAGCTTACACCAAGAGCTTGTCAACCTGATCAGCATGGCTTAATTGGCACTGATTGGGGAGAGAGTGACAGGGCTGGCCGGGATTCGGGATGGGAAGTGGGAGGAGGAGGAGGAGGAGGAGGCAAGAAACTTTGTTGGGATAATTTTTGTTATGATGAAAAATTGATGCGGAGCTTATAATTCTACCGTTTAAGATGTTAAACGGGAAGGCTCCAAATGGATGCCTGAAGCGAACTGAAGAAATGGGTGTCAGGTGTACCCACTCTGCCTGGGAAAATATGATGTGACTGAAGTTCAGTCATGTGTAGGTGATTATTAAAGTGGTGATACAGATCAAAGGAATTTATAATTTTATGACCCTTCACAGGTAAAAATGATTCGTAAAAGAATTAAAACTTTAATAAACTAAAAGTTAACTCTTATTAGAAGAAATCAAAGCATTTGTTGGAATAAGTTTACATGTACATGAAATTTTAGACTGCATAATGTTCAATGACCGAAATTCAGAATTGATAATCAAGTTTCATTTTTCGGCTTTATTTCTATGTTACATGTTAGAATATGAAGAGCACTAATAGTCATTACAACTGACAGAGCACCACTGAAAAGAGTTCTTAACTCGTTTGTAGGTATAAACCCCTGTCAATCTTATTGCAGGATCTTAAGCAACATAAAAAAAAGTAGAGAAGGGTTTTAGCCCCTCAACTCGGAAAAAAGGTATCGTAATTGCAAGAAGAGCCATCGTCATATAAAATGTTTACTTTCAAAGGTAGGACTACTGTAGTGCAGCAAACACAACTATTGTAAATATGAACAGGTTCATGTGCAGACATTTTGCAATCTGAGCAGTTGGTGATCCAAAATTTACTCCGCCTTTATTTTGTCCAATATAAGGGTTAAAGCTTTGGGTGTAAATAGATTTTAGATCAGGTTTAAGATTTGGGTTAGGGTTAGTGTGTAGAGTTGAGTCGAGGGTTTAAGTTAAGCCCACTGCACACTATACAATCTGAGTTTGGAAGAGTTGGCAATAACATTTGATTTGAACACTCAAACAAGAAAATCAATCAAAATGACCGAGGTTTTCAATAGTCAGACTGAATGATAAAATAGAAATTTGGGGGAGAAGGGTGACAGCTTCCTTGTAGGAGTAAAAGCCAAATCGGCTCCAAATCGTAGCAACGTCACACCAGACGTGCGATTGTCTATGATTCAAAGCCGATTTAGCCTTTATTCCGAATAGAAGGCTTAAAGTGCATGAAAACTGTGATTGTAGAATTCACATTATTATTCAGAACCTCAATCAAGAAGATTATGATTGTTTAAATTTCAATATCTAATGTAATAGTGATTTTTAAGAAAATCAGATTGCAGTCAGATTGTATGATGTGCTGTGGGCTTTAGAGGTTTAATCATTAGTGTTAAATATTAAAAGCATAGCAACTGTTACTGCACATATGTTGTACCAACTCGCATTTCACTGGGGTTCATTTTTCACAAACTTCCTTTTTTAGTGCAGTTCTAATTTCAATCCCTTGCAGATGAGCACAAAAATAAACAAAGCACAAAATTTCCACATTAAAAAGGTTTGCCCTTTGTATGATTCAAGTCACCATGAATTATGTAAGAAACTAATTGTTTTTACCTTCCTCCTCCCCCCCCCCCCCCTCAACATATTTCCTTGCATTATTCTATCTTGCCCTCCATCTTGCCCTCCATCTTTCTTTCTTTCTCTCTCTTTTTTCTTTCTTTCTCTCTATCAAATTCAATTTCCATTCTATTTTGAAGCAGACCTCGTAATGTGCTGTAGCATACAAGCTACTACCTGTCATCTGCCATTAGCTGGTGCCTGTGGGCCTAAACCAATTACAACCTATTCATACTGTAAATTACAACAGGTGACCAAATCATACCAATAGTCACTTTTTTCTTCTCCCCCCCCCCCCCCCTCTCTCTCTCTCTCTCTCTCTCATAATTATGATTAGCACAAATACCTGTCACCTAATATGTAATAGGATCAAATGGTGCCATAAGGTCCACAGTAATGAGATGCCAATCTTTCTTTCAATATGCCAGGTGAGTCTGTCAGGAACTCGATCTGGCCTCTTTCCTTCTTTCTATCTTTCCAAATCATTTTAATGCCAACTATTCTCTCCCTCTCCCTCTCTCTCTCTCTCTCTCTCTCTCTCTCTCTCTCTCCCAGTCCCTTTCATTTCTTTCATTTCTTCTATCTCTCTCGTTAATATCAATAATAGTTACAGTAGAGAGCCACGTTTAAGTTTTTTTAAACATAAAATGTTGATTTTAATAATTTGTAGAGACTGCAGTTCTCTCACATTCTGATGCCACTTTCTCTCAATGTTCAAGTCCCCATGGCTCTCCCTCTGTCTCTGTCTTTCTCTCTCTCTCTCTCTGAGAAAATACAGATCTTTTTGATACACTTTGCTTAATCTATATATTTAGTTCTTAAAAAACAATATTGAAATATTAATTATCATATACTGTACAAAATTCTTTGTGACTAGATATCTTTATCTACAAACATAAATAAGCCCCTATGCTCTATTCTTTTTTTCTTCCTTCTTTCTCTTTTACCTTCTTTCTTGCTACAAGCATATCCACTCACCTGTCATTCCTCGCCCCCTTCCTGAAATCACTCTCAGTTTATTAAGTGTCACAGGTTGTAGTACTGTTACAAGCAAATCATGCAATTAAGCCAGGTGAACTGTACCCCTAGGTCCTAATTATGACTCAGAAACTACTACAGAGACATTGGAACATCCAATGTGCACCCATTGATTTGAAAGCATAAAGTGTCAAAGTAGAAAACACGACTAGTTAGCAGGAAAAAAATACTTTGAAATACATGTAACATACATTGTATATTTACCTATTCTTCAGGTTTCATTTACAATTAGCAGAATCAGGAGAATTATAGAAGAAAAAAATATTGCAAGACTTTATCCCTTTATGAGTAACGATAACACCTGTGCAACATTTCTCAATGAGACGAAAAGTCTACAAAGGTATGATTCACTGAAAAGGGGGGAATATTTGAACAGAATCCAGGTCAAATAGGAACACTGCTTTTCAGTCAAAGCTTTCCAAAATTACACATCCTGTCGGTTAATACCTGGTTTGTATTTTTCGCCAGTTCTAAAGTGTTAAAAATATGCTTTCTTGTAAATTAGACAGGCAAATTGCATTGCCAGTGTAGGTCTCAGCACTTCCCTTGAAACTGATGTGCTCTGGCAAAGTCTCTCTCCCCTTCCTCTCCCCTCTCTCTCTCTCCTCTCTCTCTCTCTCTCTCTCTCTCCCCCTCTCTCTCTCTCTCTCCTTCGCTCCCTCCTCCCTCTCCTCTCTTTCTCTCACGCACACACACACACACACCCCCATCCTCTCTCTCTCCCCCCCCCCTCATTCTTTAAAACTGTATATATTTAGGTTATGAACTTCAATGAAATTTCACTGTAGATACACATGAAGAAATTCAAATTGTTTCAATCATTTAATGAATTTCAAGAAGAAGATTTTCTTCTGTTTGGTCATCTTACATGTACAGTGCGTTCCAAAAAAAAATTGAAACCCTGAAACAAAGGGTTATTGTGACCACACTATTTGCTCTATGACAATAATTATCTATTTTCCATAAACTAGAAGTATTATGCTTTTAAATGATTTCTTGATGGCATCCATCAAGTAGCAGCATTTTGAAAATGACATGTAAAAACTCAGTTGTGCCAGACTTGGGTAAAACCTTGAAAACATTAGGATCAAATGCGAACATTACCCAAATAAAACACAACTTTTAAAACCCTATGAGAAGACTGTTTTCATGTGTTTCTTTCAATAATGAGGGTAAGGATAATGCCCTCATCATAAAATAAAGGATGGTCAATGTTTTGTCGATGGTGGGGGTAAAGAAAGGGCATGTTTTGTATTGAAATGGTACCTGCAATTGAAATGAAAAGCATTTTTTGCATTTTTCAGAAGTGCAACAAAGTGGACAGAAAGGTGATATTTTTCATAAAAATAAAGTACATGTATGTGGCACTTGCCATTGTCGTTAAATGGAAATACAAGGTAGAAAGGGCACATAAGGCAGAAAAAATAGCAAGATTATGGCAATTTCCCACCTAAAGAGGGGCACCTTTTCCAAGACAGGAGGGGCACTTTTTCATCTCTTGAGGGATATTTATTGATTTTGGAAATATTGGGGGCATACCCCTGCCACCACTGGAAATTGATATTGACCCATGTTTCATGAATTTATGACTGAATGCATATCATCACACAAGGGACTTTCATGTATCATATCTCTTAAAGCTGGTATTTCCCTTTTGTCATGTTCGCATGTAATACTAACATTTTCACGGTTTACCCAAATCTAGCACAATTGAGGTTTTACATGTCATTTTCGAAATGATGCTGCTCAGTAAAGTATGTACATTGTACGTATGGATGCCATTAAGGTATCATTTAAAAGCATAATACTTCTAGTTTATGGAAAATAGATAATTGTTGTCAGAGAGCACAGAGTGTGGTCACAATAACCTTTTTTTTTTAAAGGATTTCTTTTTTTTTCTGGGGCACACTGTATATTACAGAGAAGAACCTCTTTCTCAATCACATTCCATGACTACTTAGAAGAGTACATTACAGGCTCAGCTTCCTGAGCAATAATAATCAATAGAAGGAGAAGTGTGCTCTAATCCTGAGTAGATGTAAACAGGAGTAAATTGTCAGCATCATAGATAATCACAAATATCCATGAATTTTACTTTTACACATGATTTGCTCTTCAAAATACTTTTTAAAAATAAGATTCCTTTCTAAAGCCCCTTTCACAATTGGTCTGCGACCGTTTGCGACCATTTGGTCGCACGACAGGCTGCAACAGGCTTCAATCGCCATCGATCTCATCAGGTCGCAGAAAGGCATTCACAAATGCAACAGCGGTCGTAAAACAAAAGCGACTAGAAGAGACCATTGCACGAGTAAGTCGCATTTGCTCGCATATGCTCGTGCGAGTGGTCTTGCGTTCACATGCGAGTGTTGCACGAGTGATTGCGAGTAGCTTGACGCCAATCACAATAGTCGCACGATCGATTGCATGGTCGTGCGAGTGGATGTGAGACCATGCGATCGCTCGTGCGATTGAATGAGACCGGTGCAAGTGGTCGTGAGAGTATTCGTGCGAGTGGCATGGGGTATAAAAACCCCTTCGACAATTGACCGGTAGTCAGTTTCTAGTTGGCCTTCTTAATAGTCAAGATGCCAAAGAAGAAAGTTACAAAGAAGAGAAAGTTGTTAGAGGAGGGCCCTGTTGCAGAGGATCATCTCCATAGTCCCCCTATATATACCCCCGAGGAATAGTCGCCTACAGTCTCATACAGTCGTGCAACGGTAGTACAACGTTGTAAGAAGTGCTGCGATCGGTCGTGCAACAGTCTCATGGTCTTAGCACAATCGCACCCATTCGCAAGACTGGTCGCTATAGGTCGCTAGCGCACGTGCGAGTGTTGCACGACCTCCAGCCCACCCACTGCGACTATTGAGTCGTGCGAACTCTCGCATCTAATCGTGCAACGTTGTGCAACACTCATACGAGAATCGCACGACTGGTCGTACGACCTAATGCGAGTGAATCGATCGCATCTGGTCGTGTCTGGATTTTGAGCATGTTCAAAGTTCAGATGCGACCAGTCACGACCGCCTCAGGTTCGTGCGACCGCCTGCAACGACTGTGAGTGGTCGCAAGACACCAAGCGATCGGTCGTGCAACACCCCGAAAAATCTGTTGCAGGCGGTCGCAAACTGGTCGCAGACCAATTGTGAAAGGGGCTTAATGTAGCAATGAATTAATGAAAATGATAAAAATGATGAAATTTCAGATTCCATCTCTTTTTGCTTTACAGACACAAACTTAGTATACAACTTCACTTTAATAGCAATGTGTAACTGTCAAGTGATATATAAAGGAATAAAAGTAGCTCATCAGCAATCAGAAGGTATGGGGGGGGTAGCATCCATGAATATGAATCCTATCTTTGAAAAGGGTAAAACTATTCAACTTTCTATTAAGCCTTGGCAGAACAATTACTTGACACTTATACAAGTGGATTTTATGCAAAAAAAGGAGATCATGATTACTTTGGCCTTGTTTTACACCTGTGCTACAGGCGGAGCAAGGTGAATAGCAATGAATCACACCTTTGTCTGTGAAAACAATAGAACTGAAATTTGGCACTCAAGTCTGCCAGCTGCGTGACAGGGAAAAATCAAGCAAAACGTTAAATAAGCTAATACCTATAAGCACAGGATAGGTGAAATCTGAGACTTTATATCACAATGAGCATAAATTCCAGGGCAGCAAACCTGGCAAAGTACATGTAATACTCCCCGCGTTCAGACTATCCCCCGTTTAGCGGGGGATGTCCCGCTAAGCGGGACATCCCCCAGCAAACGCATAGTGTGTACGCTCGCCTTCTCCCCATCTCCCCTCCCCCCCCCCAAACATGTTGGTTTTTTGGATGGGAGAGCGACCTTGGCTCGTAATCCGATATCTTGCACCTGTTTTTATCATAAGTGCGCATGCGCGAAAAGTGGAGACGAAGAACTGCTTCCGCTGTGTCACAACACAGTAAATGTAACATTTACGTCACACGTGCATAGTTAGCCCAGGGCATAAATTAATCGACGGCCATCGGCGGCCAAGCCGTCGATGCCCCTATTACTGGCCGAGATGCCCTCCCCAAAAATTATAAATTCACGGCCAAAAAGGCAGTGCCCCTTTTTTCAAACCGGCCGTCGTGCCCTTTTCCATAATTTATAATATGCTCTGCAAGTACATGTAAGGTATAATACATCAGGTTTGTTTCATCATCAAAAGTAAATAAAATCTGCGCGCACACGCCATGCGTTCGCTGTCACTGATTTAAAACGCAGCTCGCGAAAATATCGCAACCTGATTTTGACTCGATGTATTGACTGCACTATTAGTTAAGAGGTGAAGCCTAGCGGGCCGCTTCCTCTTGAAAACCCGTTCCGGACCTCGGATCGTGATCCGGGATTGTGATGCTCTAAGCCCAGTTTTTCACCTACTTCCAGGCCATTCGACACCACATTAAATTTATTTCATTTAAGAATTTCATGCTAGCATTGAATTTGTCCATAAATATTACTACCTAAAAGTTGGTTAGACACTTCAAAAATTGGCTCGAATTCAACTTTTTTTTTAGTCAATGCTAAAATCTCATGATACTACAACTCATCCTCCAGTAAAAGATAGTTATATTCTTCCATTTAATATGATTTTTTATTGGATTCCAGCTTCAAAAAGTCTGTTTTGGTGTCAAATTATTGAATTTCTCCGAATATCCTTCCTTCTCAAACTCTTATAGTCACGTAACTCATGTTTGCGATCGCGATCGCAGATTTTACAATCGCAAGCATGAGTCATGTGACTATACATGTTTGAAAAGTAAGAATAATCGGAGAAATTCAATAAATTGACACCAAAAACAGAGTTTTTGAAGCAGGAATCCAATAAAAAATCATAATAAATGGAAGAATATAACTGTCTTTTACTGGAGGATGAGTTGTAGCATCATGAGATTTTAGCTTTGACTAAAATAAAAGTTAAATTCAAGCCAATTTTTGAAGTGTCTAACCAATTTTTACGTAGTAAAATTCATGTCCAAATTAAATACAAGCTTAAAATTGCTGTGTGAATTCCTCTAAAAAAGAAAGGAATTCGTGGTGTCGGAAGGAATGTAAAAAGGAAGGGACACCCGCGGGATTTGTGTAAAATATAAAATTTAAAAAAAATTTAAAAAAAAAAGCGATATAGAAATCGTGGTGTGGTGTCGAAGGGAAGAAAATGAAATCAGGATTTGATCATTATGAGCTCGTGGATTTTAAAACATCACCATGACTTAGGCCTAAATATAATTTTTCTTGTTTACTTCACAAATAATAAAGAGATTCAAATCATCAACACAATAACCAAATGAACAGTAGGCTTAATTATAGGGGGCCTAATTACAGGGGGGGGGGAATAAAAAACAGTCAAAACCAAGACTTTCCATGGTCAAAAACAAGCAGAAAGGAAACGGTTAAAAATGATTGGTATATGAAATATATAACATATTTTGAGATATTTGACATTTGAAACACACTAAAAAATAAGCAGAAAACAAAGTTGGCCTTCAATGCCCTTTTTGAAAAATGACTTTGGCCTTGGTGCCCTTTGTAGTGGCCTTAGTGCCCTTAAAAATTATGAGGCATTTAAGGCCAAACTGGCCTTGCCCTAAAAATGATGAAATTTAAGGCCTGTTAGCCGATAGTGTTTTATTTCTCTGAAAGGATTGGATAGGGCATTAGTTCGCCCGACATGCTGTGCCCGACGACGGCGCAAGTAGGCCACCAGGCGCTGTACACGGTGCCTTCGAAGTAGGTACCGCCTTTGCTGAAACATGTAACCCGTTTGAGCAAGCATAAAGCCAAGAAATCCAATGAAATGGACGAAGAGCACAATTTCATTCATCGCCGTATCATCACAATCAAATTTGATCAAGAACAACGAAGTAATACTCCCACTTCACTTCTTGAAGAGAACAGTGTACCGGTACAGGCAGATCGTTTGTTGTTTACAAATCGCATTTTGGTGCGCTTTATCACCAGGGCGCGCCCTACAGCGCCATGCACGGTGACCTAACGCACAGACAGTCGTGATTTGTCCCCCAGCTAGTGGGGGAGTCGAACATAGTATGGACGCTCGGTCGTAAAAAAGATAAGATCTCTCCCCCTTCCCCTGCTAAAGGGGGGATAGTCTGAACGCGTGGTCAGATGAGGCAACACACCTTTTTTAGTACTTTTATTATGTTCTAAGCATGCTAAATGATTAAATGTTCTATTTTAATAACTGAATGAAGATATTTTGAAAGAGTATGCACTGATGGAATGAATTGAACTAGAAGAATATTGATACTTTAGGTCACTGCTATGTCAGGCAAGCAAAGGTGATATGCTTGTAGACTAAACATAAAGAAAAAAACTGAAGATAAAATCAACTACAAGGTACACACATACAGGTAAACAAAAGACATTAAATAATTAAAAACACACAAGAAAATCTATGAATATTATCCTCAAAAGCCTAAAACTTTGTAATCATTAAAGTTAAACCTCATATAGGGTTCATCAAAATAAAATGTGTGAACTGTTGATTATCTATACACAAAGAGTTCAGGATAACTCAGGCTTCCTTATTTTCAAAGAGCAAGATTTAGTTTAGAAAGCATCTAAAACAAAACAGAAGCCATATTACACTCATCCCTTGGTCCGGGCTATATTTCATCAAAGGGCTGTGATATATTTCCTTATGTATTTCCTTATATTTTTCCTTCATTTTCCTACATACAGCAAAAGTAGAAGATTAAAAATTTATCCCATTCAATTGAGTCTTCCTTCCAGATGAATTTATACATGATTTTTCACATAAATTTCCTTTTATTATCCACATCCTCATATATGTTAGTTCTTTTTTGACCTGAGTGGGGAGAAATTAGAGAAAATGATAGCTAGGTGGTTCCAGGCAGTATCAGTAATCTATAGTGTTCTCATGATTTTCATTTTGACGTTTACTTTACAAATGTTTGCAAATATTCTTTTTAACTGAAATTATCTGCACCACATCCCACATTGGATTGGACACTCATCAACAAGCCCTTCTCTTTGAAGTTCATATAATGCCACCGAGAATACTGTTGCCTGCACTCATTGATAATTTGATTACCCTTCTGGATTAATTGGCACAAGTGCTGTTAATTCTGCTGATAAAACTTCAATATAAAAATGAGTATTCCTTAAAGGTATCGTACAGTAGTGGGAAAGGTGGCGCTTTGGATATTTAACTACTTTGTCAGCTGGAATGGAAATTACTACATATACTGTTGTGAAATGATTAATTTCGAACGTAGGTGACGTTTGTTTGAAGAAAAATGGTTTAGAAATGGCTAAAATATCCCCCAAAATTACAAGCGCGGTACCGCGTTGACAGTTCACACACGTGTAAACAGTGTGTGCGAACTGCTGTGCGCCGTTGAGCCAGGAGCGTCGGGGTAGGTGGTCCTTAGCGAGGGTATAAGGTAACCGTTGATATTCGATCATTTGAATTATTTTACTGAAAATCACCAGAAATCATGAATAGAATACCGGATTATCTCACTCATGTATCTTTTTATGCAAGCCGAACAATATGAGACTGATTTTGAGCAGTTTCATGCCAACTTTCATTTTGCTACCACTACTGTTTATTACCTTTAAATGAGATGACCTTTCTTGTACTCAAATGATTACCCCTTTTTTGTGCTGAGGTAATTTTTAACACATATTTGTTTTTTAAGTGTGCATAATTCATATATTTAACAGACTGTCAACAATATTGGTAATTCAATTTCTAAGAATTTTCTTAAATCTTAAAAGAATAAATCTTAGCCAGTAAACACATCAGGTGCGACAGGGCAGCCCAAACTGTAAGAACAATCCCAAATTAAAACAACTACAAATTATAAGGAAAAGTTTCAACAGATGATATCTCACAGCAGTGAGTGATACAGTTGGCACTGGGGACATGTGCCCCCCCCCCCTCCCAGCAAAACTAAACCTTGCATATAAGTACAAACAGAAACTGTGTCTAAATGTCTTCCCCCAACAAAATTAACACCAAAAAAGGAATCTAATTTTTTTTTTCTTTTCTTGCTTGTCAGAGTATTTGGAGTGAAAAGGCATCCAAAAATGTGAAGGCCTTTTTTGGTGTGTGTGTGTGTTTTAGAGAATTTTTGGACTTGTGCTCCCTCCCCCCCCCCCCCCCCCCCCCCCAAGCCATAAAATCATGGATCTGCCACTGCATGATTTGATGCAATGTTCCCAAAATGGAAAGGCCAAATACTGTGCTATATTCATTTATAGATCATTTCTTGTGAAAAGTGTGAATCAGACTACATCAATCACAAGTCCAAAAAGATACAAAGGCATCAAATCTGAGGAATCTATCACTTGCTATAAATGCTAAATACAACCTTGGAAAAGCTTCACCTCAATCACCTGGCTTACATTTCCCTGCATACAGTGTATAGTACACCTACATGTAGGTATCAACATGCTTTCCAGGAATAGTCAAAGTCACTAGCAACAAGAGCTTGCTCTTGACTTCGGATCACATGAGCTAATTGTTGCAGCGTGAAAATAAGATCTATTACCCTTCGCAGGATCATTTGAGCTCTACTTGGTCTTTGTTTGGGGAAACAACTACAGCTGTGTTGAGAAACAGGGTCAAGGGGCAGGCAATAGGACCCCAGTTGGGACAGACTGGAAACAGAAAGGACTAGAATGGAGCCATCTTCTAAGCTAACGAGGGATTATGCCCCCTTTGGAACTCAGCCTGTCTTGCACAAGCTAAAGCAAGGATAGGCATGAAGGTCAAAGTGTTGAGAGAAGAGCTTTCCATCTCACAAGTCTGATTGCACTTTTCCAATGCTGCTCCCAGGCGCGCCCTAGTGCATTCACAGCGTCTCGGAGGGGAGAACAAGGAAGAGCAGCTTTACGGGACTAAGACTACAGAGTCCTGGTGACTCACCTAAGGTAGACACACTGGCGACACGAGAGTCGGTTGTAATGAGCACACGTCGCAACGGTTCTTCGCAACATCACCAAACAAGTGCAGCGGGTAATTATCACTTGCACGCATGGCAAATCACATCCCAGCACTGGGCTGTCAACAACATAGCCAATGACTTCCTCCTCCTCGTCGCCTTCAAGACTCTGACCTTCCATGGAAACCAAGGAATAAGATGAGAAACTGAGTGGCTAGGACACCCTCACACTCGCCACAGTGCCGCCTGCCTCAGCGCCGCAGAGCCCCAAAACCCTTCTCCTCAATGACAACCAGCTCCTCGGAGGCGGAAGCTGGAATCCCATGTGGACATCACTCTGCCAGGGGTTGGGCTCCTCTCAGAAGCCAAAAAAAAAAAGAAAAAGTGTCAACATGGTTGATACATTTCCTTTCCAATTTACCCCGCTGCTATAAATAATCGCATCAAACGCGGGCTTAGCACGCATACATTCGTAAAATCTCACAGGTATCAATGCTCTCATTAACCAGGAAAAAAATTAATACATTAACTTTAACGAGATGGAGGGAGGAAGCAATAAGCCTACAAATCAAGCACAATCATAACATCTACTAACTAAGACATAAATCTTGAGCGTGTTCCAATGTTCCTCTCTTGTTTGCCCTGATGAGTCAATTGGGTTTGGGGAAGGTTTTAATAGAGACCTCCTGAAGCCGCAAGCGAGTCTTCCTGCTTCATGCTCCAGCTCCTTAGTTGACTTTGACAACTTCTCAAACTATGCTCACAACTTTGGATTCCCTTGTGGCTTACCTGACTAAATAGGAAATTTGGCTCTCTGGAGGGCCCAACCTTTTAAACATGGACGTATCTCACCCCCTATGTCAATCTGAACATGCCGAGACTTCATTTATCGTAGTCTTGGAATCCAAAACTTTTCTTCACTCTGAGCAATATTTTAAGGCTCTTTGGAGTTAATGATGATATTCTGTTCATAGCATGATTTGAGGTAACTTACTATCTTTCACCATTGAGTGGGATGACTGAAAGTATCTTAAAGTCAGAAACTTTCTCAAAGTGGGTTAAGATTCACAAAAGTTTTATGCTGCTGGCAAAACATGGAATTTTTGCAATAAGTGAAAAAAAAAATTATTTGCGAAAATGGCCATCATTTAACAGTTCGCGAAAGTATTTGGTTTTACAGTACACCCCCCCTTCTCTCTCTCTCTCTCTCTCTCTCTCTCTCTTTCTCTCTATCTCCTTTCCTTTCTAACTGTCCTTTTCAGTCCCCCCCCCCCCCTCTCCACCATCTGATCCTTATCACTCCCACCCCACCACTATCATTTCTGCAAATTATGACAAGTTTGGGCAATTGCCAACCCAGAGTTCAAGAGTAAGAAAACATCCCAGCTCAAAGTCATACTTGTGTCAAGGTTCTTCTCATTTCCCCCTATTTCTGACAGGTTATGTCAAGTGGAAGCTTTCAATCGCGGTTCACTTCTAAAAGGAAACATGTGTAGTTTTAATTTCAACAATCCAATGGAACCTATGCCATACGCTGTAAAAAATGAGAATTACAAAGGCAACATTTAAAGCAACAAAGACTCACAAAATAATTGGTTTCATGTAGTTTGGTATTTGGCCTATATTTTTTTTTTTGGGGGGGGGGTTACATTTAAAAGTACCAATATCTTGAATTTTTTGAAAATAAATGATATTCTTTGACCATTTACTCAGATCTATAGTTTTTATGGGATTTGTTTTCATAGATATATGTACAATAAAATGCATGTGAAACAGTACAAAAGAATTGGGAGGCTGAATAGATGAGAAAAGGGTTGTTCTCTTTCCTTTCCTTTTTTAAAATCAAATAAATACATATTGCTGGCAACTGCATCAACTGAATATCATGGGATCCAAATAAATAATTATAGAGTATCCTTTGCAAAACAAAATCACCTAACAGGTGATCATGAATTGTATCCAGCAAACGATTTTCCCTAAACTTTGCTGTGAAAAAGGAAGTCCCAATGAAAATAATTGAAGAGACAGAACAATTCTGTTTTCAGTATTTGCATCCAATTCTCTATGTTAATTTGATGTGACAAAGAATGCATTCTATTTTTGTCAGTCTATGTGGGTATGTAATTTGTTGTTGCCAGTACTCTGTGTGGAAAAATCTTCCCCAAGAACTTAAGGGAAATTTTGTTGCATTTTGTTACACTTTGTATCATTTTCTGGCAAGTGTATCTGACCACAGATAAACGGTTAATCTGACAAGCATTGTGCCAGAGAATACATATAAAGAGGTTTACATATTAATTCACAAATTCCTATAGAGCCCTGGAAAGTTTTATTGTCCAAGTTACTTACTTTCAAACAATAAAATGAAAGGCATCCTACATTGTAAAAGTTGACTCATCCCAGTGTGTAGCAGAAATTGGCCATCAATATCAGATATTAATATCTGCTACATTTTTTTTTTTTTTTTTATAAATGAGTCATTATAAACAATTCTGATACAGTCCCTTCCAAACCTAATTTTAATCCTCTTTCCTATCTTCTGTTCAAGAAATTCAGTGAGTATAAGAAATGCTTTCTTTTCAGCTAAACACCAGGACCCATGTCTACATTTAGACATTTTGGGAGCCAGAGTGAAACTTGGGGGTTTGTATGTACTGGACCTCAGGTAGTGTGGAGTCATGTAGTCACTTACTAAATTCAATTTCACCCTTTCAGGACAGGAAATATTTAAAGGCTAAATTGATCACATTTTGCTCTTCAAATTGGCAACAATATTTTTCTTTTAATGCTACACTGTTCTAATAAAATGTAATGTATCAGAAAACAATGTACATGGGTAAAAACTTTGTTAAAAGTTGAAAACATGGGAAATTTTCATCGATGAAATCTGGTATATATTGTAGGGCTCTGAATCAAAAGTTATTGAGTCAAACTACAAGATGTGGAATGATGTCGTGAAAGGGTGAAATGGAATTTAGCCTTTATAAATTTCCTGTCCTGAAAGGGTTAATTTGAAGAGAATATTCTTTGAGATTAAAAGTCGTAGAATGTGGTAAATTATCTTTTAAAAGTTTTGTTTTATGAATATCTGTTTCACATACACATTCACCCCCCCCCCCATCCCCCCCCCAAAAAAAGGGGGATCTCCATAGCCCCTCTGTAATGACATTCAAAAATTCAGAAATACAGGAATGCAAATTTACATGAGCAACATGTGAGAGGCAATTTCAATTATGTTTTCAAACACCTGCAATGAAAGAAAAATCTGCACAATAATTCTTGAAATAGATACATTGAGCTGTGTTCCCTTTGATGTGCCACCAAGGCAAATAAAGGAAAAAGGATGCTATTTGGATAAGGCAATAGGATATATTCAGTGTATTCCTGCAGGTCTAATCATTTTTCATTACCAAGTGATGAACTATTACATTCACCTGTTACAACTTATTGTATTTCAAAAGTCAGAATGCAGATTGCATAATTAGGTAGGCCCTATTCTTAGGTCTGACAATCCTTGTCGTTCGACCCTGCAACAGCTATTGCTAATGTATGCAATTTGCATTCTGACTACTGAAACACAACTTATTTCTTGTGAATGCCTTACAAAAAAGGCCCATTACACGTGACTGAGGTAGAAGTCAATGCAAAGGGCTAGACAGTTTACAAGTATTGCAGGTCTTGAGACCAGGTCTCGTTCTCGGACCTAGTAGGTCTTGATCTCGATCCCGTCTCGGGGAGGCTCAAGGTCTCGAACTTTGACCACAAGGTCAAGGTCTCGAACCTCTAGGTTTCGAGACCTGATTTTAAAAAGCTGCAAAGTTTGGAGAGATTGTTTTCCTTGCTAAGCAACAAAATAGGAGTAATTTCAAGAGGTTTTTAACTGGCTCACAATTTTTAAAAAGGCTATCAGCTAAAGTTCGTTGGGTTTACATTTTCCTTTAAACTTAAAAAGGTCTCGGTCTCGGTCTTGGTCTAGGTCTTGGTACCGGTCTTGGTACCAGTCTCTAGAGAGCTTGGTCTAGGAAGGAAAAGTCTCAGTCTCGGTCTCAGACCTTTCGGTCTTGACTATGTAACACCTCAGTCATCAAATATGTAAAAGATTCACTTTCTGAGAATGTCTTAAATTTGAAATCATTTGATTTTATAGCTTATAATAGCTTAGACCAAAAGCTTCAGTCTCTCTGTATCGTCGGTTTTCCACTGAGAACACGTCAGGCTCCTGGGGAGGTAAACAGATGTCAGTAATATGAAAGATTTCACCATACCAAACAGTTATTTCTGTCTAATTATACTAGCTAGTCTTTACTTCATATATTTTCAAAGGAGTTTTGTCCAATAGGTGCACTGAAAATATCCTATTTCATTTGACTATTTTGAGTGTGTAGTCTTGAAACTCATAAATAGTATCGGCCTTGTCCTTGCCTCTACTCTCGCCCTTTTTCTCGGGGCACTCACGCCGAATTTTTGAAGAATACAGCTATTAATACAATGCCCGGACAATGCACACATACATACAATGTACGCAGCAAACAATAAATGATATTTGCCTTGGCCCTGGCTTTGGTCTGGCCGCCTGGGATTCGTACACAAAGACATCATGTTCATGTAGGATCGAACAATCACAAGTTACTGTCGATCCCTAATAACCCCTTATATTTGCGTGATACATGTTCTCAAGTATTGGACTGCTTACCTTCAAATCGAATCCATTTCGTGTGTGCACAAAGCAGATAACCCTCAAAACAGTTGTTATGGGATTACAAAGCGCTTATTTAGGTGTAAATAATGGTCGCGTGCCGACGATCTAGGCACTCCAGGTATTAGAACGAACAGGTGGTATCGTATCGGAGCAATTAAGATCCCCCTTGGATTATTCGGCCAGCTTCCATACTCCCATGAACTAACAAACATTGAATGTTTTCTTTTTGCGCCGTTTTCATGAACCTATTGAAAGCTGAGCCATAAGGGGTTTTCTCAGAAATTTATGGTGAACATTGATGTAGATTTTTTTTTTCTGAATATATTTAGCATTCTCCATTTTCACGATGTTTTCATAATAAAACACGAAAGACTACACTAACAAAACTGTACGTATATACGTTTGACCTCTTCTTGTAATCTGGTTTTATGACTCTCCTTTACAATCATTGGTGGATCCAGGGGGTATGGGGCACGTGCCCCCTATATATCAAAACCTACTCTGGCATAGGCCTTATAATTACAAAAAAGGACCCTCACTGTATCCCCCCCCCCTCCCCTGCAGCAATTTTAGCCCAATAAATTGTTTTAAAGTGTTTATTCAATTTTGGTATTATTTTGGGGATTGCTTGCTTGTCAGATAATTTTTGCAGTAGTGCCTGGTGATACACAGTGGCGGCACCAAGGGGGGGGGGGGCATGGGGGGAATTTGCCCCCCCCAGTCAGAAGCTTTGCCCCCCCCCCCAGTTGCCCCCCCCCCAATAATTTTCGGAGTGAAAAAAAATAAAAGGGTGGAAAATGAAAAAGAAAAGAAAAGGAAAGAAAAAAGTGAAAAAGGAATGGAGAAAAGAAGGAAAAAGAAAGAAAACGGAAACTTGGAAAGCAGTGGCGGCATCAAGGTGGGGGGGGGGGGGCATGGGGCAAATTTGTTCGCTCAGCTCGTGTAAATATCCTCATATTTGGGTAGTTTTATAGCCGAATAATTTCTGTACATTTCCACTATAATAGTGTCAAAATTTTTGCTCGCTCGCTTCGCTCGCTCGCAATACAGGCCTATAACTCCCACCACATAATCAGGCCGCGAGATGATCAAATGTCCTCATATTGGGGTAGTTTTATAGCCAAATAATCATTTCTGTACATTTTCACCACAAAAAGTTTCAAAATTTTTGCCCGTTCGCAATGTATAACTACCACCTTATTATCGGGCAGCAAGATGCTCAAATGTCCTCATATCTGGGTAGTTTCATAGCCGAATATAATTTCTGTACATTTTCACGACAAAAAGTGTTCGCAATAAATAACTACCACCTCATAATCGGGCAGCAAGATGCTCAAATGTCCTCATGCATATTGTGGTAGTTTTATAACCGAATATGTAATTTCTGTACATTTTTACTACGAAAAATGTCAAAATTTTTGCTCGCTCGCTTCGCTCGCTCGCAGTATATAACTAACACCTCTTTAAAATCGGGCAGTTCAGCTAGATGCTCAAAATGTCCTCATATCTGGGTAGGTTTATAGCCGAATATTCTGTACATTTTCACTACAAAAAGTGTCAAAAAATTTTTTGTCCGCCCTTGCCCCCCCCCCAACATTTTCTTTTGCCCCCCATTTGCCCCCCCCCCCCCCCACTTTAAAAATCCTGGTGCCGCCACTGGTGATACAGAGAATCCTGGATAATTACCACTGACAAGTGACGCCTAATTATGATGTGGTGTGTCTACAGAAGTTATTGGAAATGCATGCAGGTGTCATCATTTCAAATTAAATCACAATTACCCCACCCCAAAATATTCATTTCATTCATTTCATTTCATTTATTTTCCATTTTCAACAGAATATAACAACGTAATTACATCATAAATTCATGAACCATTTTTCAACAGAATATAACGTTATTACATCATAAATAATATCATGAACCATTTTCAACAATATAAAAACAAACGTAAATACATCCTAAATAACATCATGAACAAAATGCATGTAATAACAATAATTTTCATTCAGTGTAATTTTCAAAGATAATTATAATAAATAAATGCTGAAAATGGAGGGGAATGCTAAAAAGCAAAGCTTGTATTTTGCAAACCCCTCAAAAAAATGTCTGTACAATTTATATAGCAAGTATACATTAAAAAAAAGATACACACGCATACACACACACCCTCACACCCCGCATACACCAAAAATAATAACTGCAACACCCCCCTCCCCCAAAAAAATTAACTTATCGCCACAGAAAAGAGAGAAAAGAAAAAGACGAACAAAAAAAGACGGACAACACCAAAGAGAACAAGGAGAGAGAGAGAAAAAAAAAACACACACACACACACACACACACACCCAATGGAAATAACAAACACAAACAAACAAACAAAACAAAAACAAAACAAAAAACAAACAAACAAACATAAAGAACGCTGACTTATTAGAAGAGAAAGAGGGAAAGATAGATATAGAGAGCATGCGCAGTATTGGGGCGAAACACGATTTGAAATATGAAGCAAAAATTGAATAAAATTATAGCAGAATGCAGAATGCAGAATTAACAGAGAATTTACCATAAGTCATGGGGATGATGATGATTCCATCTAAAAAGTTATAAGTTTCAATCAGTCAATTTCCTACCAAGAATCAATTTGATTCCCGGTAGGAAACCAAAAGAAAAGTCTTTAGTTGTTTCTTGAATGAGTGTGAACTGGGAGCATCTTTAATATTCGAATTAAGATTATTCCAAAATTTTGGTCCGGTGAAGGTAAATATAGATTTTGTGAAGATAGTTCTAGTGCGGGGTAAATGAAATTCATTTGATTGTCGTGTGGAGTATTTATGAATAGTCATATTCTTACAGAATATATCACTGAATAGTGCAGGTAACAAGTTATTATTTAATTTATACATGAACTGACCGAGATTATGACGATACAGATCTTGTATTTTTAAGATTTTATTTTCGAAAAATAGTGGGTCCGTGTGTGATTTCCAGGAAAGATTTGATATGATACGGACTGCCTTTTTCTGTAATAATAAGATTCTATCAAGATAGGTAGAGTGTGTGTTGCCTCAAGCAACTAAACCATAATTCAAATAGGGCAATATTAATGTAGAGTTTAAAGTAAGAAGAGTAAATTTTGGAAAATAATACTTTAGGGAAATCCAACCTTAATAGCAAGTTGCTTTGAAAGAAAGAGGAAAAATCAGAGAAGCAGATTAGTGAAAGTTTGAACAAAATCGGATAAGCAATAAGAAAGTTATGAATTTTTGAAAGTTGTAATCACTATACATATGGGAATTTCAAATTGGCCGAATAGTTAAAGTCACTGTGATGTAGCTGTGGACAACTCCCCCATTCGCTCCAACACACAAAATGACTAAAATGTCACTTTTTTCAAAATGTATTACTCAGTAGGATCTTTTTCTTTCATGAGGACCTATAGAAATATGTTATCTCCAATATATTTTGAGTACTGCCCCGAGGGTAAAAACGCCTCGAAGAAAACCGCAAATTAATGCTATTTTTGTGTCGGACAAACGGGAGAGTTGTCCACAAAAATGTCACAATCGAATCACCAAATTGCCAATTTGAGATTCGCATAGATGTAGTGATCTCATTTTTCAAACATCCATAACTTTCTTATTCCTTGTCCGATTTCTTTCAAACTTTCACCATCCTGTTTTTCTTATTTTTCTGCTTTCACACAAATCATCTTATTACCAAGGTTGGATTGCCCTTTAAGACTCCTATATTTCGGGAAATCGTTTGACAAACACTGTTTACATGGGATTTCCGAGAGAGTTTATTATCTATAATTAAACCTAAAAATTTCATGGAAGAGACTTCCTCTATAAGCATATTATCTAAAATGATATTATCGGGTAAATTATTCAAAGAGTTACTGAATGTCATTAGTTTAGTTTTCTGAAGATTGAGGGACAGTTTATTGGCTCTTATCCAATGAAGTAATTTTCTGAGCTCAGAGGTTAAAACATTTGCCAATGTATGAGGGTTAGTGTGCGACAAAAAAACAGAATCGTCGGCAAACAATAGGAAAGAAAGGATATCTGAAGAATTACTAATGTCATTAATATAAATTGAAAATAACAAGGGGCCAAGCAAGCTACCCTGAGGAACACCACAATTTACAGATAATTTGGAAGAACACTGACCATTTATGTATACGAATTGCTTTCGATTTGTAAGGTAGCTCCTGAACCACTCCAAGGCCTTCCCGCGGATACCGTAATGGTTTAATTTGTGTAAAAGAATTTCGTGGTCAATGGTATCGAAGGCCTTGGAGAAGTCCAGGGACACACCCACAGTGTGTTGAAATTTGTCAATTGCTTTGGCAACTTTATCAATAAAGGTAAGAATAGCATGAGAAGTGCTATGGTTTTGACGAAAACCAAACTGAGAATTAGAGATAATCTTATCTGCATTCAGGAAATCTATTATAAGAGTCTGGAGTATACAACTTTCTCGAGTAATTTGGAAAGTGCAGTTAATAACGAGATTGGTCTGTAATTGCTCACATCTTCTTTCTTACCTTTTTTGTATATTGGAATAACTTTTGAAATTTTCATATCTTGTGGAACATTCCCCATTACTAAAAGATAAATTAAATATATGAACCAATGGATCCACTATGACAGTAATGATATTTTTCAATACAACATTATTAATGCCGTCGTAACCAGTGCTCTTTTTGTCTTTTAATTTTGCAACAATATCAAATAATTCTTCTCTAGTTACTGGAGAAAAGAAAAGAGATTTTGTATTTGGTGTATGCAAAAATTCATGAAACTTTTTCTGAGATAATGGGATTTCCTGAGCTAATTTGTGACCTATATGTTCGAAAAATATTCATTAAAGACATTAGCTATAAGCTTAAAATCATTAATTTCAACATTGTTATGTAATATTTTAGTTATTTTTGACCTATCTCCACTTTTATTGATAACACTATTAATAATTCTCCAAGTGTTTTTGATATCATTTTTGAATGAGTATAACTGGTTATAGAAGTATTTTCTTTTTTCAATCCGTAATATTTTTGTAAGAGTGTTTTTATAGGATGTATATTTACAATGTGACTGGTCTGTACGTTTAAGTTTATCAACATAATATAATCTATTTTTGCGATTTATGGATCGCAATAGAGATTTGGTTATCCAGGGAAGCCTTGGGGTTCTTTTATAATTATCTGATTTTTTTCTTAATGGAATATATTTGTCTAAGTATGAAGTTATGGTTTTCATAAAGGTTTCGTATGATAGATTAGTATCCTCATGATCATATACTTCAGACCAATCTACTTCACTTAGATTTTCTTTCAAGTTTGCTAAATTATCTGGTGTAATTTTTCTATAGCTTTCCGTTACTTTGTTTTTTCCGATCTTGAAAGAGCGTGAGAATATCGTAAAAATAGGATAATGATCAGATATGTCAGATAAAACAATACCTGAGTTAGGAAGTGGAGTGATATTACAGAATAAATTATCAATAAGGGTAGCTGTTTGGTTGGTGACCCTAGTGGGTTTGGTTATGAGTGGCAAGAAAGATGCAGACATCATAATATCAAGGAATTCTTGAGAAGTATTTTGGCTATTGCATTTAGAGATATCAATATTAAAATCCCCTACTATGAAAAAATCCTTGTTATTAAATACAGAATTATGCGTAAGCTCCTGTAAATAGTCTAAGAAAATTTGAGTGTTCGAATTTGGTGGTCTATATAAAACAACTATCAAGATATTTTTGGAATCAGATATTTTTAGCTCAACAACGAGCGATTCAACGGTATCACTCATACAGTTGAGGTCATTATGAATAAAATAGTCAAAATCTTTCTTAATGTACAAAGCAACACCTCCACCAGTTTTGCCACATCGACTGTTTTCTACAAAATGATAATCAGGTAGCGAGTACAATGACGTGCAACTGTGGGTGAGCCATGTTTCAGTTAGGCCGATCGCAGAAAAGGATATATTAGTTTGTTCAGAATAAAGTTACCTTACTATATAGGTCTACTAACTTCGACACCCATTTTCCACGACCAAAGTCTCCCCGTCATATTTTCCAAGTCTCCTTCTGGTTCCTCGGTATAACAGAATGTGATGCAGTTGGTTTTGCATTTGTTTTCCATGGACCAATCACCCCCACCCCCCCCCCCCCCCCGTTCTTTTTTTTTTCCTCCCATCCTCATTTCTCTCTCTCTTTCTCTCTCTCTTTTTATCTCTCTGTGTGTGTATCTCTCTTTATCTCTCTCTATAACCCCCCCTCTCTCTCTCTCTCTCTCTCTATCTCACACACCCACGAACATATTGACCAGGGTTCAATTCTGATAAAGCAAATTTTAATGTCGCAATTTTAAACCCAAATTATTTCTTTTTAATTCACTGAGGAAATATGCAGCAATGTCATGAGGCAATAGGAGAAGGTTGTATCGTTTTACTCCTATAAACGCATCTGCAGATGAAGATTTCGAAGATGCCACGAAACACTTCTAACTCAACTCATATGTACCGTCTTCAAAACGGCCCTCTTGAAACTTGAAGATTGTAAACACTTATCTTCAGACATCCACTTCCAACTTCATACTGGCGTATATACCCCTTATCCTCATAACCTGTTGCAATGGGGCTATCCAATGCCGATTGTCTATCAAAATATTCAAATAATACAGAGACGTGGTAATATTTCTTCTTCAATTCAAATTCACATTTATTTTATTTATATTTTAGAAGTTAGTAATGAGTACAGTAGATATTATCTTGATAACTGGTATAGCATATCCAACTTTCCGGTGTGTGAGGAAAAGTGAGGAAAAGCAAACAGGCAACCCAGCATGCAACCAACTAACTTCACCAACAGAAACCACACCAAGCATGCCAAGTATTCATGTCGCACGCAACGCACGCAGTTACACAGTACAAGATGAGGATAGTGATGATTTAATTTTTGTCTGTTTGTTTTTGTTCGATTCTTTATTTGTTTTCGTGATTTTTGACAATAATAAGGCAGCCTAAATGTGGAAGAAAATGTTGAAGAACGGAGCGAGTACGTGAGTTTATAATTACGTAAGTTTAGGATGTGACTGTAGAACTATATAAAGCGAATTAACAATGTGATTATCAATGTGATTTAAAGGTTTCTTTTCTCAATTAAAGTTTAGTACTATACAATCTAGAGAGAAATGCTATAGAGACTTTTGCTTTCTTATGACGAGTTTTTCTGGAGACGTGTTTCTCCATCGTTTCTCATCTTTATCATTAATTGTCGTCATTTATCATATTTATCTAAATGTTCTATACGGACATGATGCACAAAAGGCAATTTGACCAGGGGCGGCAATCCCGCAGGACGAAACCTCCAAAGTTTACATGGTTTACAATGAAATACAGATAAGACTTTCATTACTGTTTCGATAAATCAAACAATTTGTCGATATTTTATGGCATTTCCTCTTGTAATTGACAATGTAACCAGCTGACAAACTTCCCATCAATGACAAGTTGCTATAAGCTACTGAAATCCTTTCATCTGATTGGCTGAGAGCAAATTTGTCGGTAAAAACCACTGACAAGACACTTGATGAAACGCCCCCCATGTTGCGTCATGATTCGAACGAGCAAAGGGAGCGAGTTAGACAATTTGACGTTTTTCACCATTCAAAGTTTCATATTTATATAACTTTATATAACGGATAGTTAGTTGAAGGGCTACAGTCCATGCACTATAGACCGACGGCCCACTAGACCGACATCCCACTAGACCGACATCCCACTATATAGACCGACGACCGACATTGTCGGTCTGGTTGGCCGCCTGAAAAAGTTGTCAGCAGGCCATGCAACGACACCGACGTTCCAAGAGACCAACAGGCCACGTGACCGACTATTGGTCTCATGAGTTCTCCAACAACTTTTCTGAAGGTTTAGTAGATCGACATTGTCAGTCTCGTTGGCTTTCTGTCTGGTGGGCTGTCGGTCTACTGGGGTGTTCCCAGTTAAATAAAGAGAAAGGAAAGGGGCATGATTATGAGGAGGCCGAAAGAGACTGAGCATGCTGAGAGGGGGGGGGGGGGGGAAGAATGTGCGAAAAGGATGGCGGGATCAGGCCCTCTCACACATCCCTACGCATGTTATGCACCCTCTCATTATTTTGACCCAATGAGTAAGAGCTGTCCACTCTTTTGATATTTCTTAATTTGATATTTCTTAATTTGTTGAAATATGTGAGATAAAATGGAACCAGTTAAATAAGAAAACGAACTCTAAGATATAATTGAATTCTAACAAAGAAGGAGGAAATGCATGCAAAAAAAAGGGGGGGATGGAAAATGAAGAGAAAGTCATCGTTGGTGAATGACTTTCTTAAAGGACAAGCCAAGATGGCAACATCTTTTTTTGTTGTTGTTGCTTTCTTTCCCCTCTATTTTATTAGATGGAGATGGCGCCGAATTGTCGTTCGAAAGTGTCGGCTGAAGTACCCGGCTATTGTTTCACCAAACAGCAGAAGCATGCCGAGTTCAATAACAGCAGCACTGGACAAAATGTAGCCAGGGAAGACAGGGCATGAGTATGGGCCAGCAAGCTAGCCGACGAAACCCTTCCAGCACACCGCTGCCACAGCCGGACGAACGCGCTGACGGTAAGGAGTGGGAATGGAAAGGGGTGAAAGCCTGTGAGATATTTGAATAACAGAAGTTTGAGTTGGGTATCTAGGAAGAAGGAAAAAACTGAGTGACAGACAAAAGGAAGCTGCAGGCATAGCACGCTGTCGCTGATAATTATGACAAACTCTTCTCCATAGAAAAGAACCAAAAATATAATCGCCTCTAAACAAATGTCGACAATATTGTCGATATTACAAACCTCTTTCTTCGGAAATATCGATTGAAATTGCGAAATGAAAATACACCTGGACTTATTGTTTGGTATATCTTAATGCAATGGTAAGACGAACACCCAAACCTCCATAATTTAAATGAAAAGGGGGATATTCGTGAGAACAAGGCGCATATTGGTCATCATCGCATCGTTTTTTACATTATGAAATGGTTGAAAGTTGAATATAAAATATCGAAGACAATAATGATTATTTTGTTTCGTTTTATTACTAATATTTGAAAACGTTGTTAGGCGTTGAAATTATACGATCGCTACACGCAAAATAGGAGAATCTATACTGTGAATGCCACCTTCTGAATCGTGTACTAAACACTTGCTCAGTAAATGTTTCAATAACTGATAACCGGAAGAGATTAATAACTTTTTGCGAACATGATAAATATGGTATGCATTTCTTTATGTGCTTGTATCTTTATCAAACTGATCAGGATTATCGATTATGAAATAATTCGATTCATCGTGTTTAAGCACTTGACAACTATTCCTTTACATTCAATGTCTTTAAAAAAATTGTAGGCTCGGAATTCCATCTTTAAGATTTACACTTTTCTTTCGAAAACTCACATTTCATGCATTGCATTATAGAATGGGGACATGTACCTTGAAAATAGCGCCTCGTATATAATGACTCATTATTTGATCTTTTAACATGTTTAAAGGTCCTTATTAGCATCGAGCCTTGATGATAAAATGTATTTATAATTTGCACGTGAATTGCTGCACGTTGTTGTTTAGTATATTCAGATTTAGAATGGAATGGAACCATAGAATGTATATCTGAACACTAAAAAGTATAAGAACACGATCGCATAGACTTTCGAAAAATTAACCTAAGTCAATTTCAATAACCTTGTCCATGCACCTTATGAACTATGCGAACATTACATCAAGACGTATCATCCGATTGTGATCCGAACATGATTTATATGGGATATACAACAGGGTATTGGAATTGCCCTTTATTTCTCGAAAGTCTTTGCGATCGTGTTAGAGGAGATGTTGCACGTTATATGTATAGGTTACTTTGATAGAGAGCCAGAGGTTTGTTTATATTATACAGTCTTTGTGAACTGTTGTGAGTTAAGCCCTTCTGGCTCTCAGCAGACCGTTTATAAAATGAGAAGTAAATTAAAAAGATGAAAAAGAATTTTATTGTTTTCGGAGATGATGCAATATTTTGCAATGGAAGTTAAAATTTTAAGATTGAATGTATACCCTATGAATTATGCATCGATTATGGAAGCATCACAGATTTATATTCCAGTACGTCAATTCTTTCTTTTTCATTAAACGATTAGCAACCTTTATATACATGTACATGTATAAAGTGATTAACCTTGTACTGTATAATTATGAAAGATATTATGAAAATATATATGCATAACAATCAATCTCCTCGTAAAAAAAAAGGGATTCTATCTTTGCAAACATAATAGGGATTTTTAAGGGATATCGATTTTGATCTTTTCCGAATAGAAAAGGAAAAGAGAAAGACAGCCTGAAATGAAAGAGACAGTCTAATTTACAAATTGGTTAATTAGACTGGTATATCAGTTCAATTATGTTGGAGAGGGTTAGGACTTATAGGAGTTGGGTTCACGCCAGAGAATCGCCATAGGTTTTTTTTATATTTAGATAATGTTTATACAAAGATGATTTTGATTATGTTATATTAACGCATCCCTATATATAGGACTACACTCAAATACATCCACCCAAAATAAAGCACAATATTAATGACCATCAGACGCTCATCCATTTTGACCATGGTGACGCGACACGGGTCAAACTCCATGTTTTTTATGACGATAACAAAAAAAAACAAAAAACTGTGGTTACCGTCTGTATCCATGATGGTAATGAGGATATTACAAGAGTGATCCTCTCGACGAATTATGACATCCGATTCAAAGTGTATGTCAATATAAGGGTATTACCATGTCTCTCGCGAACGAAGACAAAAAGACCCAGAGTGAATCAGATCAGCATGGATCAAGACAGACAAAGCGGAAAGATGGCTGCCATAAACGATGCAGCCACATTTTGTCGCCGCCTTGCCGCCGACTTGTGATTCAGAGAGAGAGAGAGAGCGATTTGATATAATTGTCATTCTTTTCCCGCAGTATTATTTTAGAATATGGCCTTGTATAGAATATTACGAGGAGACACAATATTGTACACGTTATATGAGCGTTATGGTGAAGTATAGACAATTATTGTAGGATCTTCACAAAGTTTGTTGGCCTGATGCATGGAGCGGTGTAATGTGTATCTTGTAGCAATGAGGTGCAAAGGAAAAGTTTACACGATTTTTGAAGTTTGATCCAGTCGAACTCTAACAATCTTAATTTAGTCTGAATTTCACCTTCCGTCGAAAAGTGTTCCGTGATCACCAACTTGTGTTGTTTTTAATGGTTTAAGAATGATCTACACAGCGCAATACAGAAAGATCTCAAATTAATTATAGAGATTTTGAGAAATCATTATATGCATATTAATTTGAATATCGGTCACTTTCTTCTTCGACTGATTTTTTTTCTTCAAAATACAAAATACAAAAATGCAAAAGTTCAAGATATTAACATGATTAACTTAATCACATGGTTATTTAATTTACAGGCAATAAAAGAAAGTAAACTATTAGAAAGAAATTACAAATTATTCCACAACTTAATACCACTTGGGTATAATCTGTTTAAGTGGAAATTGAGTAATAATCCACTATGCCAATTTGACAATGAGTTACACGACAATATTCATTTATTTGTAAATTGTAGAAAAACTCAACTGTTTTGGTTAAGATTTAGTCACATTGTCAAGAAACTTTACAACATTGATTTTTTTTTCTTTGACGACTTTTTTTATAAGGGTTATGATTTGGAAAACAAACATTTCAGAAGTCTAAATTTTCTTATCGTTTATGCAAAATATGCAATTCATCTAACATTCATTCGGGGAGAAAATCGTAAATGTGTATTTCATGAACTCTCTAACTTTGTTTAAAAGATTGATTTTGTAATCGCATAGAAACGGAAAAGCATTGTAAAACGAAAAGCTTATGTATTTTTGAAAACACCGTAATTAAGGAAAATTTGATATGTTTTACGAAAAATTGTTTAATGATATAATTTCCATTGACTGTATGATATATGTGACTTGGTCATAATATGTATGTATACATTTTATCAATAAATTATTTTCAACAACAACAAAAAAAAACAACTTAATCATTACGCATTATAATTTTATGTAGAATATCACCCTTACAGAAAACAATATGATCGCGGTTCATAATAAAACTATACCTTGATATTCACCGATTTATTTTTTTAATCTCATGTATGAATTATTTTCATCATTAAGTAAATGAATGCAGTGACATAATCATACAAACACTGACGTTGTTTATCTATGCATAATGCTAATAAAGTCATCGGGGAACCATTAATGAGGCCTATATAATATTCATAAAATCGAAAATAAATAATAATATAGAGATGGAGCTTATAAATCAAAGAATAAGGTTTTACTCAAAGTAAAAGACTGTTATAAACAAAGTATGGTTTGACTGCAACGGGTACTCTCTCTCTCTCTCTCTCTCTCTCTCTCTCTCTCTCTCTCTCTCTCTCTTTCTCCTTCTTTCTCTCTCTGTCTCACACATCCCGCTCTCCTCTTTCTGTGTTTGATAATGCAGTCATGGTGCAATGTAATGGTATTTTTAACGTGACGTGATATCCCTCTCGGGAAAATGAAATGAAAATATTTTGATATTTTATTGCGTATTGACTAAAGACATGAGTGGTTCACGTTACAGTAATTGTATACATAGTCAATGGTAGATTTTCAAACAAGTTTAACGATTTTTGCATGATGTTATGCACAATTATGTAGCAGCATTTTCAATTTCAAATCAAAGAAAGAAAAGTATCGCTTAATCAGACAAGCCTGGTTAAAATGATTGGATTTAAGAAAGAAGATCAGTAATGAAAATACGTTTGATCATGATTCTTAGCATAATAATATCTTAAAATGCATACCTAAATTCATTAGTACCACAGGCATGCGATGCGGGGTAGGGGGCTGTCATGATTGTAACCAAAGAAATCAAAGAAAACAAAGTTCACATGAAAGTGTCAACATTTTGATCACACGATCCGCTTTCTCGCAAAAGTGTTAAAACCTATACAGAGTTTAAATTCGGGCAAGGGAAGACAGCGCCCCCCCCCCCCCCGGTGAAAAAATGTCCATAATTATGTACGCCATTTACGCCATGAATGGTAAGTGAGTTACAGTCATTACTTTGTGGAAGGTGCACTGAATCTATGGTTTGAACGATTGGTATACTATGTAAAGAAATCAAAGAAGACAAGAGTAAGCAATAATCTCGTCATTTCATCAATGGAGTGTGGTCTTATTACTCTACGATCTTGTACTCTAATTTCAAAAGATACACTGGCGTACTGGCGGGGGCTGCAGCCCCCCACCCCCCCCCCCCCAAAAAAAATACCTATCGGATATAGGTCTATACTCTCTTACTTTCAAAGACTTATTTTTAAGTCCAAAGGACTTGTTTTGTCCCCGGTTTAAAACTCTCGTGGACTTAAACCAGTGACAAAATTAAATTTTCATTAAAAAAGGGTCGATTTTTTTTTTGCTCGCTGGCTTCGCTCGCTCGCAAGTATTCAGAAATTGTGCCACGTATGCCTACGTTCAGCCCCCTCAAAATGTTTGGCTCATTATTACGCCACTGAATATATGGCTTTGTCTTTCATTATCAGACTCGCCTCATTGTTGTCAATTCTCATTCCCCCTGACATGTATATAAAACATGTACACTTCAGTTGCACCACGGGGAGAGGAGACTCCTATATCTCTCTCGTTGCACACACGATTTTTGTTATAAAGACAGGAAAGGGTACATGTAGGCGAAGAAAAAAAATTCTTGTTTCGTCTGTTCTTCTTTTCTTTTTTCTTTGTTTGTTTTGTTTTGTTTAGTTTTTCTGTTTTTACTGTTGCTTTGATTTATTTAGAAACGCTTACATTCATGATTTACCCTTATGGGAAGGGGATGTAAACATCCTCCCCCCCTTCTGTAAATTTTCTTTCCTCCCCTCTCTTCTCTCTCTCTCTCTCTCTCTCTGTCTCTGTCTCTCTCTGTCTGTCTGTCTGTCTCTCTCTCTCTCTCTCTCTCTCTCTCTCTGCCCTCCTCCTCCCCCCTCTCTCTCCCTCTCTCTCTTTCTTTCTCTCTCTCTCTCTCTCTCTCTCTCTCTCTCTCTCTCTCTCTCTCTTGACAATTTGACTGCGTAAAGTGTTTGTCTCGGGTTCAAAGTCATATCTCGACGCCTCACTTTACACAAATTACTTTTCTAACCCAGCTCCCATGGCTCTCTGCAAAGAAGGAAGCAAAAAATGAACCCACTTCCAAAATAAATGGATGTAGATATTTTTTTTTCTTCTTCTCGCTATATATCGCAGTCATTTCTTGTCCTTTTTATGAATTATGATTTCGTGATTATGGCTCCGAGCAAGATTTTAGCGATGGCGACGAGGAATTGGGGGAGGGATGCGCGTCGCTGTCTGTCGCGACCGGAGGACAGTGGAAGCTGACTGGGGAGGAAAGCGGCGCCGCCGTTATAATGGATGGTTTTCACGCCGCACTGGTGGACGGACGGTCGTCGACGTGCTTGGGGAGCACAGAATGGGTGCAAGTCACGTCCCTTCTTTTTCGATCATGACAGTTTTTTGGGTTACTTGAGAAGGCTGGACGAATCGTGATCAGCCATTAGGCGCATGAGTAGGATAATGACGATGAGGATGGAATTTGTACAAAACTTTATGTACACCTATTCGAGTGAAAATGATCGTTTTGGAACTGATAACTATTATTATTCAGATTGGATATCAAACCGCACAGATATCTTTGGTCTCATTTTAATAAAAAAAATTATTTAAGATTGCGATGGTGTAAGATGTATAGATTTGTTGATGACGCCAGAATGTTTCCATTCTGTAATACTGATCTAAAAGAGGTCGAGAGTTATAGAAGGGCGCAAAAAGAAAGCAAGCAAACCCTTGAAGAAGAAAAAGACGGTTCCCATTTTATGCACCCATCTCTCTCTCTCTCTCTCTCTCTCTCTCTCTCTCTCTCTCTCTCTCTCTCTCTCTGCCTGTCTCTCTCCCTCCCCTCTCTTTCTCTGCCTCTCTCTGTCTCTCTCACACTCTCTTTCTCTCAATCTCTCTCCCCTCCCCGTCTCTGTCCTCTATCCCTCTCTCTCTCTCTCTCTGTCCCAGCTTTCTCGTCATCCCTCTCTTTCCCCCCTCTTCCTTCTTCTACTTTCATGATTTTACAGGCCCAGTAACATTTCACATAATAAGCTCTTTTCATCCTGTTGTTTTGTGAGTACTTTGAAATGTATGTTAAAAGGTCATGGGGACAGTGGCAAGAATATCTGTACTGTTTTCATGCAAATGTGAACAAAATGCCTCTCTCGTCGAATGACCAATTTTTTTTTTTTTTTTTTTTTTTTTTTTTTTTTTTAATCTACAGAATGTCTACATTCAAGGATACTTTCTAACTCGTGGCTCAAAAGCGGGGAAAAAAGTCTAGGAATTCACTTACGAGCGACGGTCAAAAAATAACTAACAGGTTCCTTCAAATTTACCCATAATTTGTCGATTAGTATGATATTAGAATGCTAATCAGCGTGCCGCTAAGATACGAGCGCGACGCAGATTATTAACTTTTAATGCACAGGCGCCAGATAATTCTCTTCATAAGAAGGGCGTCGCCAGTGTAACCATGGCAACTGGAGGATTAATGTCGTGTTCCGTCTGAGCATTATGGGTATATGGTGAAGGGATCGGAGAGCGTCATACGGATAGCTGCTTGTTCAAAAGCATAAACCTGCGCCCTCTGAATAATATAGCAATAACAGCAAAATGTGCTAATTGAATAATCTTAGAAGGTTAGCCAATGGCGGGGGGGGGGGGGTGCACAACCGGTCGATGCACCCCCCTCCCTCCGGTTTGAAATCCAAGAAGCATACCTTAAATACCATCACCCCCTTTTTTTTAAGGGTGATAACCTTTAATAGAAAAAAGGCACCCAAGAATTCTGATGACCCCTTTTGTCAGATTTTTTCGGAATATTGTGCCCCCTCTCCCTTACAAAAACAATCCTGGATTATAGCTACACCTGAAGGTTACTAATTTAAGAGAACTGAAAGAAGGAAAGGAGAATATTAATTTTTTTTTTACAGTTCTTTGGAAAGTCGGTGCATATTAAACTTTTGGGGGCAAGAAGGTTTAAAAAGGTTGGCCTACAGAGCTTATGTCTTTTGCAATGTTTTTAGGCATCAAGAAATGGATATGGACCATCGGTATATCGTGAATTACTGAGCAACCGTTGTAGCTGATTATGGAACGCTACGGAATGTAAGAGTTCTGAGAAGAAATCAATCTGTCCAATCAATCTCGATCTCGTGAACGAAATTATTACCAGTTTGGTGGGCAAAATCGATTTGCGAGGTTTTCGTAGTAGTCTTGCATTGATTTTGTAAGAGATGAATCACATGGTATTACACTTGGAGTTCTAATCTCTTATTACTGTCTTATCTGCGGCTGCGCTGATAATTCAATAAGATGATTTTTGGAATACATGTATATACAAAGTGTAATATTATAGACAGTTTTAAGTAATAGACCTATTTACTAATTCTACGCATACTATACTTGAGCAAAAGTTGCTCATGGCCACTCCAAAGCTTACAGAGGCTTGTCAGGCATAGCAACAACTAATGAGTGGATTCCATCCATAGAGGTGCCACTATGCATAGCAGGTGAATCAAATAGCAGGGGTTCATCAGGAGATAATCACGCAGAAATTGAAGCATATTAGTAAAGATGTCCATTTTGTGCTGGGGGAGTATGTTAGGACGTACCGGTATAGGCTTTTTTTTCTTCTACACTGTTGTATTTGCACTTATATTTTCGGAATTCAAATGCTAAAAACTTCTAAATGCGCTACAGAGTTTATACATAGAAATAGTATTAAATCTAAAAACTTCAATTCATATGAAAAATCTAAATGGGTCATGGAAGCGACGAAATGTTTTCTGTTGCACAACATAGGTAGAGAAATTTCATTCTTTCCTTATACAACTTTTATACCTGTCTCAAAACTTTGGGCAACTGACGACTGAGTGGTCGAACTAAGGAGGTATGGACTATATTCTTCATACTTGATATACGACTTTTTGTAGGCCTCCCTCTCACCAACTGAAACACAAGAGGTCGATTTTTGAAAGACGGTATATAGAGAAGAAAGTCATTTTCTGCTATTTTGGTATTCTGAGATGATCCCTTACTACCGTTTTTCCCAAGGCACGTCAACCAGTGACTCTATCGAGTGTGTGTGCACAGTGTGTGTAATGGTAAGCTGTGAGAAGAGCGAGTCGCGCGACGTAAACAAAGGCCCACGTGCCACGGTTTGACCACAAATCCTAAAGTGTGACACACACTCAACGGTTTAGGCAATAGGAAAATATCCGTGTGTGCATGTGCGTAGAATCCTACGACAAAGATAGAGAGAGCGGTGTACAACATGCGTTGATTGGCGATAGGGCCCGCTGGAGCGTGAATCCCCTTGACATGACGTAATGGATGAGAGTTGAGCGACTGACTGGCGGTCGCGCACCCGGGATGGTCGGCTAGGCGCCAGCCGGCTTTCAGTGTGCTAGCAGCAAGCTTCGCGATCGGTGATAAGGGCCGATAACCTCCCACAACTTGCCTGGTATACCATACCAGCTATACGTAAACTTTATACCTCGCTGGCTGACTGGCCTTTATGTGATTTTTAACTCTTGGTGATTTCTAAAGGCCCGCAGAATCTCTGATTTTTGTGGGATTTTTTTTCTCGTTCTGCCGACTGGCCTGTGTTTTTGGAACATACCTACGTATGGGAGCTACTATGGCAGATTCCGCTATTATCAGGTGCAAGCGGAGAAAACAAGCGAATCCTCAAAGAAAAAATGGTGAGCTTACTATTAATTAAGCATATAATTCAATTTCGTACTGAATTGACTCAAGAAATATTATCGTCTAACATGCATATTGCCTATCTCACTGCGAAATAGCTCAACCTGCAATAAGAGTTTCGATCAATTGATTTTATTGTGCATTAATGAATACAAAATAGATTTCCCCTTGATGATAGAGACCCGCTTGACCATTTTTCTGGACCTATACCATCGGCAATATTACCAGCGTTATGCATCTACAAATAATTTTTGGTGGTTTATGTTTTACTCATTTAAAACGTCAGTAGCTCTAGATCAAGAGACACTGTGGCATCTTTCAGAAAAAAAATGTTGAAAAGCTCAAATGGACATGCAGATGTGAATGGAGCAGCTATTCTGATGAAGCTACCACCGGTGCTTTGTGCGCTGCATGTCCCGTCCACCTGGCGCTGGGGTTTCGGCAGCGAGACTCTATTGTCCGCAACCTTGTTTGTTCACACCCAACTTTTCAATTCCTCGTTCTTTGTTTGAAAGTGTATAATTTTATGTTGCTATTTTGTCATTATTCCTTTCATCGTAATGAAGTTGTATTCAAGGTGTATATGAAAGAGATATAGGTGTACAGTGACGGTTAACTTACGTGAATGATTATAGTTAGCGTTAGAAGTGTGTATGTGTTTTCTTCTTGTGCTATAACTTTCTATTACTAGTATGTGGTATAATAAAACACGTGAATTTTATCTTGTTTTAGTTTTAATTTTTTTAGCCTCGCTAGCTCTGTACAATTTTTCCACATGATTAGTAAGCCTTGTAAGTTGTACATGTCATTATTTCGTTATGCCAAATCATAATTATGAAAGTGGTGAAATTCACTTCTGTATAAATTCAGTCAGTTAGCCTATTTGGCTAAAAGTAAAACTGGAAAAAGAGGCAATATAAAGTTCTTTAAAGGGCTACACCTAATTTAGAATATCTTTAGATGATTAAAATCATTTAAGGTAAGATAGTTACCTGCAAGTAAAAGAATTTATAGATAAATGAGGGAGGGAGGGATATAAAACATTGTTAAGTCCATTTTCACGTCAAATACCAATTAACCTTATAAGGTTAGTGGATATAAGTCATTATTCTAAACTTTTCTTGGTTGTATTTTTAGGACTTGTAGTACCATTTCGTTCAAATTTAGATCAATGTAAATGCTTTATTTCAAATCAATATTTAAGTTCAGTAAACAATCCCAATCTGATTTGATTTCTTCCAATTCATGATAGAGTGGGATGGCTTTTAGTGCAGTATAACTGAAAAATATTGCCCTTCTTTCTCGATCTTTCACAATCGATGTGAAGGATACACAGATAACGAAACTCAATTTACAGAAAATAGAATATAATAAAGAACAAATATTTTCAATACATGCAGCTTATATAACAATCTCGATTATTTTATTCTCTCCCTCTCTCTCTCTCTCTGTGGTCACTTTCAAATGCTGACATTTATTTTCCTTTTCATTGAAATCGTCATAAAACTGCACAGACTCCTTCCTACTTAAAATTTCCCATACCGATTATTAATTTTTCAGCGTATTTTCAATAGCTTTTTCTCGCATGATTTGCAATAGCCGAATAGTAAATGGTGTACTGTATATCCTAATCAGTTTATAATTTAGCTTAATTGTCCTTTTAAATTAGACATTGCAATGATTCACTCTCCAATGTATTTCTGACATGGAGTCTCTATAATTTTATTCAGTGATTTTTTTTTCGATTTTCGTTGATTTCGTACACGCAACATCAATTATCAATAGCGATTTTGAATTGTTTTATTGCTCACTATCATAGAAGACTTGTATATACCTGTGATTTTTTTCTTATCAAATCTTATGTCATACATTAAATCAGAAGGTATAAATACAACGTGATTTTCATGTAGGCCTATCATTGGAAACAGAATAGTACCTCGTTTACAAGCTTTTCATGTAATACCGATGATGTCGGCCTGAAATTATCTTATGGTAACAGACACGCTTCTCCATACCTGTTAGATAGCTCGCACACAGTGCACAAAGATCAGTTGATATAAAGTCTACCTGGCCAGCCCTAATGAACGAATCATTAAAAAATTATATTATGTGATACCATAATTGTCTGCATGGGAGCACAAAGAGATAGTCATTTTACCTTTTTCCTTGGCATTGAAAGGTAAAAGAAATAAATCCCCCAAGAAAGAACAGAGAAAACCTCACCGTACCGCCTGTAATTTCAATTCCACGGCGGCCGCAGGTGTCGCTCCATATTTTATTAACGAGGCGCCACGGAGTCGGGCAGCTTTGTTTTTGTCGCCGGAGTCGTGCGGGCGAGAAGAGCGTCTCCCACTAGCGATTATAGTCCCCCTTATCGTCTCAGTTCGCCTTGCTCTATCAGCCCGCTTCCGAGGAAGATCGCTCTGTGCTGCCTGATGGAAGGTGTATGTGCTGTGATAGTCTTTGTAATCAGCTCTATTGTCAAGATGTAATATTGGAAACGCATTTGGAGTGAAAACAAACTGTTATCCAATTTCAAGGCATCACAGGCTAATATGATTATATTACTAGTATCACCGTGCCTTGTTCTTCCTTCGCCTTTTCCTCGCATATTTTTTAAAACTTAAATATACGTAGAAATATGTTGCACTGGGCACAATTCACAAATTGTATACTGAGTGGTCTTGTCCATAATTTCAATGAACCGAAAGTTTCAGAAATATTCATTTACTCCCTTTCCATCCTGTTTATTATACAATAATGATCGACGCTGACTGACGAAGCGATTTTTAGTAGTGTTTATTTTGCACACACACACACACACACACACACCAAAAAAAAAAAAAAATTGGGAAAAATGTAGTATCAGTCCCATGTCACATTTTGAAACAACCTTTTCAAATGATTGAGTTTGTACATCGATTTTTTTTGTGAATATCTTTTTTGATCGAATTTCGTAAGAAACCATTTGTAGCTCAAGGCAAGACCGGGATCACACAAGATTGTCCAGGACCAAATGGCAGGTCCTTCCTTCCTGCATCTACAATTTTATTCACCTGTTCGTGGTATTCGGACATCAGGGTCTCATCATTTCAGACTAGAAGTCATTCCATGTATGATTGAAGGCATAATCGTTGGACGTGCACGTCAGATGGTTTAATACCAGTCGCCAGTGCTGAGAAATGATGATCATTAGCTCTTAATGCTACTATCCGTTTCTTAGCAACTTTTGTAGCAATTATTATACGACAGGTTCATTATACGAAAACGCACGTCATTGTGGTGTCAAGATTTTCTTTTCACTCTTCTTCTATACAGAATGCAATCCACGATAATGTTTTTCGGATAAGAATTTATGAAACCCTGATTTAAAGTGACTTATGTGATATTCTATTGAAATAGCTATGACTTTTGCAGTGATAATAGTTTATTTAATATTTTTGGAAATTTTGAATTTTGGCGAATTTCTTGAATTTTCTTAGAATACGAGTTGAGAGAATTGTAAAAATTAATTTGTCACAAATATACTTTCATATTAAGGGTAACAGAGATCCTCTAGGCTCTCGAAGTGTAAAAGAGGGATGTAAACAAGGAGAAATGTGTTAACTTATGACTGTCAAACTTTGTCAAGTAGTGCTCTTACGATTATGCTGTCGAAATACCTATATCGAGCATGCATTGTTTTGAACTGAATTGAGTTGAGAACTTGAGGTATGTTTCATCTCATACCCAAGTAGATAGGCATAATATCGCAAGCAGTAAGTGATATTGCTTGATTTCTGTCGCGATGTCTGATCTCCGCATTTCGGGAGATTGGTAAGACACCTTTAACCTAGGCTGGCGCCAGAAGACTGCCATTGGTATTAGAGGACGCATTTCGCCCGGCGAGGACGAAATACCGGACGACGCCGGCTGGAGCGTCGCTGCCTGCGTGCTACCCGTGTGTTGATGTGCATGCGAGACGACGGGCCTCCGCGCGCGTGGCGAGGTGGCGCCGCCGAGTCTGTACCCATCCGCCTCGACGGCATCTTTCGTGCCCCGTGTGATGGCCTTTTGTCTTTTCACGTTCCGTTCAGGCTCTCATAGCCATGTAGCCCCTGCCGCCGACGGAATTACTATTAGGAGGAGGAGGAGGAGGAGGAGAGAAAAGAGATGGGAGAGGGAGAGAAAGCAATTGGTCGTGGGATGAATTCCTGTCGGGGGTGGAAGAACTCGAGGTTTTGATTCTGTGATTCCTTCTCCTCTCATCTTTCAAAATGAGCGATTATATTTGTATCACTCTTCGTCCTGCCCAACAGCATACAACTTTTGTATCCTAACCTCGACAAAATTAAGCCACTCCACCTCTGTAATGAGCAATGTTGTTCCATCACCCCTCTACCCCTCCCCACCAGTTTGCCATTTGTCTAAAGCACGATACTCAGAGTAATGGCACACCTTTCTGCTCCTCGTTTTAATTAATATGTACCATGTATACCTCTATTTTATTTAGTAATCCTTCATCATCTTATGCTTGTGCATTCATCACAAACTCTGTTTTCCCTCTCTTGATTTCTCTCTCCCTCTCGTCAACGCACGTGACTTTCGATCGTCATCTCACGCACCCCTAATGGTTGTGGCCTTTTGATAAAAAGACTGTGCGACGTCTCCCCCATGTTCGACATGATTCTCGATTGCTAGATATTAAAGGTGCTCAGCAGACGATTCACGTCTCCGATAATATCCGCTCTCAGCGTCGATATCGATTTCTAAAACGGAGAATGTGGTACGTCCAAAAATACCCGCGGAGCTGAGATGTGATGTCCTAATTGCCTTCTCCGGCTAAAATGCCGAAAATATGAAAATCAGTGAGGCTTGTTTTCCCCATCAAACAGACAAAAGACCATTCTCACCTAACCTAAACTCACCTTGTCGTTTAGCATGTGAGCTACCACCATACCATGTTATTAGTTTTTTCAAATTGATTTTCCAATATTTTCATTGTTTAATTTGCTTAGCAATTTTGTATTGAATGATTTCTACACCGATTGAGCATGTCAACAAAGACTGCTTTATGCCCATTGAATAATGTGCTTGCAATAAAAACTGCAGGAATCAACTATACAGTGGTTAATATTAATTCAAATTAAGACCATTATTGTTCGAAGCCCGATATAGCCAGTATGCTGCTTTGATGATATTCCCGAACTAAAATAATTTTGCATGTTGGAAAATGATTTTGTTTCCACATGTTCTCGACTTTGTTTCTTAATTTTAATGGACTTCATATAACAGAATGATGTATCCAGAATGATGTACCCTGTTCGATGTCAGAAATATATCGGTATTTGTCATTCTGCAACTATAGTCATACAGTAATGCCACCCTTCTGATTCTAAATGATGATTGTCTTTAAAGTTTGATTATCTTTGAAACTCTAAACATCCATCCAAAAGTAAATAACTGAAATCAACAGCTCAACGATCATTTTGTGTTTGAATTGAAACTTACATGTATCTCTATTTTATGGTTGGGTACTCGGTATATTTCTTCTATACCCTTCTCTCGTTTCCAAGATACTCGACCTTGTTCGTTCAATCATTATATCAAGACATACGATGACGATAGTAGTCGATGAGCATGTGATCATTGACTACACATGCAGTATCAAATCACAATGCTATCTTGTTCAGTGAAATCGATCCGGTACACGACAACGAAAAAAAAAAAAGAAGAAAGAATCGGCAGTCTGTGTCGGTAGACTTTGTGGTTATGTTTACTTTGATTTGCCTTTCCGTAACGCAAACAGAACTAATGCAAATGGTGTAAAGTGCACGTATTACGTGAACATTTATTATTTTGGTATATTGAAATTGAAATTGAAAATAATTAAAAATACATGAAATATGCAATGCGTTTTATTATTTTTTTTTTCGACTCTATTGGATAATTATACTTTTTATGTTTTCAATAAAACTACGCGGTGTTGATTGATATTTCGAATGTTACTTTCTGCATAGAAATGTTGGCCTCTCTCCCCCGACCAATCTCGAAGCGCGCGGCTATCATATCATTTTCATGAGAGAAAAGTTCATAACTACTTCATCTTCATGATATTCATTGTATTTTCTAGACGTGTCCTGTGTTCTTTTTGAGTCTTCTCCTCGAAGACTAGACGAAAATGATCCCTCATAAACTGCGGCTAAACGGGGCGATAGAAAGGAGACCCACTTGACTCGTCTCCAACGACGCAAGTTGATGATGCTTCATGCATATTCATAAGATCTGTTACCATCTTTGGCGCCAAGTGGCTGTGTATGGAATGTATGTCGGGCAACCATACTATATAGTGGTATATATTGTAATTGAAATTGTAATATAGTAAAAGTAAGAGGGTGAGAGGGGGATAGAGATATAGAACTATATATACTAAGGAGATAGATATATTGATAGAAGGGGAGTTTATTATTTTACATGCAATAAAAGGGGAAGAAGGGTGCAATGTTGTGCCATGAAAGTTATTGTAAAATGGTGCGGAATTTCTTAGTATGATTATGAAGGAAAATTAAAGCTGTATTCCTGTATAAGTTAATATCCAAATAGGCCTAGTCGGACTCGGTATTTATCACGCGGCCATTTTCTAAACACGTTTGGAAATGATATCGTAAAATGAAATATAATTATTTGGTATATATCATAGTTTCTCTTGATATTAAAAAGTCCCTGTTACTTTAACCTTTCCCCCTCTTCCAAGTTCCAATTTTTGCAGCTGTGAATGGCAAATCAGTAACACTGATGAAAAATTCTGGAAAACACAGGTGCCTGACATGCCAATGTAGGAATTCATACTTCCCCCCCCCCCCCAGAAATCATCATAATGCATTCTGAATAGGTTTTGTTGTCGAAATCCCTTTCATGAATTATTCCTCCTAGGCCATCAGGCACTGAGAACTGATAATAGGAGGATGAGAGCAAACGGGTTTATTAATCCGTAATGGAGTTTGTGAGGTAGCAGCTGATGTTTGTTTATCGCATTCATCAGCTCTTGCTGATAATGATCTCTGCGGCACCTATGATACATTTTCATTGTCTCTTCTTCACATCTGTGCGCGCTAGATTAGTGGTCGGCAGGTGTAGAAAGGTGCAAAATGTTTCGCTACCAATTTAGTTGCCGAGAACTCGAGAGTCTGTTCTCTCGTGCTCCCCCCCCCCCTCCCCCACTACCAACGCCAAGACCGCTGCACTGTTCAGCACATGCTAAGGAGAATGAATCCGCGAAATAATGTAAAGCTCCCTAGAGGGAGGATTAAGCGCACATTATCAGAAAGCCCTGATTTGCAATTATGTTCGTGGAGCCTGCATGTTGCAAAACCATGAATATTAATGACATAACGAGACTGAGTGAATACGCAACCGCAAAAACGCGATTTTTGTGCGTGTGTGTTTGAATTGGAATACAACATGATAGTGAACCATCTGTATCAACAAAGACTGCATTGATTGTTGGAATAAAGTAGAAATACCTGTTAATATGATTTAATTTTTGTTCTCAACATGAAATGAAATGAAATCATTTTGTAGTTTGAGTATTTGATTTGATCGACACGGATTCGTCGGCAATCGACGTCACTGTTTCTCTAAACGATCTGAAACCGAATTAATTGATCACTTGATGAGAACTGGAACAAGAGATGGGTAAAACGTTCTTTGTCTGAGGCCCACGCAGCTCGCCCAGGTAGCGGCCGCACCTCACGCCGTCAATTCATTAGCATGGAAATTGGAGCTATTTCCTGCACAACTTTGTTACATTTTTGTTATCCTCTACGAACCTCATGCAAATCCGATCAACAGCCCTCGGGGGGCTGGCCAACCATTTTGAATAATGACGATAATTACGGTAGAAAATGGGATGGATCGGGGAAAGAATTAAAGAGAAAATAGAAGGAGGTTTATTATAGAGAAAGGGGGAAAATAAGCCCTAAATTTTGGCCAGCTCGCGTGCACCTTGTTGGCTCGTCAAGGCTTGGTGGTTTTTCACAAGGGGCGCACGACAGGGAGTCCTTTGATTGGCGGAGGTGAAGCGCGACGCACGCGTGTCGGTCCTTTTGTCTCGTCCGCACAATAGGACCAAAGGTGGTCGAACCGTGGACAGATGGCAAATGGACCACCGTCCTTTATCCTCACCTTCTTCCAATTCCCTATCCTCTCTTTTTGCTTCTCTTATGAATCCAAAATCGTCACAGATCGGTGGAAAATAGCCAATCTTCAGCCGTGGCAACACCTTAGGGTTAGCAGGAGCGAAGGTACAAATTTAGTCGGACCTTGGGCTCGCGGGATGCTCCTACCATCACTACCCATATTTTTTTTCTTCCTTGCTCCCAAGCTCGCTGGCTGCCTTTGTTCGGCGAGTTCATTCAAGTTTGAAGCGACACGAGAGTACACGCGCACACGTTGTTTGCTTTATGCCAATAATCGGGTTGAATGCATTAGCAGAGTAAACAAGGGACCTGCTAAGAAAAGTTCGGCTACTGCAGTGGGAAACTGTTTTGCGACAATGAAAATGACGAAAAGACGTTGCGTGTACGAACAATTTGCCGTTCTTAAGTATTGGTTACTTTACTTTCAAGTGTCGTGTTGACATTGTTAATCGGTTGCATGTAAAATGCACGATATCACATTTTTGTATATAATAGAAAGGGTTAATTTTTTCTTTACGATTAAAGAAATATTGTGGTGACCAGATTAGTGTGATTACTTTCATTTTGGCTGAGGAATTTAAGGAATTTAAGGGGAAAATGCATGTTCAGATAAAATTTCATCACCAGACCTAACATTTTCAAAAACAGAAAATGTGCTCTACTAAAAGTAAAAACTGTATCATGACTTCAAACATTGCCTTTTAACATATTCTTTCTTTGTGCTGTGATTTCACGGTTGCTTCTCCCGCACTTAAAACGTTTTCCGCATTTGAATTTACAATGATGGTTTATATATTGATTGGGATGGTATTCAGTTCTAACGTCAGGTGTCAGTACTGCCTCGTGAATTCTACAAAAGAAAAAAAAATATCTTTAAAGTTGTACGAAATACCCTTGAAGAAAGAGATTAGTCATCTGCAAAATTTAGTAACATTGACCTCTTGGTACAACATACCCGCACCCATCCCCCCCCCCCCCCCTTAAAAAAGGGGGGGGGGGGGGAGGGGAGAAGGGAATCCTCCTTCGTCTCGACATTGTGTGTCAAATTGGCACAGGGGGCGCTGTGAATCATTACCGCGTTGAGCGCGCCTCTATGAAGTTTCCCTGTATTAGCTACTTGTTGAACCGATGCAGTGTATTCACTATACACGGTCTATTTTCTATTTTATAAACAGTTACTGTGATTTTAAGCACTGTTTTCATATTGTTGATCCTATTTTACATGATTATGAACCCGTCCACCCAGTAGTTCCCCACACCCTATTCCAAATGAAGACTTCAGCTGTGGAGATGTCACAAAAGAGACAACATAATTAGTTCTTGGGTGCTGGAAGGGAGACAGAAGGGATAAAAAACGGGAAATTTTGCACTCACACCCTTGCCAACTTACGAGATCCCGTAAATCCCTTAGCCCTTTCATGTCCCCAGTTTTGAAACGCGATATTCCCCCGAGAAAAAAACCCATCCTATCATTCCTACAGTGCGTAATCCATCGGACAGACGCATATGAATGCAATTAAACATCAAGAGAATAACTCATATTTTTGTGATAAAAACGTACAAATACGCGGAAATGTTTGATTTTGCTGTGTGGGACAAGTGACGACTCTCAGTCGCCTAGTTTGACGTGAAAGGATTTTGTTGCATGATCGAGATTGGTCTCAATTTGATAGATTAGAGAGAAAGGGTGACGGAAGGCTGCCGGGATTTGTAATTGAGGGTCAATGTTGAGAAGGAACAGGGTGTATTTTGATAATTATAGACTGCATTACTTTGCGAATCGGGAACAATCTGAACATTTTGAACATTTTCTGATTAGGTGTTCGTTTGTAGAGAAGATCAAGTCCACCCCCCCCCCCCGTACAATATTTCAGCGTTAGTTAGTTTGAGCAATGCATCTGTACTTTGCAATCATTTTGAAAGTGCATCTTTGAAGTATGTCAAAACTTTGTGAACACAATAAGTATAATTCTTTTACTTTGTCTAGAATTTGAAGACAACAATGGCGGTATGAATCATACCTTTTACACTGCATGCAGAAATCACATTTTAATCATGGATTAGAAGAAAGATGTCAGTTGGCTCCATAAACACTTGCATCATCATACTTGTACAATATTTCAGCGTTAGTTAGTTTGAGCAATGCATCTGTACTTTGCAATCATTTTGAAAGTGCATCTTTGAAGTATGTCAAAACTTTGTGAACACAATAAGTATAATTCTTTTACTTTGTCTAGAATTTGAAGACAACAATGGCGGTATGAATCATACCTTTTACACTGCATGCAGAAATCACATTTTAATCATGGATTAGAAGAAAGATGTCAGTTGGCTCCATAAACACTTGCATCATCATACTTGTATGAATGAATCATCCAATCACAGGTGCTCTCAGGTCATGTGGTAACGTGGCAACGACTGAGTGATTATTTTTTTACTTTTCCTTTCGATATTTTAATCAATTATTATTACTGGATAAGTGTGGAATGCGTATATAATGTATATAGACCCTTTATAATTATTTTAGAAAGTGTTTCTCTGTGAGTAAATACTAAATGGCATATTCTTGGTATCAACCTGCCTCTTTTGCTCAAGGATTCTTTAAGGAGGGAAGGGAAGAAGGGGCTTATAGGGGGATGGACATAAAAATGCAGAAATAAATGGTTATTTACATTCTGTCCGGAGGCATTCTCTCCCCTCATATTTCCCCTCCTTTCCCATCTCTCTTTCACTCTTTCTCTCTCTCTCTCTCTCTCTGACACACACACACACGCACACCCACACACACACAAACACACACACACAGTCTCTTGCTCTCTTTCTCTCTCCCGCTCTCTCTTTCTCTTTCTCTTTCTTGCTCCATATCGTTCGTTGCTTCATGTTAATTTTCTTGCTTGACCAATATGCTCACTATTCACATATACCTGCTCATACACTCAGGAACCAGCAATGTGAGGTGTCAAGTGAGTCAAGGGTAAAACACCCGTAAATACAAACATGGATGTACATTATTTTGATCCATGATACAAGTTGGGAGCCACGGCAGACGTTATGAAGTTGATGAAATGTGTTTCTGGTGCCGTTGCGACCAACATTCAATCAAAGCCCTTCCCCCTTGAGTGTCATGAATGTTTCTGTTCGGCGCCACAGTGACGGGTGCAATACGCGGCCCTGTCTTCCACGGATTTGACTCAAACGTATTGATACTTCCCGTTCTCCACTTTCATCGAAGCGAAAGAGGGGGGCATTCACTCACCCCTAACTCTGCTCCCTCCCCGACGCTTTCCCGTCCAAGATGTGGCATGGGCTAAAACTCTGTCGTTCTATTATATTTTAAATATTTTATTTTATTCTATTCTATGTTATTCTCTTCTTTTCTATTCTATTCTGTTCATTCTGTTTTTTATTTTTTTTAAAAGACCTCCCCCAAAAGTCTGACCCTATGTCTGAAGCACGGCCCATACTTTTGTTGGTTCACTGAAATCTTAATCAGGGGCTCATTCTTTTACACCCCTCCCCCCTTCTCTCTCTCTCTCTCTCTCTCTCTCTCTGAAAGTTGATGGTTACGATGTTTTTTTGTTTTGTTTTGTTTTTTGTTGTTGTTGTTGTTGTTTTTTGTAAGTGTATATGAATAATTTTACGGGCAGCGTGGATAAAAGCCCCGGACTACAGGCTTCGCTGTATCTAAAAAAAAAAAAAAACTAATTTACTTCATTCACACTTAATCATAATGTGGCATGTGTGTCGCACACTCCTTTGAACCACGTACCGTTCGATGGACGCGCCCCGACGGCCCTTTTGATCGTGAATTAGGGTTAAACGGTACGGTGTCTAAAGAACAGAACTTTAATGCAAGGGAAAAGTGACAGTTATTTCCTTCGATCATTAAACATGTATACTAGTACTTAAGGTCCCTCGTTGGACGGATGAAAGGTATGGACTGATATTTTGTGATAGTGCACATGAATCCTAATTAGGCTGGTGTGTAGAAAAAAAAGGATGGAAGCTAAAACTTATCATATTATGAGCTTAAAACAGTATAGTTATACAGTGTCGGATCCAGGATTCTCGGTTAGGGCAGTGGCAAAAGTCTGAAATTCTCTGACAAGCAGACCAAAAAAAAAAAAAAAAAATGAAATAAATATCTGAACATACAAATAACTAAATGAATAACAGATCATCAGATTTATGGGGTGTCTTATCACATTCTAAGATACTTTCGGGGTCAAAGTTAGCCGCCGGGGAGACAATGAACGGATTTGGCTGGGGGCACGTGCCCCCTCCTTCCCCCCCCCCCCCCGGATCCGCCACCGAGTTATAGTAAATATGTAAATATGCATACGATGGGTTAAAGAGTAAAACAATGCGAGTAAAATATTTCTTGACAGTGTCCTGTATCATAAATCCTTCAGGATAGATACACCATGATAATATTCGCTGAATGATAACATCATCACGTTAGCAGAAACACAAAGGTGCAGGATTTCTCTTTCTTCATCGATCACCTCGAGTACTCTTATGATTTGGCAAAATGAAATAATGCTCGCATGACGAGGTAAATATGAGCATTTCGTTTCCCGTCTTCAAGTCAATGCGCTCACTACTACTAATGTTATCGGTGAGCTGTAGATTGATTACTTTTCGCGCCATTTTTATTTACACGTTCTGTCAGCCGAGGCAGACTACTGGAGCCGCCTAATTCATTTTACCCGTTTTTATCTCGGGCACTTTTTAGAAGATGATGCAGCCTTCATTCCAGGCTTGTCCTTTCTTTATCTTTAGGCGTCAATAATATCTGACAAGGCAGAAAGCTGTATATGTAATTATATTTAATATCATTTATATACATTATTACACAAAATAATAATTATGTTACTGTTGATTCGTTTTATCTTTCTATCTATGAGCGAACATTATATTGGAAAGTGTAATAAAACATCATTCAGGTAACTAAGTTTTTATACTCAAACGTATTGCACAAAGATAAGGAAAATGTAGTTTTCAAGTCAAGTGTTGATTGAATAAAACACAGAAAAAAAAAGTGTACCAGGATCAATTTTCACTTAGGGTCTATATACTCCACTAATTGGTCGTGTCTATACTATAACTCTCTCTATAGTTATACCAAGGAGGTATTAGGCAAGCTTAGTACCTCCTTGATTATACTAGACTTCATTATGTTTCCGTATAACATGATTCATGACTGATGAGAAATATGTAAAAAAGATCATATCCCCCTCAGGTGAAGAATGTCAGACTATTGTTTAGGCTATATACTATTCACCCCAAGATTTCAAATTTTTGACAAAATTCATGCAGTTATTATAATTTGTTTCACCGTTTCAGGAACCGGTCATGTCATTCTAATGCTAATATAAATAGAAGTCAGGCAGTTTATACCTGACGCCATTCACCCGGCGACATGAAGTCGGAACCTTCTACCTCCAAGGGGATTTGGACATTCTCTCTTTTTTCACACCTAGCCTACTTCCAGGCTAGAAATATTGTTGAAATCTCTCGAAACTTTTCTTTTTGATGTTGTAAACAAAACACAAAATGCACTTGATAAATCGAAATGATACTGATAGCAGAAACAGACTCGAGAAAGCCGTTTCGTTACATGACTTTTGATAAAAATGGTTCTGAGCTTTTGATGTTCATGGTGGAAATTATTTCAAGCGACAGGTATACTGGTATCAAAGAAAGTTTCAAACTTCTTTTTTTTTTTCTTTTTTTTTTGTTGCAACTTTCGGTATTTTTAAAATGGGGGGGGGGGGGGTCATAACCAGGAGATTGGTATGTCAGTGACAACATTGACACAGTCTCGGTTTACACTGTACTCTTCCACAGTTCCAGCTGTGAAACTGTTGATCGGGGGAATGGAGCTTTTATAGTACCTGGTCATACCCCTTGCCCATCATGGGATGGCGCCGGAATGGCTGAGAGCTGCGTGCTCAGACAAGGTGGCGGCAGGGCATGGGGAGCATTATTTTCTCTACTCCAACCATACCAGCTCGGTATGTTCCACTAGGGATATGACATCAATATAATATAAACGTTGTATATTTAGCGTTATGATGGAGCCAGCGGCGCTTAGAGGCATGATCCCTCGCCGATGTGTCGGGGGAAATGACCATGACTTCTTGTATCCCCGCAAGATGTCGCCAGCTAAATTCCTGGATCTGTTTTATCGGAGGCTTTATCGCTTCATCCTTGTCTTTGTGTGGTTTATATCATCTGTATATTTGACAAGTTGATGTTCATCGAAATAACTCAAAAAATGAATTCACTGAACCCAGTTTCATAGCCTTATTTTTATCTGCCAAACTCAGAACGTGTTTGCCTGAAGATTACAGCTCTATCATTTTAGTGTCAGACAGGTTTCAGACCTACAAAACGATGGGAAGCTATTTCATCCTTCTTTTACTTTAGAGAAGTGGCTTGCAAAACAATACCTAACTCCTCAGATTTTTCTGAAATCTTGCTTTAACTTACAAAAAAATATGTATACGACACACGAGATCTCCTTTGATGTATAAATTCGGCCGAATCTACGAGAAAAAGAAGCAAATTTCTTTTTTAATAGGATATGTTTGTAGTAGTTGCATTATGCCTATGTATAAAAATGTATTCGAAAGTAAAAGATAAAAATTTGATACTTTATACAACTCCTGAACATACTTAAAAGTAAGATATACAATTTCGTCTGTTGACGCTTGCATAAAAACGATGCACTTGAATTCGATACAAAACTAGCGGAAAATATGAAGTCTCGTGATATTTCAAGTGTCCATTCCTCTTGAAAATGACTTCTAAAGAGAACGGGGGAAAGAGCTTACTTGAATTTGTCAGACTTGATGTATGGTGTGCCTTTCTTTTCTTTTGATGCTTCAAAATAAGCGACTGTATGAAGCACGTGATCTTATATTTTGTGCGAATAAATACTTCGTCCCTTCAAACCTATCAAATTAAAGATTACCTTGCAGAAAATATTGCAAAAAAAAAAAAGAAAGAAAAAACAGTCCGTGCAAATTTTTCCTTAAAGTACCACACTTTTATAGACATATATCTGGAGAATGTATAAAGTCATATAATGTGATTAGATTATATAGCACACAAGGATTATCATGGACGTATCGTGAAGGAAAGGATAATTGATATACTTTTAATGCAATAATTAACGGCTGAATTCTTCAAGAAAGAAATGTAATGATTATTGTAAAATCCAATTGTAAAAACCAACATGTCGGTCTCGCGAGCCGTCGGTCTCCCTCAGATAACTATTCAGAAGGCTCGCTAGACCGACATTGTCTGTCTCATGGACTGTCGGTCCCGTGGGCTGTAGCTTTTTGTATCATGAAGGTCTGGAGGCTTTCAGTTTGTCACAAATTACAAGATTTTGATTGCGAAATTTCGTATTCCGCCTTTTTTTTTAATTGCATGTTTTTGTAATAAACTCATTCAGTACACAAAACTTAATAACACATTAAATATCTGGACTTTTATGAGTTCTTGATGGTTTGTTTTTTTCAGTTATTAATTTTGTCATTTATTCCAAAACAAAATTGCATGATCTTATAACATAAACAAGTATTTATGGACTTTCGGCCAATTAAATTGTTTGAGTTGAAAAGCACTTCTTGCAAATGCCCCCACTTATCTTCAGTAGTTTCGAATTTGAATAAACTGCTAATAATTTTATGTGATGATAAGTAAAATAAAAGCCAAACAAAATACTTGTGACCAAAGGCCAGAAGCCAGCTTTCATTTTCGAAATTAGAAATTGAAAGGACTTCCCTTCTGAAAGAAATTAATGAATAATAAGTAAATTAGCTATTTGATTTCAATACTAAGATAGTGCTCTCGTTGTGTCAAGAGGCGTTTTGCTTGTCATGTTTGGTTTTCTCCTTTGGAAAATCATCGTCTTTCAAAAAGAAAACATTCAATTTTGTTTCACATTTAAATCTCACTGGATTGTGATAGGATAGTGAGATTATTCATATTTTGATGTGCTTATACACGCGATTTTAAGAGAAATAAAAGATATAAAAAACTACCACAGGAAATGGTGAATACCTGTAATAAAAACTAGCATGTAAATTTCTTTCCGCAGTACTTACTCGCGGAAATGATTGTTAAGAATTGACATCTGTTAGTATTGTAATTTCTTTCTTTCTCTCTCTCTCTCTTTCTTTCCCTTTTACTTTTGGGGGAACCTACTATTATACCCAAGTTTTACAATGATAATTATTGAATAAGCCATCATTCGATTTTTAAGTATGTAGAGAAAAATCTTTTGGCGAAACTTACTATCTTGCCGTGAGAAATGTTTAATAATCTGTCATCCGATTTTTAAAGTGAATTAGAAGTACTCTTAGGGAGAGAAAAAAAATTGGTTAGAGATTCGAGACACATCTGGAGGTTGGGTGCTCAAAAGAAGTATATAATTATGTGTATGTATCAGTGTTGGGTACCTCGAGATCGATCTTGATCTCGAGACCGTCTCGAGATCGGCATCAGTAACCTCGATCTTGTTCTTGATCTCAAAGGTGTTGGTCTTGATCTTGATCTTGATCTTGGAGCTTCTGTTCTCGGAATTTTCGCTCGAGATCGCTCTAGATCAACATTGTTATTACGTAAATTATCAAACGAAAAAGCTCTTAAAATCGTTCACCAATCGGCGAAAACACGACTCAGTGTTGGGTACCTCGAGATCGATCTTGATCTCGAGACCAGTCTCGAGATCGGAATCAGTGACATCGATCTTGATCTTGATCTTGGACATATCTGATCTTGATCTCAGATGTTCTAATCTCGATCTTGAGCTGCGGATCTTGATCTGGATCTCGGGCCGTCTGATCTTGATCTTGATCTTGATCTCGGACCCTGTGGTCTTGGACCCAACACTGGTATGTATGTATATATACAACTTGGGCAGAGGCAAATTTGACGGTAATCAGGAGAAAAGATACTGTTCTGCTGTCCATGGTCGGATTTCATTGACCAAGGTGTCAAATTAAAGGAAACATGATAATCTACGTGTGAGCATCTTTGATTAAATATGTATTGATTGCAACAATATTTAGGGTTGAATCTGGGTTTCCTTTTTATTGACTCACACCGCTATATGTGTGTGTGTTTTGTTTTGTTTCTATTCTTTTTTTTTTCTACTCTCTCGCGGAATTCTTTATTCATGTCGACTTCTTCATATAAATATATATATAATTTTGCCATCTTCGACTTTTTATTCCGATTCTTTCAAACATTATTTGCCATTGTCCTTGACGGAGGATTCTTTTATAATTATTACTTATATATATATATATATATATATATATATATATATATATGTGTGTGTGTGTGTGTGTGTGTGTGTGTGTGTGTGTGTGTGTGTGGGTGCGTGTGGGTGTGTGTGTATGTGAGTGGATGTGTGGATGTGTGTGGCACGGAGGTGCCGTGGTCCAGTGGTTTATAAGGCGCTTGACTGGAGATGCGAGGATCGGGCGTTCGATCCCCGGCACGGCACTTATGCTCTTGAGCAAGGCATTTTATCTACATTGCTCTTTGATCGTACATCAAATAAATGAAGTGCTATAGGCATATTGATACCAGCGTGTGCATGTGTGTTTAAAAAAAAAAAAAAAAAAAAAGTATATGTGTGTGTATACATTCTGAGTGATTTAATCACGTACGGACAAACATGCCCGGACAGCGGACAGAACATTGTTGGCTACGACGGAGTAGACAGAGGACGAAATTCGAATCTCCCGGATGTACGTCTAGCCGAGTTGAAATCAATATGCATCGCCAAAGGTATACAATAAGAGTTATGTGAGATACCAACGGCGCCTTGATATCAAGACCACTATAACCTCCCATTACTTCCTTCAAACTTGTTGGCAAGCTCTTTTCTCTTCTTCTTTTCTTTTTTTCTTCTCCTTCTTCCTTTTTGTTTTGTTTTGTTTTCCTTCTTTCTTTTTCCTCTCTTTGCGAACTTGCATGAATGTTGTTAGAAACGTATTTTGAAGCTTTTGAAATGTCAATGGGTTCCGCTTTTCACCTTTTTCTTTGTAACATTTACTTATTGATCCTTGGTTGTCAAATGCTTTGTTATCATTGTCATAATAAAATAAATCTGAATGTTAATTCAATATGAAAATTCAATTTCATTAATGCCAAACATAATTATAGTCTATGGCAATTCATGTAGGTACATGTATAACAAATGTATGAAGTTTTATTGTTCAAGTGCCCGCCGAGTAAGAAATATTGTATTTCGGGGTTCAAACAAATAATATATTTCTTTTTGTTACCGTTGCAGACTGCATATGGATCATCATTATCATGTCTTTTTCTCGCTATTTATGTCTTCCATGTCCTATAATAAAAAAAGAATTTCTAATATGATCCAGCCGTCTAACTGCCTGCATGTCTCGAAGAAACTGATACTCGAGTCATGATGTCTCTGGTTTGTACAGAATACAACACCAACAAAAAAAAAAAAAATCATTGTCCTTGATAAAGCTTGTGGAGATGTACAAGAGATCGAGGCGCGATTTGTTTTTAAAATTTGTCAGTATTGATATTTGAAAATGAAATATTCTTGATCGTTATATTGTTTTAGTATCACATTTTGTCTTTGCTGTTTTTGGAGGGACGGAGAACTTTCTAAAATTGGATTTGTTTCCCATGTAGAAAAACAAATTTCATTTGGGTTTGGGTTTCGCATATGGAGTTATAAAATGTTGGGTGAATTGACTTGGGCAACCACTAATTGAATTTTGTTTTTAACCCATTTCTAAGCTATTTTTGACCAACTCGGCTAAAGAGAGCTTTACCATTTTGTGGCCATTGTCTTAACCTAATATTTAATTGAGCATTTATTTACCAACATTACTTCTTTTATCAAGTTGGATAAAGTTTGTTGGGTAGGTAATGGTTGTTCAAAAAATTACCAGACGGTGGAGGGGAAAAATTTTGCTCAATCTGATGCAGGTTATCAAAATACCCAAACATTGGATAACGATAATAACGTCGGGCGGTCGGACATTAACTATCAATATAAATAATTGTTTAGGCCTAACAAAATAATTTAGTAATGTACTATGTCAACATAATTTATATAGTAAGTTGTGTGGAAATGTACGCCAATTATACAGTGTACCATATTCATGCATGCTATCAGTCTATAGGCCTATTTTCAGGCAGGAGGGGATTTCATCCTTTTAAGACTATAGGCCTATATTTTCTTGGTGCAAGTGACGTTACAGCGCAGAACAAAACAATATTTTCCCCTATATTTTACACTCGCTCGTACCTTCTTCTTGACCTCTGTAATCAAACCAAGGGAGTTATCACAGAACTGTGATAACTCCTTGATCAAACTGGCATAAGAGTATAAAACCAATAGATGTCTTGAAGGTGTGTTCCGATTTCCTCTGACGAATGTCTGGCTCTGGTAGGATGTACTAAAGACAGGAAATATCGGATCTAAACGATCCCCTTTAACATCTTCCTGAATACTTCCTTTGCTATGTCAAGATACGTAATCCAAGTGCCCTTTTAAATTCTCCGGATTTGATGGTTAAATATAGAAGGTACCAAAAGTTCAAATATATTTAGAAGGCCTATTGGTGATATTCACTTTGAAATTACTTTTATTTTGCTTTTAGAGTGTAACGCATGAACCACTTTATAAAAAAAAACCTATCAAGACAGACAACAGACAGTAGTGAAAGATACTGCGGTTGTTTGTTCAAGGTAATTCCTGCTCGTAATCAACTCACCAATCCTTTTATAATGAACAGCGAACAATTAGCACCTAAAATATGCCATTATCTGATTTATAACTGTTTATTGTGAGCGATAAGATATGTGGAGTACATTGACAGGAAGGTGGACACCTATCAGTCCCATGTATGTCAATCGCTGCTTGAGACTCACCTCACTTTACCTCGCACGAGACATCGTGGCGCCACCAACTTAGCCTAGTTTCAGGCTCTTCAACAACAAATATTATACATTTTAGTGGGGGAAAATACCGTTTATGAGGCGTTTAATATAGAAATTCTAATTTAGTGACTCGTTCGAATATGAATGGCAGGTTCATGTATGGCAGGTGAGGGAGATGAATTTAAGTTGAATTTCGATTGGTAATTGATAAGTCAGTCCGAATATATTTGTCATTAACTACTTGATAAGTCTGGGTGAAGACTGGAGACAAGCTGGCGCCAGTGGCACTGATTTGAAAGCAAAGGAAACCATTCACACGTTCATGGTATCCTGTCTCTATCATCTATCAGGTTTATTCTCATACCATGGATGGACCTAGGTCCATGTTCATACACTGCACATATCATTATTGAGTCCATGATTCGATACACTGAGAACATAATTATGACCGTGTGTTTCGATTATGTTACAATTTGATAATGCACTCAAGAGGCTGCAAGTTTTTTTAAGTGCAACACTAGCCCGACTGACTTGCGACGCTCCTCAAAGGAGTTCGTCCAACCTCAAAGCATGGTTATATATCAATACAAAAATGAATTATGAAGTATTTTCTGGAGAAATCTGAATAATTTCCCCCAACGTTCAGGATTAAACAGAGTGATATAGTAGGGATTAATATTTTGGATATATCATTATCTAGATGAAAATGCTGCACTCATTTTTTCAAAATAACAAACAGAAATTGAAAATGGTCCTGACTTTACTGTTTGAACTTTGCTCTGCCAAAGCTTTGGCTTCCTTGATTTGTATATTCTGAAATTATAAGAAGAAGAAGAAAATATATACATGTATATATATTAAAGCCTGTGAGCAGGCTATTTTGAAGTAACAACATGAAATACCTATCAAAAAGCACTTGACGCGGGAGGACAACCCGCCACAAAGCGCACTTGTGTGTATGTATTTATTTTCATCGTTCCCCTGCCCGCCTGTCTCGCGCTCGTTCATTTCACCAGATGGAATCGTGGAGCCAGTGTCGCGTCGGTTCGTGTGATACAGGTGAAAACGTGTCCTGCCTGTTGATAAAGTGCGATCGAGGTGGGAAATTGCGAGACTTTGTGATACAGGTATCATCAAGGTGCTTATAAAACTAAGACTGTCCGTCATTCACCATTGAATATCAAAATGTAAGTTTGGATTCGGTTGTCAGACGTCTTTAAACAATATACTTTAGGTGGAATATTTTATTGCCAACTGAAAAGCCTATTATTTTCATTTCTGTCGGCTACCCAAATTTTGAATTATCAGAAATTTACTAATTTCAAGGTCTACATTAAGTTTTGATAATTCTAACTTACTCTAGGAATGGTAGGTGTACAAAACATCTGACACTGCTCTTAAAACGAGTTATTTTTCTGGTGCAACGAAGGAAATGTTTTGGAGAACAAGCGCAGAGTTGTAGGGACACATTTTACTTGGAGCGCCTGATTTACGGTGACTGCGGGCGGCGCCGTGTCGCATATTGATTCTCGACTGGCGACACCTCGGCGCCAGCTGGCTATTGTGAATATTTCTCAAATAATCCAGGTGTACCAGCACAAAGTGAGCCCCGCATGGGACACCCAAAGGTAACATTGTGTTTCTCGTTGCGTTAACGGTGTGTACTCTCGTATTGGCACTAAAGATTTAGGTCACAGTTGATTTATTTTTTGCCATTACATTGCGATCATGTCTGTTTTCGTTCAGTGCAGGCCAAGCCTTTTTCAGGTTTGTGCTATTTTTTTCCGATGAGTAATGTTAAATCGTGACATCCAGGCAAAGGTATACGCATAAGTGATAACTGTCACTCCTTTGTCATCAGAGACAATGGAACATTAATTTTATACCTATAGACACTGACAGACATATTCGTTTCATTTGACCAATTAGCAGAGTTTTTCAAAAAGAGATGTATTTTGTTAAGGAAAATTGTTATGAACGAGATAATTATTACTGACCTACCTGATATTGAGTGAATATAACTGCTAAATGATTCTTGAAGGTGTTTGCATAAAGGAAGAGTATATTGTTTTCGTTCCTTGTGTACGAGAAGAAAATTTCATTTTTTTTTTTTAATTTTAAAAATCAATTTCTTGTAATCAAAATGATTTGAGTCTGACATTGTCTGGCCTTATCTGCCTTATCTAATGGCCTAATCTTTCAAGGCGCCCTCCGTTTTTGTAACAAATAGTTAAAAGCACGTACCTCGATCCGGTTTGTTATGCGGAAGCCACATCCTGGGTCTTGCATAGAATCATTATTGTCTGTATCTATCTATTCACACCAGGTGAAATTAGAAATCCCTTTTCACCTTTTTGAATACGGTATTTAAAGACACAAAGATCCGGCTTGTTGTGACGAGAGAGTTTTAGTCATGACATAATAGTGACAAACGATGACGGGTAAAACCTTAGCAGGGTTGTGTGTTATATCACTCGCACAAATCATTATTTTCGAAGAGCGTGCATGAATTACATTTGGGCCAACGCTAAAGAGCAAAGAAACTGGGTGCGAGCAGTTCCGTCGTAAAAAGTTAATTGGTCGATGATAATTTGATTTGAAGCCAGAAACCAGGAGAAACAATGTTTAAGGCTCATTCACGTTTGACGATCTTGAAATCTATAGAAATGCCCTTTGCGTGGTATTTTGGAGGAGAGGTGGGGGGGGGGGGTGCTGTTCTCTCGTCCTGTTAATTCAAAAATAATCCGTGTCGTTAACTACGATCAGACACCTGCCACTCAAGGGTCAATTAGAGACTTAATTGCCCCCTTGAATTCGTGAGTCACTAATCTTTCTTTAATCTCCGATATTGGGGAACAATCCTTAATACGGACTCAACAACAAGGTACCTTTGTATGAAAAGAAATATACAGTGGGAGGTAGGATTTCTTAAGACAATGGGAAAACGGCATTGTAAAGATTGTTTTAGGAATGCAACGTTTTATCGGGGTATGACCTGATTTCTGCTATAATAGATGCATGAATGAAAAAAAAAAACAGGATCCAAATGCTAACAAAACGCTATAGCCCATACCTCAGCTGTGTATCAAAGACGACATACCTGAACTTATTATAAAGGTCCTTTTTTCAGTGTTTCTTTGGAGAAATGAAAGAAAAACTGAGCTTATTAAGCTCTTAAATTTTTCCATCGGAATGCGCTGACAGACCAAACTAGTGTGGGTGTGATAGATTTGCTATATACAGCAGGATTAAAGGTATTTTGGAATCTTAGGATTTTAGTCCACTTCGCTCGATGTCAAAATTCATTCCCTTCATCAATTAGGAAATTAAATTTTATTGTGAAAAGTGATAATTCGTTTGAAACTACTGCTTTCTCAAATATTTGTGTGTCAGTTATCTCTAGCGTGTCATCTTAGCTGTGCATGAACTCCCAAAGTTAGCTCAGCCCTGTAAATACACAGAAAAAAAAAAATCATGAGAAAGTTTACCTTGCAAACGTTACGAGAAACTAAAGCCAAATATTCGGGCCCGAGCGAGGATCCATGTGTTGAAACTAACACATCCTCTGGGAATGCGTCGCGGGCTTCCGTCGTTTATCTAGCGGTGGGAGGGGCATGTTGTCATGGTGACGTGGCGCCACACGGTCGGGGATCTTCACCGATAGGCAATCATGTTTGGCTATCCTGTTTACAATGTACACAGCACGAACAGTAGTGACAGGAAAACTACAATTTCGCTAGACCTTATCTTCTTCTCTTTTTTTGGTTCCTGCACTCAATTGAAAAATTTGTGTAACAAAAGTCATTTGTAGGGTGGTATGTCTAGATTTCATTGTCGAATCTTGTTTAGGAGCTATATGAATTACCACTGTATGAACGTTGGCGAGCGAAATATGAGCATTTTGTATGATGGCTATGTTTGAAGAAAAAAATGACCCGCAAAAATAAAAATGGGAAATTTGATTAGGTGGGATATCTTCTATAGAATGTCCCCATGTTTAAATTTCTCTTCATATCACAAATTGAGAAATTAAAAGGGGAATATAAAGAATGGAGAAAAAATTATGAATTACAGCTTTAGTATTATATCAGTAATTGCTAGTTTATCATATTATTTTCATGCATGTTGACATCTCATTCAGATGCATGAAAGCCGAAGTTTTAGAACATGAAGCCGGACTTCTTCTTTTATTTTTTTTCTTCATGAAAGAGAAAGAAAGGGAAAGAGAGAGAGAGAGAGAGAGTGAGTGAGAGAGAGAAAGAGAACGAGAGCAAGAAAAAAGCTATTGACATGAATGACATTGTCTACTTTCGGAATTTTTTATGGTTGTCATTCTCTGCTTGACTGGAGCTGACAATATTTCGTGAAGGATGGTTGATTAGAGAGGTATTTTTAAATGGGAAACGGGGAGATACGAGTAAAGAAAAAAAAAGAATTTGGATGGTTGATAATATGAAAAACCCAAGCCAATCACTTGCCTACAATGCCTGGCACTGCTCACATGTGACGACTAATAGCGCTGCCTTTGTCGAGGCCAGTCAGGTGTTTGAGGGAGCTTAATCAGGTTAATAATTCATGAGACGTAGGGGTAGCGATCGAGCAGACGACTCAATGGGGCTCAGCTCGGCCACTCAGACACCGTGGCGCCGCCGTGCAAGGTGGGTCTTTTCTTCACTCCGCCAGCCTGTGTGCGCAGGTGCTTTGTCGATCGCACCAGACTGGAGCCAGTGAATTTTCTTCTTATTGTTTCCGCGGCTGAAGGCATGACAAACAACAAGACTCCTTTTTAACACTTTAGGGATTGGCTACCAATATTTTTTTAAAGAAATTGTCATAGAGAAGGGGAGAGGAGAGAAAAATATCATTATTTGGAACAATTACTCGATATGTGTATGTAGGGAACTAGCGATGCAACCAAACGGAATTAACAAAACATGCTCCTGCGTGTTAATACTGTGTTTTTCTTCCAAATTTTAATCTACTCTGGTGTTCGTACCTTTTGTTTGCAACCATTATACTTCTATTGCAGTATATCAACTGACTTTCCGCTTTTCGAGTGTTTCCACTTGGTTGATTATAAGCTGTTGTGTTTCTTCGCTAACGAAAATCGCCAGAACGAGTTTTTCTTTTCAAGAGCTCGTTGTCGTTGTTAATAACACACACCTTTTGCTTTCTCGCTCTTGATCCTCTTTTCTCATCATTGAAAAAAAAAAGGACTGATAAGGTGTTTGAAGGAGATAGTGTTCTTCTTGCTTGAATGACCTCATTCAAAGCAGCTTCCTAGATCTCAAGAGGGGTGGGACAAGAAAAAGGGTTGAGCATCTTGGCGCTGATGACCGGGAGAGAAGTAATCACCTCCGCCTTTTAATAGTACCGCTGAATGGCTTTTGTCCCTCTCTTGTTCTCGAGGACAAAACCCCAGACTTCGTGTCTCTGCCCTCGTATTGCGCTCCGACAATCCTTCTCAATCTGTCCTCAAGTCACCGGCGCGACAACAACTTCACTGCTCTCCCTCTCTCTCCTTCCCTCTCTATTTATCTTGTCTCCTGTCCAACAAGAGCCACCCATTAGAGCAAGCTCACGACATTCATGTGGAGTTTTTTCTCTTCATCTTCTTTTTGGAATTGAAGCAGTGGATTTTTACTCGAGGCTCCAAGGGCAGAATTACATCGAGGATATATCTTTCTTCTTCGGAATATACACCACCAGAGATAGAGCATTTGTTAAAACTGTGACTATATTTCTAGGTTTTTACACCTGATCGCATTATACAGAAATATAAATTAGGAGAAACATCTTTAAAGGACGTTATGAAGAAGATATTTTCGAAGTTCATCGACCGTTCCAGTTCTGAATGAAATCGATTTCAACTCGTTTGTGTTTTTGGTATAAACTTGGAGAGAAAAATATTCATTTGACATTTACCTTCGCTGCAGAAATATTCGTCGCAACCGACCGTGCCTTTTTGCTTCAAATGAGTGGAATATTTCCCTGAAACATTTCGTGTGCATGATTTGGAAAACGCTTTTCGGTACCCGTCAGTGTAATGGTGATGAAGTATCACTACCTCCAGTACAGGCGGCTTTTGCATGCCTCAGGTACGGCAGCTTTCTTACGGCTTTCTTTATCTCTCCTCGGCCAAGTGTCGGACGGTCAACTAATCAAACGCGAGTTTGGTCTTTTCGAATTTCTAAAAGATGAGCGAAATAAGTGTCATATTTTTTTTGGCACAAGTTTGGTCGCGCCACATGTCTCTGTCTTTACTATACATGCTGTAGTAATTTTGGGAATGTTCCTCTTTGTTTATGCAATTCTTTTCTTGCTAACTAAGTAGTAAAACTCCCATCTCCCTGGTCAAGGTACATAACGTGTATTGTAGATTGGAAATGTGTTCTTTAATACCACAAGGAGCAGATTTTTCTTTAACACTTATGCTTACTTGTGATTTTTTTATTTAATGGAAATAACTATCTTTGGTGTGGCATTTTGCACATGAGCATGGTGTATATATAATCATATATCTTACAGTTTGATTGAAAGTGCTTAACATTTTACTTCAGAAAAATCATATGTAAGTTTATTTATCTCTTTATTTCGAATTTTAACCAATTTTTATATATGTTTATGTCTCCACAGTTGACATTGATGGGAATCCAAAAGGTATGACTCAAGCAGTCCTGGGTGACGGTAATGACCCCATATCCCCTAGCCCGGAGAATGGTTACCATAGCAACAGTTCTACCATCGAGGACAGCGATGGAGATGACAAAGAGAGCTTCATGGGTGACGAGGAGGATGACATCGATGAGGTTGAGATGGACAAGAGGACATCCGATGGAGACGATGATGGGGTAGATGACATGGAACCAGACAAGGAGTTCCACCAGAAGAATGGAATGCATCATCATCATCCTCCTCATCACTTCAGGAATGGAGAGGTAGGAGCAGATGGTGCCATCAACCTGGAGGATTACATGAACCGCAGTGATACTGCCATCATCTACCCTGAACCTGTGGAAGACATGGATGGTGTCAGTGGAGATACAGATGACCCTGATACACCTGGTAGGTTTGAAATAATCTTTTCCCCATCCCCAGCCCCCCCCCCCCCCCTCATTCATGAGTGAGGAGGGGAAGGGGATATACTTGATTTACTATGTCAGTCTGTTTTAGAATGCCTGTCAACCCCTCCCCTCTTTAGTTGCAGATAAAATGCTAGAATGCCCTCTCCACCCACAAATGGACTCCGGAACTATTGTTTTCCAAATTTCAAACAGTCCAAACAATATCCCATGTGGTCAATATGGTTAGGTACCAGGGATATGTAAATCCAAGTTTTTATAAAATGAAGGGGGATGTGCCATACTCCTAAATCCATCACTGGCTAAATGTGCTTGCTGAATTACATGATTGTCGACAAATGAATGTGTCAAATTCTTCATCTTGCAAGAAGGTGTAACTAGATATCTCTCTGGCAGTGTTCATCGAAGCTTTATTCTTCTCTCTTGCCCCTTCCCTCTCTCTCTCCACTCTGTGAATGATTCCTCACGTTCTGGTGGGATTTTGAGGGATAGATTATTGTTTGATTGCACTCATCTCCAACATCCTTAGGTTAGACACGAGATCAGTATCAGTAGGTGGATGGGATCAGTAAACAAAGTACCTTAACCCCCACAATGAGATCAAGTTCGCACTAATCGTCCTGTTCCTTCATCATGGCTGAGTTCCCACTCCCAGATATTGTTCTGCATGAACTCAAGAAATATATTCATCTTCAGAGAGTCATTTGTCTGTGTGGTCCCTTTATAATTTTGAGCACTGCCTTTTGAGGCTTGTTTACACTGTGAATCATATTTAGTAGCAATAACATACTTTCCTTTTAGTATGATCATTTTCTGGAGGGAGGGAGGGGACAAGAAAGAGAACTTGTGCTGATATTGATAAAAAAAATCAGTTCCATAAGTTTATTGATCCGGATATCATCTGCTACTTTGCTGAAATGCTCAACGATCAAAGAACGTATAATAATTCTTGTGTAAACACATTCGAAAGCGAGATGCTCTGAATAGACAAAGCAGTAGACAACAGCAAGGAGAGGATAACATACCCCTGGCACACTATCAGTCTTATCTCAATTACTGCTGCAAATCAAGAAACAAAGAAACGGAATATATCATAACGGCCTCGCTGTAGTCACCAAGGGGATCAAGGGAAGGGATAAAAAGTGTCGTGTAACAGATGGAGAGGGGAGGCCAGCAACAATTTCATTTTTTGTTAATAACATGTACAAATAGGGGCTAAGTGGCGAGTTCCTGTCATTTTTGTATGTAGAATTATTGCATTTTGAGGGATTAAGGACTGCTGACAGATGTGCATGACAGATGAAAAATGAGAATGTTCCCTTGTTAGTACCTGGAAACGAGTATTTGTGACATGATTGGTAATTAGATAACAAAAATGATTTGAAAACATGATATCCTTTCTCACATTCACTGTGTTTGATGAGGACATCACACAAATATAATTTAGTTTCTTTCGATCAATTATTCTCTTTTGGTTCATTGATTCACAAGCAGTTTGGACAGAAAAATACAAAATAAAAGGGGGAATACAAAAGAATTTGTGCATTTGAGTGGGGCATTTTAAGACATATATGTGTCATCTCTCTCTTTGTGTGAAGTAAGCACTCAAGCTTTTCTTGTGTATACTTAGGACAAAGGTTGATTGGTTTCAGCGAAATCCCAGTCTATTCCCTTGTTTAATCAGATATGTGTTAATTGAAACTACTGGGCACCGTGCAGTTGAGATCATGAGATGTTTTGTTTATTACCCTAATGTAAGTGAAAGCAATTGAAAGGTGAATACCCATTTATCCCCAGGTACTTGAACAATTTTGAAAGAGGTGAAACAAATGTTTTATAATACACATTTAAAGTCAAGTGGGTATAAAAGCGAAAGTAATAATCTCATTTTATTAGTAATAAAGGCGTTTTGATATGTCCCAGTTAACCATAGGTGGAAGTGAAAGGAAAGATATTGCTACTCCAGATGTGCAAGTTAAGTTTTTATGGTAAGTTTAGGGGATTGTTTATAAGAGGTGTGACAATATAAATGGCAGGAAATGTCACTCATTTTCTTTTGTGTACTTTTTTAATTCTCTTTTGCAGGAGGAAATGACAACGAAACCGAAATTGATGGCGAGCTTGGAAAACCTGAAGATTGTCCGTACTGTGATCGCTCTTATAAGCGGCTCACCTCCCTGAAAGAGCATATCAAATACCGACATGAGAAGACATTCAACAATTTTTCTTGCCCGGAATGCAACTACTGCTTTGCCTACAAGTCCCAGCTTGAGCGTCATATGGCCACGCATATGCCAGGACGCAACCAAATCTGCGATATCTGCAATAAGGCCTTTGTGAACATTTACAGACTGCAGCGACACATGTTGACGCACACGTCTGGAAATCGGAAGTTCAAGTGTGGTGAATGTGGCAAGGCATTTAAGTACAAACATCATCTCAAGGAACACCTCCGTATTCACAGTGGAGAAAAACCGTACGAGTGCCCAACTTGCCTCAAACGCTTCTCTCACTCTGGGTCCTACAGCTCTCACATAAGCAGCAAAAAGTGCTCACCTGTTAAGGAGCAACCGCCAGCTCTGACCAGGATCGCTGGAGTTCCTCCAGTCAAAGTTATCAATAGCCTTCCCTCGCCAGTTTTGCAATCTCCTCTTAGTGACATAGATACTCATGAATCTCGACCATTAACTGAGGCAAAGAATAATGCACCAGCTTATATGACTCCTCTTCATATCAAGATTCCCAATGCTGATGGTTCTGTTCAGGGTCACCCAAGCAATGAGACACAGGACAATGGAAGCACAACTCCTCTAACAAGTCCTGCAAATGATGCTGTGAAAAAGGTCCTGCAAATTGTGGCATCTACTGTGTGCAAGCAACAGAAAGACGGGCAGAAAACAGACATCTCAAAACTAAAGAAAACAAAGACAACAAGTGACACAGCCCCAGTTGTTGCAAGTCCATTTGAAATCAGACCATTCAAACTTGAAAAAATGGCAGCTGTTACCCCCTTGCCAAAGGCACCGCAATCTGAAAAGACTCCGGAAGAACCAGAAAAGCCCAAAACATTCTTAAATGGAAATGGAGTTCATCAGGAGAAGAAAAGTTACAACATTGTGGACTACACTCTGAAAAAAGTGCATGAAGCTCAGGCTATCAATCGCTGCTTGGAATCACGTTTTCCTTCACAGATTAACCTAAATCCTGATAGAACAGGATGCAAGTATTGTGGACGAGAGTTCCACAGTCCTATCGATCTTCATCAGCATGAACGTTATCTCTGCGACCTCAATGAGGATGTGCTAAAGATGAAGCTCTTCAATGGCAATCCACAGCCACAACAAAGCATTGGAAATTTCACATTAGATCGGTATTACGAGATGCAGCAAGAGTTCTTAGCCCAGCACAAAAATGAGGGTTCCAACCCTGAAAATGATGAGGAGAATGTTAAAGAGGGTGAAAGTCCTAAGCAGATGTTGTCATCACCAAGTGAGAGTGAACAGCACCTGTCTCCAAAAGCCAGCCCCAAATCAGGAAGTCAGTTTTCCCCTTGCAATGCTGAAAGCTCCGAACCCGAGGCTGAGAAGACAACCGATATATCTAAGTTACTTGAGACCATTTCCAAGGCCCAAGAACAGGCTCTGCGTGCATTCTATGCCATGCAAGCGAAGCCTTCAGAAGATGGCATCGAAAAAATTTCAGTAGCACTCAATCTGCCTATGCAGCTAGTTAACAAGTGGTTCCAGCGCACACGTAAGCTCGAGGAGGAGGGGTCGGATCCATCGCTTAAGAGCTTGAGCTTAATGAGGCAATCCCCAGTTGTGACAGTTGTTCCACCCACACAACGCATCAAAGAACAGGCAGGAGCTCAAGCTATTGATAGCAAGGAGACTTGCGTCAAATCCCCGGGAGAGAACTGCGATTTGGAAACGGCTTCAGTCAGCAGCAGCAGCGCTGAGAGAGTGGGTGACGGCGATAGCCTCCCTCCTTCCCCATGCAGCAGTATTAATTCCTTACGTAGAGACCCCATCAGAGACACCTATCGCAACGAAAAAAGCATGGATGTCAGCCCAACAGGCAGTGAGACGGAGCCCAGTGCACGTGAGCGATTAGAGCCCATGGATAGAGATAGTCGATCCCCTGCTCGATCTCTGACACCAACCAAGGAAATAACAGACACTTCTCCTCTTGATCTTTCTTTGCCAAAGAGGAAAGCAACACCTCCACCTTCTTTGAGCAGGTCTTCCATCACACCAAAACTTGTCTATGGTTACAACTACTCAGCACTCTATTCTGCTGCTGCAGCCGCTGCTGCAAATGGATACCTCCTTCCCTCTGCATATGCACCGTCTGAGCCACTCCCTTCCAGCCTGTACGAGAACAGCATCAAAGCTCACAAGAGCAGGACCAGTCCAAGCCCTGGCAAGGCGACCACACCCTCCTCCACGGCTACCACCAATGCACCATCAGCATCCGATGCCAGCATGCTACTCAAGCGGTCGTATCCTGAGCCACTGTATGCCTACCTGCCCACCATGGGTGGCTATGCTGCCAAGAGGATGAGGTTTGCTGATGGAGTGGATTACCCTGTGGCTCCACCACCAGTCTATGGTTCTCATCTTCAGGTACCGGATGTCTACAGCGCCCTGGCCAAAACGGGATTTATGCCAAGTACAATGGCTCATCTAGGAGCTGCCTATGGACCAACCAATCCTTTCCTACCTGCAATGCTCAACGGAGGTGGTCTTCATCAAAATCATGGTGAGTTCATTGATTTTTCAGAGTTCAAAAAAAAAGTATACTGTATTTGCATTGATGCCAGAATTGTGACTAAATGGTGTGAATAACCATTGCTTACAGTATATCAATGAGGAATGTTTAGATAAGCTGTCATTAGTTATCCAAGTTATCATAAGTTATAACATGATTAGGTGAAGTGTAATTGTATATGGAGGCCATATCCCTAAATCACTGGGGAACAAAATTACTCTTTTTAAAAATTAACTCTAATTACAGGCAATTGACAGAGAAAAAAATTACTCAAAATTATGCGAAGTATAGACATTGAATTCATAAATTCATATTGTACATAATATGATTTATATTAACTCTATGGAATAATAACAAATGCCATTTCATGAAATAATAACTTTAAATTTTCTTTCATTTGCAATTTACAGCAGCAGCTGACAATTCATCAGACATCGCATCAGAAGACTCGCTGAGCGACATCGGCATCGGTCCCGGAAGAAGAAGAAGATCAGACAAGCCGTCGAGGACCTCATCAGGCCAGTATGCATGTTCACAGTGCCCCAAGACCTTCCAGAAACACAGTTCACTGCTCCGACATGTCTACGAGCACTCAGGTACTTAAGACGAAGTAAGCCATTTTCTCGAAACCTAGGATATCATCTTCTTCATCACCATAAACCTGATTTTCAAATCATCCAAGCATCTATTTTTATGTGTTCCGGAATCGTGATTCAAAAACTGAGGCTGTAAGAATAACATATTTCAAATTTCAAAAGCATTTATTTTTTTCTCTTCATATATTTTGGAATGCCATTCTGAGAAAGGAACTGGAACAGAAATTTGATCTTTAAAGACTGCACAAATGTATTATCAAGAAAAGATTATGTTTGTAAAGAAAATGAACATATTATACAGCCGTATTTCATTTTCAGCATGAATTTCTGAAAAGAAACAATCTGGAAATCTTTCAAAAGAAATTTACAAATAAGGGTGAACCCCTCAAGATGTCCTATTGTCAGACAAAGGTCTGTTTGAAGAAAATGGTGTTACATCATTGTCATGCAAAATACTAACAGTGTTTTAGCAAAAACCTGTATTTTGTGTGACTAATGCAGAATTCATTGTTATCTCCCCAGAGCAAAATCCCCTTTAAGCAGAGACTTATGATAGCAACAAAAAAAAATATTGTGATATTTTCCCACTGAGATGCTATCTCTTTGTATCCTAAACATCAAAATTATAAGCAGTGGGGAAAGAACAGATGTTATTCTGTGTCACATTTTTAGGTTGGTTTAGATCTGTAGGAAGTCAAAATGCAAGTCACTTTGAGTGTACCTTGGGTGTAAAGCCTAGCTCAAGATCATTTCTTTTTCGTGTCAGTAATAATAGTCAAGGTTGTGATTCTGATAGCACAGTCTGTGACCTTAACCTAACCATGCACTGCCACTTTGTCATAGAATAACAGATGGGGCACTTTTTCAAGTTCACTTAAAGTGTTGCAAATGTCATTATTTTCTTAAGAGATCATGTTTCTAAAGTTTAATCGTCATTTGAATATGAATATTTATCAACAAGAAGGTGAAATATTGAACATGAGTTATTATTTATTATTAGATAACTCTTTTTGTTTAATTATAACTATTATATATATTATGTTTCTTGTATAGCAAGTGAACAAACTTCATATTTTCTTTTTCTTTTCTTCTTTATCATAAGTGAACCTGAATTCTATTTCCAAGTTAAGTTTCTTTCTTTCTTTTTGTTCTGTTTTTTAATTTATGGTTCCTTTTTGTAAAAATATACTTGTATGTCCAGTGTGAATATCTGTCCAGTGTGATATGTTTCTGATTATTAATTTTGGTTTCATATCTCTTGTTTATCTCACAGGAAAGCGCCCTCACCAGTGCAAGGAATGCGGCAAGGCTTTCAAGCACAAGCATCACCTGATGGAACACTCCCGCCTCCACTCCGGGGAGAAACCCTACCAGTGCGACCGATGCCTCAAGAAATTCTCTCACTCAGGCTCCTACAGTCAGCACATGAATCATCGCTATAGCTACTGCAGGCGTGACGCTGTGGGCGCCACCGGCGGGCCCCACCTGGACGGTGCCGAGAAGGAGATGCTGGGTGAAGGGAAGGAGTCCATGATGATGGACCATCATCACCACCAGGGTGGCGGAGACGAGATGGAGATAGGGTTGGAGAGCACCGGTGCTATGATTAGACGGATGGAGGAGAAGCAGATGGCTGGGGTCTAAGTCGAGACATAAACGCAGTGATATGGAAGATTGATGATTAGAATTGATTATGATCTGGAGTGATAACATTATTCTTTCAGTGACTGGATGCAGAGCGGTTGTGAATCGAACAATTCATGAAATGTTTGAACTTGAAGGTTCTTCAATTTCTTTGTTATTATTCTAAATCCATTAACTATAATGAAGAAGTTAGAAAGTTGATCCAGGTGATAATGATGCTCATTCCTCTTCCTACCTTGACTTCAAACTTTCAAAGAATAAAAAGAAAATTTGGCTACAAATGCCTTATTTTAGTAAAGCTGATTAAACTATTTAAGACCTAACATGCGATCATATGGATAGTATTATAAACATTAAAAGATATATAGCAGAGAGTTCAGAGTTAAATGCAATATGTGTATTTTCATTGAAACAACTGTCTAGAAAATTTATATTTCAAGAGATCATGAGCATATTTTTCATAATTGATAAAATGAGGAAATAATTGTAAATCCTCATTTGGAAAAACTTGTAATTTAAATAAATCATCAACAGCTGAAGTGGAAAGACATCCACAGAAATAAATTTATAGCTTCAAGGATAAGGGAAGTAAAAGAATACTAAGAGATGAGTGGTCAAGAGGGGTGAAGACTATATAAAGAGGCAGTACATATGTGGAGTATATATATATATGATATGTTGAAAATCTATGTACTACTCTTCCTTCTTCGTGATGTATATATGATCAGTACATATAGACTCAAATATTTTTGCAATTTGAGCAGTTATTTAAACAGTGAACACAGGATAGTGGTACAGCTTTCCACCACCATTCACAATTTCTTCCACATCTTCACAAAAAGCTGAACTGTAAGTTAATGAATCACCGAACTTTGATAATCGTACTTGATAAAGTATTGTAGTTGATTTAGTTGGAGAAGTAGCTGTGGAAGTACATGGCATAGATGATTTTTATTTTCATGCCTCATTTTTATACTGAAATGAAGTTGGTCTGATAATGAAGGTGTAGGATCATATTATCTACATCATCAACGCTTGTGCAATCTTGGCAGACTGACAAATAAAGTGTTAAAGCACTTTAACCTACGCAAAATATTTTGTCTTGCATGGGAAAGAGTATTACTCTGGCAACTGAAACACAAACTTTAATTTTTTTTTTTGTTACAGGTTGAGTTTAATTATTTATATTTTTGAAGTGCCGATGTGCCATTTATGTACTTTTTCCCAATCTCTCATTCCATATTTATAATCTCTTTGAGAAATGTAAATATGTTACTTCTTCATTTCTGTCTGTCTCTATGTGTCTCTCTTTCTCCTCCTCCCCTATCTCTCGCTCTCTCTCTCTCTCTTTCTCTCTCTACCTCTCCCTCCCTCTCCTTAAGTGTAAACAAAAACTTCCAACTTTACCTAAAAAGTACATTTTAACAAAGGCAGTATAGTAAGAATTAACATTCAATGTAAATGGTTATTTGGCCAGGATTTTTTTTCATTCAATCAACTCTCTGTGTCAAGTAAGACTTTGCAACATTGTCACTTATTCTTACAGTTTGTTATTTTCAGTGTTGTCTTGTTATTTGGTATGTTTTTGTTTGTTGTTTTTTTTTTCACTGTAAGAATAGTTCAATATTTGGGTACTTAGTTGTAGATTTTGTTTCTATTTTCACAGAAGGAGAATCACACATCAAATACTTCAAATCTTCCATGCATGACTTATTTCCTCTTTGTATTGATTTCAGTGTTCTTATTTCTTTAAATTTGTTTTTCAAGTTGCCACTGGGTATATTGGGTAATGAAATTAGTGATGTACATGAAGTTGTGTATAAACTTATTTATTCTTGTTGATGTGTAACTATTTATTCAAAAAACGTGTAAGATATTTGTTGAGAAAAAAAAAAGAGTGGGCCTCTAATTTCTTTTTTTCTAAAGGTGGTCCAGCCTATTTATGTATTGTAGCAATGTTGCTATTTTGAAAAATAAAAGTCACAAAAATGTAAATTTGTCTATTTCCGTGATCTGCTGTTGTGCCCGAAAGTTTAAATACCAGTGTAGATGATATATTTTTTAGGTAATGAAGCCATTTTAAAAATGATGTTGTTGATCATGATGATGATGATGATGTCGTTGGTGGTGATGATGATAATGATAGTCGTGATATGATGATGATAATGATGATGGTAATGCTGATGAGATGATGATGATGATTATGATGTTTGTGATGATAATGATTATGATGATAAGTAGAGGTGTTGTGATCTAGTGGATAAGTCTCTGGACTGTGAATCACAAGGTACTGGGTTCAAATTCCTGCCACAGCACTAACATCCTTTGGCAAGACATTTGCCACACTCAACCCAGGTGTAGTAAATGGGGTGCCTGGTAGGATTTATTCCTTGAGTGCACTGAGCGCTCCGGTTGCTGGAAAAGTGCTTTGAATGCATAGAGACGTTATATCATAATGTGACATGCGCTATACAAGAATGGAATATTATTATTATTATTATTATTGTTGTCGTCGTCGTCGTCTTCATCATCATTATTATTATTAATCATTATTATTATGATGATGTGAATGATGCTCAGTCCTCATGATGCTGATAATGAGATTATGAAGACGAGCATATGATAAGGATAATGATAATGGTGAGGGTGGATGTTGATGATGATGATGATGATGATAACGATGATGATGAAAACGATGATGATATGAGAAAGACAATGATAGCAAATATCTGATAATGGAATACAACCCATCACTAACATAGCTGGGGGGGGGGGCAGGGGGCAGAGTGCCCCCCTGACAACTTTTTTTTTTTTGAGAGAGAGAATTATAGAAGAAAACTGAACCCCTCAAAATATTGAAATCGGATGTAAAATTAGAAAGTTACGGCATTTTTAAGTTTTGCATTATTTCTTGAAACAGTGATATGCATAACATGGGCAGTATGCACATGAGTGAACTGATGATGTCAAACACTCACTTTTCCTTATGTATTTTATTATACGAAACATCATATATTTCAATATTTTGCTTCAATAATGTAAAACATGGTTTGACTCCTTATGGAACATGTAAAATCATCATTATTGTAACTTATTTTGATACAAGGGAGAGATTCTTTATTATCATATCCATAAAAATTGAAATATTTGAAATTTCATATAATAAAATACATAAGGAGAAGTGAGTGTGTGACATCATCGGTTCACTCATTTGCATACCGCCCATGTTATGCATATCACTGTTTCATGAAATAATGCAAAACTTCAAAATGCCGTTACTTTCTTATTTTACCTCCGATTTCAGTGAAATTTTCACTGTTATGCTTGTTTAATTTTACTATTTATTCAAATCAACTTGATATTAGTGTGGACTTGGCCTTTAATACTGTCTTGGGCCCCAAGCTAGTTGAAGAAATAAATAACTTATCAATTTTGAAAGTAGATGGCGCAATTCATTAAATAGAAAGGGTACTTTTTTTCCTGGACCTGCTTTCTTTACAAATTTTGTTAAATTTAGCGTTGCATGGGCTTCAAATTTGATTGTTTCCACTAACCTTTACATATTTTTTTATCCTCATAAACCAAAAGCTGCATTGAAAAATTATTAGTTTCAATTAGAGAAGGGGAAAAAATGAGAAAATGAGATGGATTTGACTTTCATTTCAATCAATTTTCAAGCTAAAATGAAACATTGTCTTCAGTTTGAGAGGAAGTATTTATTATATACAAGGTGTTGAATGAGGGAGAGGGGGAGCGAGAGGGGAAGAAGATGGGAGAAGAGGGGAGAAAGAGGGAATGGGAGAGAGACAGAGAGAGAGAGAGAGGGAGAGAGAGAGAGAGAGAGAGAGAGAGAGAGAGAGAGAGAGAGAGAGGGAGGGATGGGGCGGATGATGAAAGAGTGAGGTGAGAGTGAAGAAAGGGAGAGAGAGAGAGAAGCTGACAAGGAGTTGGTTTCCATTCCCGAAAATGCAGGCAGCTATACACAAGCATTAAACGGAGGAAGAATGCATTCTGTCATAATTTCATCTTTCGAAATAAATAGAAAATTTTCTCATACAATATAGAAAACTAAAGACAAGAAAGGGCATTCACGTATTTTAAAAAGGCAGGGAAAGCGACGTATTAAAGCTTAGCGATTCGTGTAGTGGTATTGGAACCGATTCTTCGATGAATGACAAGACATTTTAAATTGTTCCTAGTTTAAATCTTTCAACGAACTGGTTTGCCAAATCAATTAATTAAAAATATCAATAAATACAATTTCAAATCAAAAGGGAAGACAAAAGAAAATGAAAGAAGTAAATGAGGAAGGATAGGAAAAGAAGGGAGTAATAAGATTTAAAAAGACTGATTGTAAGGAAATATGTACAAAGAAGAGGAAGAAGTAAAATCAAATAAAATAAGATATAATATAAAATTTAAAAAATATATAGGCTAGACAGAAAGAAGGATAGAAAAAATAGAAATAGATGATGAAAAGAGAAGACGTAAAAAGGGAACTGAAAATGTAAATACATAGATAGAAAAACATGATAAGAGAAGAAGTAACAGTGGCATAGCTACGGGGCATGGGGGCATGAGAGAGATGGATAGAGAGTGTGTGAGAGAGAGAGAGAGAGAGAGAGAGAGAGAGAGAGAGATAAGAGGGGAGGGGGTCGAGGGGGAGGGAGACGCTGAAAGAAACGTGAAAAGAAGACGCTAGTATCCCCTTCCACACCCTCTCTATATCTAGAGGCCTTCTTAAGGGGATGACCTCGCTAGTCATAAGGACCGCTTTCATAAGGACCACTTTTTCATAAGGACCGCTATCCATAACGCGTGACTAAATGAATAGCGGTTTGGTATGAATAGCCGTCCTTATGAATAGCAAGTGATCCCCTTCTTAACCCTTTCAGGACTGAAATTATTTCAGGGCTAAATTGATCACATTTTGTTCTTCAAATTGGCAACAATAATATTTTTCTTTTAGTGCTACATGGTTCAAATAAGGTGTAATGTCTTTGAAAACAATATACATGGTTAGAAATTTGTTGAATAGTTGAAAGAAATTGCCAATTTTGATGAAAAACAATGATTTTAAACCTCTCAATGTGTTGCCAATTTAAGGATCTCAAAGCTTAATCTAGTTTTTAAAATTCTTGGCATCAAACGCAATATGAACATGCAATAAAAATGGACATAGTGTGTGCAGAAAATTTTGCTCTTTCTACTCGTGCATCTTGTATATTTTTTAGAGCTCTGGATCAAAAGTTATTGAGCCAAACCACAAAATGTGGTCAATTGTCTTGAAAGGGTTAAGTAGCCTTCCACCCACTTGGTAAGATCAGTGCCCTATCCTCCAATGATACCAGTGCTCCTCAATACCCGGGTCCACGCCCACGACACTGCAAGGAAATATAGAAAGAGAGAGAGAGAGAGAGAGAGAGAGAGAGAGAGAGAGAGAGAGAAAGAGAGAAAGAGAGGGAGGGAGAGAGAAAAAAAGTCTGTCTCCTATAGGCTGTTCGCGTTCATGCGCTATCTCACTCTCGTCGTCCCCCCCCCCCCCAAAAAAAAAACAACAACAACAACAAACGCCAACTTAAGAAAAGGGGGGGGGGCGATAAAGCGGGGGGAAGTGCGAGAAAAAAAAAGCCTATAAAGGTGCTACGAGCCGTTATCTTCCTCTCAAAATTTGCTGAAAAGTCAAAGTTTTCGCGCTTCGCGAGAAAAGGGGGAAACTCCCCCTTCAGTCCTGCACTAACCTCTGTTACATACAATGCAGTATAGCAGTCAGAGCGTCGAACTAACTTTCCGTCTAAAAAAAAAGGTGCTATACGAGTCGTTATCTTTCTCTCAAATTTGCTAAAACGTCAAAGTTTTCGCGCTTCGCAAGGGAAGGGCGAAAGAGTCCCCCCTCCCTGCACTCACTCACCCCTGTTTACATACAGTGCAGTATTGCGTCCAAATAATTGAAAAGCAGTCAGGGCGTCGAACTAACTTTCCGCCTAAAATAAGGTGCTACGAGCCGTTATCTTTCTCTTAAATTTGCTAAAACGTCTAAGCTTTCGCCCTTTACGCGGGAGGGGGAAAACTCCCCTCTCAGCCCTGCACTCACCCCCGTTACATACAGTGCAGTTTTGCGTCCAAATAATTGAAAAGCAGTCAGGGCGTAGAGCTAGAGCTAACTTTCCGCTTTAAAAAAGGTGCTACGAGCCATTATCTTTCTCTCAAATTTGCTAAAACGTCAAAGTTTTCGCGCTTTGCGTGGGAAGGGGAAAGAGTCCCTCCCCCCCCTGCACTCACCCCTGTTTATATACAGTGTAGTATTGCGTCCAAATAATTGAAAAGCAGTCAGGGCGTCGAACTAACTTTCCGCCTAAAATAAGGTGCTACAAGCCGTTATCTTTCTCTAAAATTTGCTCCAATGTCTGAGCTTTCGCGCTTCTCGCGGGAGGGGGGGGGGGGACTCCCCCTACCTGCACCCCCCCCCCCCCCCCCCCCCAGGGAGCACGCTTTGCGTGCTTACCCTAAAATTAAATACTGGCTACGCGGTTGGCTGTAGCCGACGGATTATAATTAAAGTAATATTGGTAATGATGATAATGATGGTGATGATGATGATGATGATGATGATGATGATGATGATGATGAAATTATAATAATAATAATTATAATGATGATACTACTACTACTACTACTACTGACTGACTACTACTAATAATGATAATAATGATAATGAGGATAATAATAATAATACTACTAATAGTAATAATAATAACAATAATAGTTATAATAATAGCAACAACAACAGTGAAAACAATAAACTAATCATCATCATCATCATCATTGTCATCATCAAAATCTGGCCCATGCCCCCCTTTCGAAACACAAGAGGCAACTCCAAGAATGTGCCACCGCCACCCGATGTAATGAACTTGCTTGTTTTGTAAAAATGTGCCCCCAAAATGTGAAGACCCATTTTCTTTCTTTCTTTCTTTCTTTTTTCTTTCTTTCTTTCTTTCTTTCTTTTCCATTTTTTTTTTTTTTGGGGGGGGGGGGGGTTAAAATTTTCGGAATACTGTTCCCCTTCTTTAACAAAATCCTAAATCTGCCCCTGGTCTGGCAGTTTCCCATGTCCCATAGAGAAAGCATGCAGTCAACCCAGGATTTTTGAAAAGGGGGTGTTTAAGATTTAAAAAAAAAAAGACAAGAAAAAAAGAAAAAAGGGTGTGTTTGAACACCTAAAACACACAAAACACCCCCTCCGTACGCCTATGCTGGAAACTATCATATTTTGGTGGTAAAAAAAAATAGGAAGAACTCATTGCAGACGAACTGTAAACACGATAAAAACTATTTTCGAAAAATCAACTCAAGGCAATTTCAATAGCCCTGTCTGTCACCTTTAGAAATGTGCGAACATTACAATGGCGTATTACGTAATCCGAACCTGGTTTCTATGGGCAGTATAATACGCCTTTGAAATTGCCCTTGAGTTTATTTTTCGAAAGTAGTTAATTTTTATCGTGTTTGTAATGAAAAAGAAAATTTCAAAGACAAATTTCCTCAAAGCATGGAAAAATCAGGGGACTTTGTTGGCCCAAGTAGACAGTAGACGGTCTCTTAACTTTTTATCTCATGTGAAATCCATGTATTTCAATTTTCAAACTGGAAATAAGTTGAAATAATGATCCTGGAGTTTTGAAACTCCACAGGAAAAAATCAGGGGAAAATTTGGTAATTTTGTTTTCATGAAATGCTGGAAACCCTTATGTCATGTATGTGTTTATGGAAATTGATTAATTCTTTGTACATTTTCTTCCATTTTCTTGCCTGCTTTAGACTGTACCTCTTGGTACTTATGTAATCTATATGTCCCATTAGGGTGATCTATAATTAGACCTAGAGAACTTGAGTACAAAACATGAGGTCAAAGTATGACTGGAAACTATCAAATTTTGGTGGTACAGAAAATAGGAAGAACTCGTTACAAATGAAATGTAATGAAAAAGGAACATTTCAAATACGTTATATGCAAGTAGTTAGGAAATAACTAGAATTCGTTATACTTGTATATTATGTTGGAGGTTGAGGATAATGATAGACAAATGCATGGTCTTGTAGTTCATCACCATGTCATTGAACTTTTATAGAATGGTGTCCTTTCTTTAGCACATGTAGCGCATACACTCGCTCCGGAACTCTCAGAAGAAATATATACCAATCTGTCATAAGACTGGGGGAGGATCATTATTCCGGTAAGAAAGTTTTGTTTATGTTCGTGTTTTCTTCTAAAAATATCATTTGATAACAATATGTTATAGTGTATGTTCTGTTGAATATTAGAGTAAACAATCTTATCATATTTTACATATGTGTTATTTTGTATTAATCAGTAGAGAGACAAACTAGCCGAAATCTACACTGACCAGTGTTCAGTACAGTCCCATATGTAAGTTTTTGTGTTTTTCACTGTACTCTATGTAGATAACAAAGTCATAAATTCTAAATCTAAATTGTTATTAAAGTTAGATCACTTTTTTTAACAATGTCAATCAATCGGTTTAAATTTTTAAATCAAGCACTCATACTTGTATGCTTCTGCACTTTTCTAATAGATTTATTAGACTAACCACTCATAGCGACTTTACTATACTTCCACTCATGGGCCCTTGCCTATGACTATGTGGGACTGTGCCCGGGGGGGTCACTCGCAGACTGAAGTGGTACCCATGCGTGTCCAAAAAAAATGTTGAATAAGGGTCGGATTTCCGACCCAAGGCGTTGACGACGTCTTTGGGAAAAAGGGGTGTTTTTCAGTCTCACATTCGACGTTTTTGAGAAAAAGGGTTACCATTCAGCTGGTTCTTCGACATTTTTTAGCAATTCCTATCTTGTGTATACATTACATGCGGTATATTGCGTAGATTCTTGTGTCCATCCGTGCGCATACATCGTACAGTATATTGCATGGCATTTTCACGTTACGCACGCTCATCCTGTATATTATTGTCATGATTGTGCATATCGTATTGCATTCACAGGTGGTGCTATACTACATAGAGACTGTTCAAGTGCATTATCTTGTCAATGTACCCTCTTTGCGCTGGCACAGTGCACAGGGCCTAGGCAGTGCAGTATGCGTATGCATAAGCTGTCTGCTACATGGGGCTACAAGTTGTTAATTCGATCACGCGAGACAGAAATCACAACCCCAAGTACTGGTATTCGGCTTTCAAGAAGTAGTTGTAGCTTCTAGAAATGAGTCCAAAATGAGTTTTATTCTCATTTCCCATGATCCAGGTAATGTAGAATTAGCATTTTGTTGATTAATTGATGTAAAACGGTGAGCAAGAAAACCTGCTGGAAAGTAAATTCCAACGGGAGCAGAGGGACTTCTTCCCCAGCCCTAGCGGCCTAACTTTTGGTGATTACTGGTAGTGTGGCGCATTCACTCAATGCAAACTGAAAGTTCTTCATGACCAAGCATTTTTTTATTAGTTTTTTTTTTTAGAACTCTTAAGCTTCATCTTAGGTCTTTTTTGTCATTTATCTGTGATTGACTGCATATGGTCAGGATATTTTTTTTAATGTAATTAAGAACAGGTGAAGAAGCATATTTTTCCATATCCATGATATTCCAGGGAAGTTACTTTGACTTTGTCCAACTCTCAACTGTGTGTTTGTAGTTGGAATTGCCTGTCCAGAGTACCACTGTACCTATATCATGTATACCTGAGTTGAAATTTTATCTGCATTGATGGAAAACAGGCTGGGGTCGCAGAGCGTTTTTGAAAGTGGGGGGGGGGGGCTGATTTGATTTCCCTTGAATAATGACAATTTTGAACCTTTTTCGGGGATTTTTTTAAACGTGTCCACTCAAAAAAGTGGGAGGCAGCCCCCCTCCCCCCCCCCCCCACCTGTTCCGCTGCCCATGACAAGGGTGTCTGTCAGAGAATTTTGGAGTAAAAAAGATGCCCCAAAATGGTGATGACCTTTTTTTTTTTTTTTTTTTTTGTCTGAAATGTGCTTCAGCCCCCCCCCCCCACTTAAAAAAAGCTTCTACGCCCTTGCATTAAGGGGTACGTTTTACATTGTCTACGCCATTTACGTCGTTTATTTTACATTGTCATACTCCATTTAGGGGTATATTTTACATAATCTTACGCCATTTATGCCATTTAGGGGTATATTTTACATAATCTTACGCCATTTACGCCATTTAGGGGTAGAATTTGACACCAAGGATTACGCCATTTAGGGTCCAATTTTGAGGTGCTCGGACGAGCATGGGTACCACTTCAGTCTGCGAGTGACCCCCCCGGGGGACTGTGTCCAACATTCACTGTTGCAGCAGTCAAAAACAGACAACAAAATGGCTCTAAGCAAGATTTAATTTTCTTAAATTTGCTAATTACCTGATTCATGGACTCTTCAACTCTTACTGTGCCACAAATTAGGGGATTCAGAATTGAAAGTGAAATTTTAAATAATTATTTTCCTCTCCTGTATGAATGATCTACCCCATCTATCTTCAGATAAGCTTGTACATGTATAAGTGATCTACCCTGGAAAAAGGCCTGCTGATACACACAAAAGCTAATGAAGCCTATTCACCCATAAAAGCTAGTCTGGAGTACAAGGTTATCTTCAGATAAGCTTGTACATGTATAAGTGCTATACTTCGTGTGTAGACTCTAGGCAGTCATCCACCTCGACACTTTCAAAACACCACTGTACAAAAGTCACCAACATTCACTCATAATCGGCATTTAATTTACAAAAAACGACACCAACATATTCATGAAATACAATAAATTCAAATCACCGATGTTGGAAAAGATAATTCCAAAAATGAAATCCGTAATTTACCGTCACTTCTGGCGAAACGGGGTATCGCAAATCATGGTGTACATTTCCTGATTGCCGCGAGCGCTGACATCTCCCGCTAAAAAATTTGGTCGTTAAAAGTTTGGTTCCTATCGCGTACACGTAAGTCCCGATTTTCCGTTTGTGCAATCGTAGAGATTGATGTGCACGCGATACCAAGTTTCGTTGTGGACAAAATTTTATTGGCCGATTTAGTCTAAAAACATCGGCAGCAGGAAAACAACATGCGATCGCGAAAAAAATTTCTTAGGTTTTGGACATGAATTTGACTTTGGATTTTGTTGGAAATATCAGAAGTTCTTCCTAACGGCCATTGAAGGTAGGAAAGAGATTTTACAGCACTGAATTTGAAAGGAAGTATTTTAAACATTTATCTTACTTTTCCCCCCATACCTTAAGTACATGCGATAGAAAATGACTAGTATTTTTGCATTCGTCCCGCTATATGACCACTATAGTATTACGTGGTGTTAGACTAACCGCACTTTCACACACCATTCTCTCTACACACACATGAAAATATAATTCAAAAGTAAGAAAAACAATTGAAACTTACATTCAAAGCATTGATTTGTCCTCACTTTCCGCAGAAACCCCTAGAGATGGGGCTTATCGACAATCGTCCTGTAAATTTTCAGGGAAAGTAACTCGCATATTATTTTTGTCCCCAAAATATCAGTGGGGACGGGGGTTACAAGTAATTAACTTAAAAAGTTAGGACTTTATACACAATGCTAGGAAAGGCATGTTAAAGATAAAGTTGAGTTCTGGGCATGAGACTGAACTGTGAAAGAAACTGTCTCAAAGCCATTGGGAAATGTTGATATAGCACAACGCACGTCAAGGCAACATGGTTTTGAAAACTAAGCTGTATTTCAAGAAATTTCCAGTTTTAGATCTGGATATTTCATATGTCATAAGTTCAAATTAAAAAAGTGTCTGATGATTTGATACATTCGCCGATATTTAGTGTGTGTGACGCACTGGCCTGCTGTGGCGGTAGCTCCGTATGATTGGTGATCTCAGTGTCTGATTTCGCTGCAGTGGTTTGCAGTTGGATCGCATACGGGAGTTCCTGCATGGGATGCTGGCTCAGGCTGTTGGGATTTTGATCAGCGCTCACTTGATTAACTCTCAATTGAGTTTGTACCTGGAGCCGATGACTGATGCTGCTATGCTGCAAACCAGCTCTAAGACAAAGGAAAATGAAAAGTTAGATTGCCACGGCAACTCTATTTTGGGGGGATTTTTCTTTGCTCAGAAAGTACAAATATGAACTTCCATGATTCAAGTAAAAAGTGAAAAGAATTCCGGAATAAAGAGTTCTAAAATTAGATTTTGTCTTAAAGATAAAGTTGAGTTCTGGTCATGCAATTACATTATGATATAAACTGTCTCAAAGCAATTGGGAAAGGTTGATCCTGTCTACATAAGGAATCGTATATTCTGCAAGATTTTGGGATCATCAAAACTATAAGAAATTGACCCAATCTCGCTGAAAAGCACATGCGCTGCACACATAAATATGTATATGGGACTGCACATCCAATGTGGCATGAATGTTCGGCCCAAACACTTCAACTGTTTCTCATCATATTTCAAGTATGAAGGCATTTGAGGAGCAGTCCTTTTCAGGGGACATTTCTACTATGATGTTCCTCCAAACTGACATAAAAGGAATGAGAAAGCTCACAAATTATTTTTCATCTTTTCTTTAAGTGACTGCAGACCACATCATTCACTCTATATTTTTATTCCTATATTGCTTGTAAGGCAACCACATATTGAAGCCATGTGCAATTGATGAGCATCGACGAAATGAACTTCCCGAATAGACTACCAAATGGACTCCTGAAATTCCTCTCATAAATCTACATGTTGTTCATAAAGCTGAAAAAATATGATTTTGAGACATTTTAATTTGTAAAAACTGGCTTTTGATGTGAGCTGGATCGTATAATTTAATAAGCAATCCAATTGCAGTAGCTCACATCTAAGCCAGGCCATGAAGGCAATTGCCGGGGTGTGGTGTAGAACACTATAATTTGTGTGAAAATATTAGTCTAGATTCTACACCAAAATATTAAAACACTCTTGCTCACTGTAAACAGATGATATTGTCACTGACTGCATCTGAGTTAAGTAAAATTATTGTAAAAACTGAATACTGCTGTTTAAAATATTGAAAGCATTCATGATTTTTTTATGAAGAATTCAATATTTTTGTTATTTTGAAATTTATTGTTGTTAATAAAACTTTATCTGAGAATTGGAAGTGCGAAAACAAAATTATCCATGAGATGTTCACTGTTGAGTGTTTTTGAAATCGCAAAAGAAATGTTTCATTAAAAAATTAATGCTAAAAATATTACACTAATCACATTAAATATGAGGTTTCTTGAAAATACAGATGTTACAGAGTGACTAGGGATTGTGTTCTACCGCCCTACATGTATGAAAAACCAGAAACTTAAAGAAATGAGCCTGATCGGTTAAGAGTAGGCATTTTGTCTGTCCGTGACATTGAATATTTTATGGATTATAATTGTAGTAGGCGAACAAGGCAACCAAATTTCAACTCCTTCAGTGATGCCCTTCACAGTGACTCATAAAATAGCTCTCTGCAATTAAATACTTATTTTTTACAGGCCTTCAAACTTTCAAAATTTGTCAAGTTTCCGTCCGTGACTAACTGATCAGGCTCAAATTTATTTTTTAACTTCTTCATCCTTAACCATAACTGTCCCATACCTTGCAATTTTTGCATACAAAATTAATCTGAAGAATATTCTTTTTCCTCACAGATCTTGTAATGAGTTATATAAACATCTCAGAGAAACCAGCTCGCATGTAGATGGAAAGATCAGTCGTCTCTTCACCCTAGAAGATCCAACAGCTAGAAACCACTTTAAATGATTTTGTCATATTCCATGACCACATCTGAAGCCTTATCAGAGTTACAGGGTTGGGTTGAAGTCCAACGCCTTTCCACACTCACGGAGTCAACTCCAGTTAGAGGAATGCAGAGTAAGTAATAACTAGACCTTTGGTTCTGTCACTATCATTAGATATACTTAAAGTGTACCAATCATCAACAAATATTTTGCTCTGTATATTATGGGTTCCATGTCACTCTACTATATTCGATATATGAGCTTCAAATGTTGATTCTATAAAAAGATATTAACAAAACAGCGACTTGTGAGGAGACTAGTGCCCCCCCCCCCCCCCCCCTGTATGTGCTTGCATAGAATAATGGCCCGCACGGAACCAAACTCAAAGTTGGGTCCCGCGCGAGGGGGTTTAAATTTTTCCTTCATTTTCTACATACACCTTCACCATTAACCCATAGAAGGCCAGGTAAAGTGTTTTGAGGTTGATTTTATACATTCTAGCTGTACACAAATTATTTTTTTAGGTGATTGGTACACTTTTAAGGGGTGAAAATAATTGCTTGGTCTTTCTGGAGATGGAAATTTTGCATATCATCTTGTATGAAGGTGACATATTTTTTATTTTTAAATTTCATGAGACTAATTGTAACATTGGTTGTAAAATGAATATTCGAACAAAGGAAAGATAGCAATATTTGGATTCTAGTTGTATTAAGTCTATTATGCATTTATTGTTATAGGGAGATGTTATAATGGTGTAGATGATTCTAGGTTCTGACTAAAACTTTTCTTCAAATCACAGCTTCTCAGGACCCCCTGTCTCAGTTTCAGACAGAGACAGACGAGGGTTCCGCATCTGCTACAAATCAGGAACAACCAGGACAAGACAAAGATGCTCAGCTTAGAGTAGGGGAATTAGATAATGAAGAAGACACCTACCACAGCAGCAGTACTACAAACTCTTACAGGTAAACATGGATGTGTGTGTGTGTGTGTGTGTGTGCATGTGTGTGTGTGCATGTGTGTGTTATTCTGTTTTGGCCTATTGATTTGTATCAATCAGATGTCATTATTTACGCCTGGGGACCGACCTTTAAAGCTCTGGTAAAGTTTCAGTAAAAAAATTGGCATGAAACATGTTAAGCATAGTCCCATAACGCCTTGTATCAAAAGATACATATATGTGAGATCATTTGATATTCTGTCCATGATTTCCAGTGAATTTTAGTGTAAAGGAACACTGCCCTACGCTAGGACTTTTCCACCCTGACGACTCCCCTCTCAACGTTCTCAGCGCTTCGTCTGGAGATAGCATGTGTACAGTGTGTGTCATGTACTCATAGGTTTTACACTTGTGTGTAGTGCATGTTCACATTGTTTGAATTTACATCCCAGACCTAATTTAATCTAATTTTCATATTGCCTTTCATTTGTTTAATATATTCCTCTTGACTCTTGAGGACGTAAATCTTCTCATCTTAATTTTGCTAGTATCTTGCTATTTATCATCTACATGGAAAGAAATATGAAAAGTTTTTTAAGGGGTTACCAAAACTATACATTCCCTTTTGTAGGCAAAGACAGGGAGCTGATTCTACCACTAGACCAACTTATATCTCCTTGTAAACAATATCAATTATGACATATAATGGAAAGAAAGATAGACAATAGACTGAGAGACTGAAAGAAAAAAAATAAAGAAAAGGAGAAGGTATGGAAAATACCTTGCTCTGATAGCCCTGAAATCATATGCTTGTCTCTGAATACAGTGACAGCCAAATTACATTTTCAGTGGAAAATGTTGATGCTTTTGAATTCTAAAAGCAGTTTTACCACCAGTTATACGAGTTACACAGGATTGTATAATATATGCCCCTGCGACAGTTGCTCCACGATCAGTATCTTATACTAAACTGAAATATTAACTTCAACCCTGTACCACAATCTCCAACCCTAAAACTAATCTACTATCCAATTTCAATCCTAACCCTATATCTTTGACAAAAAAAAATAAAATGTGGGAGCACTGTTGCACAATCGTGGTCTATCTAAATTTTAGTGGTTAGACATTGTACTCATCTTGTACAATTTACCCATGCCTTTTTGGCTTGCAGTTACAAAAAGCAATGAGGCTATGAAGAACTTGCTGGCTATAGCAATGTACATTAGGTTTCCCAGCTATCCTGGAAATTAGGGAAGACCTGGTAAATGGGATTCCCCTCTTCCAGTCAGGGAAAAGCCAGGGAATTTGATTAAAAATTCCTCAAATCAGGGAAAAATTGGGGGATTTTGTTAGCCCAATTAGACAGTAGACAGTCTCTTAACTTTTATATCATGTGAAAACCATGTATTTCAATTTTCAAACTGGAAATAAGTTGAAATAATGATCCTGGAGTTTTGGGACTCCATCAGGAAAAAAATCAGGGGAAGCTCTGGTAATTTTGTTTTCATGAAAAACCCTGTGTGTATGCACTCTTGGACATTGATTAATTATTTGTACATTTTCTTCCCTTCTTTAGACTCTACCTATTGGTACTTGTATAATGTACCTAGGTCCATTCTAACATTTACTCCATGATTCGTGTATACCACGTCCTGTTTTACACTGCGTCTCTTTAGCACTTTATGACCTCATTATTTCCTGTTGTTGTCACTAATGTAGTCATACATGTCTGCAAGTGAGTATTCAGTTTCAGGAAGCTTGACCCCTGCGAGAGTTTGATAATTAAGCTTTGTGTTTATGCAGTTAACATTAAACCTCAATGCATCATATGTTACAACTGATTTTCACCTACACACACACAAAAGAGAATATTAATTGCAAGTATCCAAAAGGGGATATTTGGAATTATGTGATATTCTACTATGTCATTGTGCTATTAGTCAACTGGTGAAAGTAAAAAGACAAATTACTGCAACACTAACTTTTCTTTGCAAGACATTCTTTCAAAGGTGGATTTCAAGAACTATTTGTTCCATTAACTTCAAACTTGGTACTAGTATGTATCACCATAGGAAGACAATCTGGTTAGATTTTGGCAAATGTACGTCAAAGGTCATGGAGGTGGGGGATGGTAATTTTGAATTGAATTGAATTGAAAAGGTTTTGTTAATATTGCACTTTGCAGCCAAAAGGCTGAATTGTGTACAATTCACAAGTTCTGCAATGACATGGTGTAAAACTGCTTAAAAAACAACAAATTTGGTAAAAATACTGTTTACATAAAGTCTAGTATAACAACAACTGAAGGTTTATGTGTGAAGATCAAAGGTAAAAGGTAAGGGAGATCAAAATATAAATGAGAGAGAGAGAGAGAGAATAATGTAATGAAGGAGAATGTAAAAGAATTGATTGTAGAAATCACAAAAGATCAGGACTACAAAAATGGAGTTAGGATTGAAAAAAAAAAGAGTTTAAAAAAATGATGAAGCTTGACAATACTTTCAGTGTATTTTCACTTGCAACAAAATGTTTCAAAATATAAATGATATAGTACTGATCACCAATGCACAAAAGGGTTAGTAATAAGTTGAGAAGTTTGGAGGGGCATAGAAAAGAGTCAGAGAGGTAAATTCTGAAATTGCAGGTTTTTGCCTTGTTAACAAGTATATCTCAAGAACCATTTGTTCCATTAACTTCAAACTTGGTACGAGTATGTATCACCATAGGAAGACGATCTGATTAGATTTTGGCAAATGTAGGTCAAAGGTCATGGAGGTCATTTACCATGAAATTTCAGGTTTTTGCCTTGTTAACACTCTCTTGAACAATTTGAGCCATTAAATTCAAACTTGGAACTAGTACGTACATGTATCACCATAGTGAAACAAACTGATTAGATTTTTGTTCATGGAGGTCAAAGTCGACAGGTCATGGATGTCGTTATATGTGAAATCAATGGGTATTTTAGCTTTGTTATCACCATATCTTTACTATTATGTATTCATGACTAGGAGGAGATAAAGTGATCAGACTTTTGGGTTATAAGGTGTAAGGTCCAATGTCAAAGAGGTCAACTAACATGTAATTATAGGCTTTTTATTCTGGTTATCACAATATTTCAAGAATAGTTTGAACCATCAACTGAATTTAGGTGGAGGCATATAGGAGATGCAGTCACATTCATCTTGTTTCCCTTTGTTTTTTTTCTGGATCCGCCTGTGATTCATTAACATAGTAAAATGATATCTCGTTGAAAATAATTATAATGTGAGCTGTGTGCATCCATATTAGGATAAAGAATATCAAATTACAATTTTTTTTCAACGTTGACTATTGTATTCATTTACAAAACAATTTTTTCTTTCAGGGATGAATGGTTTCGACTATTTGAGCGTGATGACTACTTGACAGTGGTACGGCAGGAGGGTAAGAAAGGCAGATTAAGGAGCAGCAGGTTCCGCAGTATCTGCTGGAAGGTGAGTGAAAAGAGTGATAAAGCTACCTGTATATAAAGACCACTCAAAGGAGTGGTCTATATAGGCAGGTGGTCTTTAGGTACAGGTTCTTTTTCTACACGTTCAGTGAAAAAAACACTGCACTGTAAACATATGTACAGTGAAACCTGCATATAAAGGCCACTCAAAGGAGACAAGAAAGGCGGTCTTTATGAGCAGGTGGTCTTTATGTACAGGTTCCTTTAAAGGGATTGATTAACTTTGCCCAGGATTTAAAAAAAAAAATCACTGTTCCAGCTAATGCTGTAATCATAATTGCAAACCTTTAGGTCAGACAGGAATCGCCTGAGTTTTATAAGCTGATATATATCACGATATTTACGATCGAACACTGATGTCGGGATAGAGTACCACCGAACCCTAAAGAACTCTTACGGTTGGCATACCTCGCTCTATCACAGAATACCGTACGGGCTGAAAACCGCTCTGAAATCGCCAAGCGCTGGTACTTGGTTTTTGTGACTGCAGCGCAGCGAAGAAGCCGAGTGACTTGCGCTAGCGATCGCTAGATTTTTTCTCTTTTTTAGGATAGTAAACGGGTTCTATTTTCTCTCATACTTTTAGATATCCTTAATTATATATGTAATTAGAGGATTGCACACAATTCACTGGCATTTGAGATGATTTCACAATTTTTCACAAAGTTAATCAATCACTTTAATACACATTTCAATGAGAAACACTTTTCAAGGGAAACAAAAATTGTGGTCTTTAAAGACGGGATCTTTCTATACAGGCGGTCGCTAAAGCAGGTTCGACTATAATTGCTGCTACATGTGAATGGGAGAGACAAATGGAAAGCTGTATCAATGCAGTCTTAAAGACTTCCAGGACTCTGTTTCATAAAACTTGTCATCAATGACAAATTGCAATAACTGTTATAAGCTACTGAAATCCTTGCATCTGATTGGCTGAGAGCAAATTTGTTGGTAAAAATCACCGACAAGACACCTGATGAAACGCCCCCCAGGAGCAGTTTCATTTACTTGAGACATATAGTTTGGGGGTAAATTGTGCTGGATATTCTTCAATCAGTTTACAGGTGTATGTTGTATCAGTAATTTAGACCTAGAAAACATCACCCTGACATTACACATTCTTTCTCTTTTGGTTAAAAATCAGCGAATTCCTTTTTGAACCCCTTCTGTCTCGCTCAAGATCTACCTAGAATGCTTACCCGAAGACAGGACAGCTTGGCTAGAGTCTGTGAGAAACAACAGGAAGAAGTATGAGGGATTTAGAGAGAAGCATATACAGAGCACGAAAGAAGGATTGAGGGACAGTGCAATGGATCCCACACTCAATAACCCACTATCACAGTTGGAAGAGGTAAGGGTATGAAAGAAAGGAAGGAAAATAAGTGGGTGGAGAGAAAAAGAAAAAAAATGGGTAGATTTTGCATGAAGAAAACAAGTTTGTTTAAAACTAAAACCAACAGTGTGGATGGAGGGATGGCAAAAGTTAAGGAAGGAAAATCCAGCGAGAAGAAAAACAAGATTTAAAAAAAAATGATATGGAAGTTCAGATTCTAAAAAAATAAAAATAAGTTTCTTTGTTGAAAAAAATTGAGGGGAAATGAAAAGCTCTACATCGGGAAAGGGATAGACAAGGAGTTGACTTCATGTGAATTGAAAAAAGTTTCTTAAAGAGAAGGTGAGAGAAAATGAAATAGGAGTGGAGAGAAAGTGATACATAAGGGTAAATAGCTAAAAGAAACCTTTTCTATTGCAAAGAGGAGGGAACAGCAGGTGAGTGAGAAAGAGAGAGAGAGGGAGAGAGAAAGAGAGAGAGGGAGGGAGAAAGAGAGGGAGAGAGAAAGAGAGAGGGAGAGAGAGAGGGAGAGAGAGAGAGAAAGACGGAGAAAAGAAGGGAATGAAGGAAGAGAAAAGTTGAGGTAGAGTAGAATAACAGAAAAGGGGAAAACGTTTGTGGATAAATAGATGTGGGGGAGAATATGAAAGAAGGGGGAAAGGAGTTTAAGGGAGAAAGGGAAAGTTCAGGGTAAAAAAAACAGAAAGAGAAATTGGGTCCTGGTTTAACCCTTTCAGGACAGGAATTATTTAAGGGCTAAATTGATCACATTTTGTACTGCAAATTGGCAACAATAATATTTTTCTTTTAGTGCTACATGGTTCAGATAAGGTGTAATGTCTTTGAAAACAATATACATGGTTAGAAATTTGTTGAATAGTTGAAAGAAATTGCCAATTTTGATAAAAAACAATGATTTTAAACCTCTCAATGTATTGCCAATTTAAGGATCTCAAAGCTTATTCTTGTTTTTAAAATTCCTGGCATCAAACGCAATATGGTCATGCAATAAAAATGGACATAGTGTGTGCAGAAAATTTTGCTCTTTCTACTCATGCATCTGGTATATTTTTTAGAGCTCTGGATCAAAAGTTATTGAGCCAAACCACAAAATGTGGTCAATTGTCTTGAAAGGGTTAATAGAGTTATAGTGAAAAAGATAGGAAAGAAGAAAGTAGAAGAAAACTCTAAAGGGAAAGAAACCAGTGTATGATTTTAAAAATGATTCAAAAAATGAATAAAGAAATAGAGGAAAGGTGGGGGATGGTAAATGAGAGAGAGAGAGAGAGAAAAAAAAATGTAATGAAGGAGAATGTAAAAGAATTGATTGTAGAAATCACAAAAGTTCAAGGCTACAAAAATGGGGTTAGGATTGGAGAAAAAAATTAAATGATGAAGCTTTACAGTACTTTCAGTTTATTTTCACTTGAAGCTAAATGTTTTGAAATATAAATGATATAGTACTGGTCACCACTGCACAAAAGGGTTAGAAATAAGTTGAGAAGTTTGGAGGGGGATAGAAAAAGCCTGAAGCTTGACCATACTGCACAATTGTTCATATGAAACATACTTAAGTACCTTGAAATTGTACAATTGTGCACAAAGACCAGATGAACTAAATAAGTGAGTTTTTCAATTTCCTGCTTGCTCGCTTTCAGAGCCCTTGGAACAAATTCTTCCAAGACAAGGATTGCCGGACAGAAATCACGCAAGATGTGGTCAGGTGTTTTCCGGAGATCGCTTTCTTCAAGAGCCAGAAGATCCGGGACATGATGGTCGACATCCTCTTCTGTTTTGCCAAGGAAAATAGCCACGTGCTATACAAACAGGTCGGTAATGCTCTCATAATGGATTGAAGGATGTATTGACAAGTGGTCAGTTGCAGGAAATAAAATGAAGTATGGTCAGTTTGAGTGAAGTGTCGTGTCGTAAGAAGATATAGGGAAGAGATGCGATGTATTATTATTAAGAGATACACCTCTTATGTTTGTTCAACAATTTAATTGCAGTGTTAAGCACATTATTGATCAAAGGTGGAGGCTGGTGGGCGGGGGGATAGGGGTGTGAAGTTAATTCTCATTACCACATGTTTCTTTTTCTTCTTGTTTCCTTGTGGGACCACTTAAAAAGTGAATATTAAATTGTTGAGCCTATCCCTGATGAATACCCATCATCATTAAAAGTGTCTTGAATCAATCACATCTACAATTCAACTGTAATTTGATTTTGATATACAGCTAATTTATTTTACCCAATTCTATAGATTTCTACAGATGGGTCATCATATTATGATAATAAAGATAATTTACATAAAGTGAAATGAAAATATGTCATGTACATATGTATATGAAACTTGAACAAATTTTGAGATTGGTCCTGAAACATGCCAAATTTTCATGCCACAAAATGATCGAATTTTAACACTTTTGCTTAGAAAACGGCCGAGAGCAATTTGCAAAAGATTTGTGGTCTCAAAAGTTTCTGGTTTTGCAGTACCTGATTTGCATCTAGTTTCTTTGACAAACATGAATTCATGCGAATTATTTTGAGTTCATTCATGTTATGTTGCTCATGTATGTTCTTTCGTTTAGGGAATGCATGAACTCCTAGCGCCACTAATGTTTGTGATACATTGTGACCAACAAGCGTTCCTACATGCCAAAGAGATGGAATCACAGCTGTAAGTATTGAATGTCTTACATTCAAGGATCTTACACTCAATCCTGCCCTGGCCAGCCACCTGTATAGAAAGAACACTTGTCTATATGGACCACATTCCCCCCCCCCCCCCCCTTCAGTTGTATTGGCAGCTCAATTTGCTTATTCGCAAAAATCAAACCTTCACTTAAATAAAAGCTATTCAACTATTTCCTAGTTGCATATAAAACCTATGCACACCTGATTGTTGTCATACCAAGACTAAAATTTACTGCCTGTTTGATGAAATATGACCCTAACTGTCAGTTTCAGAATGGAGTGAAGAAGTGTTACATGTAAGTCAAATACAAGCTATTCTATAGTAAGAAGCCTTTTCTCGAATTTCACAGCTTAATGTGATATCTAGATGAAGAGAATTTTAACTAGTGTGTGTCCCGGATAAATCTGCACAGTAAGGCTGATTTGTTGCGTGTGTTTACATTAGATATCTAATAACTTGTATGTCAGTCACTGCATGATACTGCATGATTTATAGAACATTCCTCTCTTTCTTTTTTTTTCCCCCTAGTGAAACATTGTCTTGAATTCAGTGATGTATTAAGTTCTTGATTGCTCTCAGGCATAATAATTTCTTGTTGAATTGTGCATACAATGTATTTTCTGTACCTATTTCTGATATATCATCCCCTTTCTGTTTTCTTCATGCCACACCAATGCTGTACAATGTGCAGAGTTGTTGGCCCCAATGAAAGGTTGTACATTATATAATTATTTATTCGAATCCATATTTCAACCAAAAAAAAAATATCCATTTGCATTCATTCTTTTTCATTTTTCATAAATCCATCCAGTCTGGTTGCTGTGTGATTAACATTTAATCATCTACTCTCACCTGCCTCATCCTAGACATACACAAAGCATTCTTTGAAATTGACATCATTTCTTGTGTGGGCCTTTTATTCTAACATTAGTCAAACCCAGATAATGATATAGAAACACAGTGGAAGAGAAAAATGATGTGGGGTATGGTAATAACAGTGTAAGTTTCTTTCACCCAGCCTGTTTTGTTTTTTCCACTTTGAAAGAGGAACTGGTTTCACTATTAAACTTATTATGCAAGTTTTCGTCTTGGAAAATTTAGTAGTAACTGCTGCTCTTTTGCATATTTACGGCACTGAAGAAGAGAGAGGTACAAGTGAATGATTTTGTATTGGCGTCTTTCACATGTCCACATATTTTGGCTCTAATATCGCAGGTGGCAATGCAAGCAGAAAAGTATCTGCTGTATGCAGCTTGAGCAGCAAGGCAGCATGCTTAAATATGTGGGTCCAACATGCATTAATGCCCTTCTGCCACTAAACAGGCAGTGTTTGGTTATGGTTTCATCTTACTTTATTCATATAGTATTTGGAGGTAAATCATACAATGTGTGGGAGTGTAGTATTTCACTGGGTGTATAATACTTCGTTGATATTTCAGTGATATGACAGTCTATACACAATTTTAAATCTAGTTCGTTATGTTCTTTAACCCATAGACTATGGGAACTAGGTGGTTCCTGTATTAAGCCTATGAGAGTTAAAGAATTCAGTAGTCACCGGGTTAAGTTCACTGCACACTATACGATCCATTGATGATCCAATTTTCAAAGAAATTGCAGTTGCATGTAATACATATTGAAATTTAACCAATACATTCTTTTTAATTGAGGTTCTAAACAATGACATGAATAGTAAAATCAAATTTTGGTGCATTTTAAACCTTCCAGTTGGAGTAAATTCTAAATCGGCTTCATGCAAACAAATGGTCTGACGTCTCTAAGATTCGAAGCCAATTAGGCTTTTCCTTCTACATGTACAAGGAGGCGTGGAATATTCTGAAACTTCAATTTTATTATTCATATGACTATTCAGAACCTTGATCATTAAGCTTTTACATGTTTGAATATTTCTTTCAAATGCTATTGAGAATTCTTCCCAAGTCGCATCGCATTAAGATCATGCAGTGTCATGGTTTCATTAATGCTATCAGTTTCTGGGATGCTTGCAGGCAATCATCTGTACTTATATTGACATTCATATTCATCGGAAGTTTTAACTTCAAGAAAATCTTGAAACATACATTTACATTGCCATATTCACTGATTTTAATTACCTTTCCTGTGGCTCATCAAACCTTTGTTGTGTCAATTATAATGAGTATCTTTATATTATAATAGATTGCCTTTAAATGAAGGTCTTTTTTTCCTTTCTCTAACTATGACTTTGTTGTTATTAATGGCAGTTTAAATCTTGACCTGTACTGTTAAGTCGCTATTCCAGCTCTCGATGCTATATTCTGAAAGAAACGATCGTGATTATAGAGCTTAGTACAATGGATTTCTTTACTTCAGTGCTATTCTGTAAAATGCAAGAATTGCAAACTCCTGTTATGCGCCTTAATTGACATTTGTATGAGCTCTCATAAAAATCACAAATGTGTTTCCATTTTTGAAATACTGCAGTTCACTTTAGTAAGATACAGTGTTAAAAGCTATGGTACTTTGCTACATACAAAAGGAAAAATGATTTAATTACATTTTTGCATATGAGTTCCATCTCTCATTTAGATAGATCAGTGACATAAATAACATCATTTTATTTGTGTACATATTTGTTAATGAGTCATATGCCTTTTCTTTTTGCTATTTGAATATAGCTATATCTATCGTAGGTTTGAAAATGTTATAAGAAATACAAAATTAGAAGTATATTGTAGGTGATCATTATGTATTTTTTCACTAATCTTCAATTTGCTATGCTATTTCCCCTTATCTTCCCTTACAGAGATATAGTGTCAGAACTAATGAATCCAGATTACTTGGAGCACGACTCATAGTAAGTACAAGTAATTTAGAACTTTCTTTCAAATGAAAAGTAAAACTATGATCCCTTTGTTCCTTCTTAGTGGCTGAGGTTTTAATTTCAGAAATCTTTATGGAACTAATGTCCTTGAGAGAGTACTCACTATTTATATATATATCTCAGATGACAAATAATTGGTTTTGATATTACAAATGATTATTTTGCAAATCATTTTAGTTATTGTTCAAACAAAGATTTATCCTATTTTCTCTAAGTATCTTTACCAAACACATGAACATGATCAACTTTCCCTCTTTATCTATTAGATATTTCTTCATTATCCATTACTTCCTCTTTCTCATATTTTTTTGTAAATGAATATGAGTTAAACCACTTTTGAATAAATGATATGAAATATAACCACTTTTAGATAAATAATATGAAATAAAACCACTTTTGAATAAATAATATGGAATAATAGGTTCAAGTAGTATGTTTGTTAATATTTCTTCAAGCTGCTTTTGTTACAAATGTAACAAAATACTTTCCATGGATGTTTACAAGATCAATTTGAAAAGTTGTGAGAAAGTACATAGTCTTGAAGTCCTGTTTTTTACTCTTTTTTCCCCTCTCTCTCTCTCTTTTGAACAGCACCCTCTTCTGTCATCTGATGGAGACGGCTGAGCCCTGGTTCCATCACGGTCAGGACTTCCCTGCTCCTAGTGGTTTCGTCCAATCGGAGCCCTTTGCTAAGCCAGAGGAGTGCAACCCCTCCTCTCCCCTGGTCAAGAAACTCAACAGGATACGAGAAGTTATCCTCAAGAAGCACGACTTTGAGCTCTACACCCATCTCAATAGGCTGGATATACAGCCTCAGATATATGGCATGTAAGTCACATGCTCTTTTCATCACACTAGAAGTCTGGTCAACCGGTTCTGAGGTTGAATATCGGACAGAACAAATGGTTAAGAATTATTCAATTACGAACAGAGCAATGATGTAGATTAATTTCCCTCAAGTGATATTAAATCAAATCAAAGCAATTATTTGCACTATCAAAGCACATTACAAAAATCATTGACATGTCATTGTCATGAAAATATGGTAGTGATGAAATTGTGAAAAGCACAAAATGACCTCTTTTTGTATATTTGTATGTTTACTGTATTATTCCTTTTCCTTGGTAGTTTATGTTTAGAAAAAGGAAAAAATAAAGTAAAATAAGGCTCGATTATTCTGCTTTTCTTGGCTTCAGCTAATAGGGTTTCATTTTTTTCTTCATATGATGGTGACCACCCTTCTTTAATTCTGAATATGAAGCTGATTTTCTGAAGATATTTATGTATAAAATGTACAAAATCTGTATGACTTTAATTTGAATGGTTATGGTGCTATCTTGATTTTCTTTAAAATAATTTTGTACTTTGATTTATGATGATAGTTTCTACAGACCATAATAGTGTTCATGTTTCAAGGCCCAGCCCGCTATGTGTGGAGCATTGTTGAATAGTGGTTCATTCACTCTAAATCAAAAGGTTGAGGGTTCGAATCTCTTCCCAGTGCATATACCTTGGACAAGGCATTTATCTACAGTTGTCTCTCTCCACCCAGGTGTAGAATGGGTACCTGGCAGGATTTGTTCCTTGAAATTATGCACTGTCTGCTGGAGCTAAAGCTAGAGTAATAATATACAAACCCTTTCAGAATGGCGATGAATAGTTCTTTTTACACATTAACATTATTTTGGTCGCTCACGTTTGTGCAGAAATGATACAGTACTGATAACAATGTTTGCTTTCTTGACTGTCTGTTTGACAGACGATGGTTGCGGTTGTTATTTGGTCGCGAGTTCACATTCCAGGATCTCATAGTACTATGGGATGCCATCTTTGCTGATTCCCCCATGCTGGATCTGGTTGATTACATCTTTGTTGCCATGCTTCTCAAAATCAGAGAACTATGTAAGTACCCCTCATAGACATACCCGCTAATAGATACTGAGCATGTGCTGATGCCATAGACAAATGTGAACACTGAGATTCTACCTCACATTTGCAACATAAATTTCTTTTATCTCTGAAGAAAAATTTTGAATGTCCCTGCACCCTAGATATAATTATTGCATATATATTTTTCTTATAATGTTTACAGAAGCCCTGTATAAAATAGATCTGTTCCTTCATCAACAACTAAAAAACAGAAATCTATGAAATTATTAGTATAAAGCAAATGGAAGAGATGCTCGATAGGTACATCAAAGAGTTGCCAGTTTGCATTTGATGGATCACAGCTTCGAAAATTCATAATTTCCTTATTTTTTTATTGGATTTTCCTCAAACTTTTACCGATCTGCTTGATTTATGATATCTGTTCGGACAACAATTGCTCCGCTGTCAATTTCCTAAACTAACCAAATTCTTAACTTCAACCGACGAAAAACGCCATGAGCACGTGTCTCCAGAGAAAATGTTGGATCGCCTATCTGCTTCTCTCACTCTTCTGCTTTCATTACCGATAAAACCAATTTAATTTTAGGGCGGACTTCACCATTAAGTGAATCAGTGATTTTACTTCATGTTGATTGTTTGTATTCCGTACTAACTGCAGAGTATGCGCACCTGTCACCGGAGAAAATGTTGGATCACCTATCTGCTTCTCTCGCTTTTCTGCTTTTCATTATGGATAAAACCAGTTAAATTTTAGGGTTACTTCCCCTTTAAGTGAAACAATGATTTTACTTCATGTTGATTGTTTGTATTCAGTACTGACTGCAGAGTATGCCAATTGCCTAATGTTACTGATGAGGTATCCTACAGTAGATGACATCCATTACCTAGTCAACAAGGCCCTCCATCTTAGAGACCCTAAGGTAAGTCGAGGGTTCATAGGTACCTGTACGTGAAGATATTAATCCACATTTTCCAGGTGTAAATGAGTACCTGGGGAGTGTTTCATGAAAGGATTTGTCGGATATTTTTTCCGACAAGTGTTATAAGCTACTGAAATCCTTGCATCTGATTGGCTGAGAGCAAATTTGTCAGTAAAAATCACTGACAAAACGCTTGATGAAACGCTCCCCAGGTATGCTTAAAGAGAAGGTGGAGTCCTTAGAAAGGTGAAAAAATATTTTGTGAGCTTTCTCATTCCTTTTATTCAGTTTGGAAGAACATCATAGAAGAAATGTCGCCTGAAAAGGATTGATCCTCAAATGCCCTCATATTTGAGATATGGTGAGAAATAGCTGAAGTCTTCAGGCCGAACATTCATGCCACATCTGTGTGCAGTCCCATATACCCATTTCTGTATGCAGTGCATGTGCTTTTTTAAGATTGATGTTGGGTCAATTTCTTATCATTTTGATGATTCCAAAACCTCACAGTATATAAGAAATTCTTATTTGAACATAATCAACCTTTCTGAATTGTTTTGAGATATTTTATTTCACAATGTAATCACATGACCAGAACTCAATTCGTCTTCAAGTGCTACATATTTGTGCTGAGCATAGAGATATAATCAGGGTAAAATACATTGTGTTATCGCTTTGAGCAGTTGAAACTTGAAAGGTGCTATGTAATAACAGTTATTATCATTATTCATTTCATATACTGCCTTAGCAACCACCTGTATAGAAAGACCTTAGGTTTTATGAAGACCACATTTTTCGGGTTTCCCTTGAACAAAATTTGGCATTGAACAATGTAGTAAGGAACCCTGTACATGAAAACCACATATCTTTAAAGGTCACTTTTTGTTGGTCTCTCTGGAATTAGGAGTTAAAGTAAAATTAAGAGTTGAAATGATTTGGTCCCTGAGGCAAATGCATGTGTTTAAAGATAAAGTTGAGTTCCGGTCAGGTGATTACATTGTGAAAGAAACTGTCTCAAAGCAATTTTGAAAGGTTGATCATGTATACATAAGAATTGGTGTACACTGTGAGGTTCTTGAATCAACAAAAGTATACGAAATTGACCCAATCTTGCTGAAATGCACATGGATTGCATATAGAAATGAGTATAATGAATGAATGTTTGGCCTGAACATTTCAGCTATTTCTCATCATATTTTGAAAATCAGGGCATTTGAGGAGCAAATCCTTTTTCAGGGGAAATTTCTACTATGATGTTCTTCCAAACTGACATCAAAGGAATGAGAAAGCTTTCAATATAATTTTTCACCTTTCCCAGAACTCAACCTTCCCTTTAAATCTCGAGAGAAGAATACCAACACCTTTAAGCCAATGTGCCTTTATTCATTCCTGCCCTCTGTTGTCTGATTGATGACTTACTAAATCCTGTTCATTTTCTCTTAACAGAAATTCAATTAAGGTATCATTATCTTAATTGACTCAGTAGTAAGGCAGGTTGGATTTGAATCAGAGACTCCTAGAATTCTTTACAACATTGTTCATTATCCCCTTTGAATGGCACTGTAATGTGAACTGAATGAATCCTCTGTACGGTCCTTATCCTTTCATAATAGTGCTATAGCCTTTTATTTAGCACTCTCCAATTAGTGGGCGTTAATTCCCATAGGTAATAAGCGACCCCAATTAACACCAGGATGTATAGGTTGTCACCTGACTTGAATACACCACTGAAGATTGTCACCTAACTTGAATAGACTACTGAAGAATAGGCTAATGTTGACTATGATATGACAGATCAAGTTTAGTACTGGTCAGGCAAATGCAAATGCAAAAGCAAGTGTCTAGAAAGTTATTTTGTAAGGTTGATTATAAATGTTGTAAATAGTAACAATTGTGTACAGTGGGATTTTAGAGTCATCAAAGAATGGACTAAATTTTGCTGAAAATCACTAGTGATGAAAAGTGGTGGACACATACATGGGATGACTCGAACATGCGGCATCAGAATGTGGTCCGAAGTTGTAAAATACAACTAGTCATATTTGAAATTATGAGAGTACTTCAAGAGCAATCCTTTTCATGTGATGTTTCTGTTCCGATAGTCTACAGAATGGAAATAAAAATAATGAGAAAGCTCTCTAAATATATGTCACCCTTTACCAGAACTCCACCTTCTTTTTAACCCTGACTGTGCCACCAAACTAACATAAATCACAAATCAGAAAGGTATAATAATAATAATACATTGAATCTCTCGTTACAAGTTATGATCCATTTTCAATGTCAGGAATTTTGAAAAAATTGTTTTTAGTCTGAAAAAAAAAATGGGATCAAGATTTATTGTTGGGCAATTTAATATTTACAGCAGTGAAAGGGTTGAATGTGAAGTAAGTATTTGATAATGATAAAGTATTTAACATAAGTGAAATGAAAGTACTTGATTTAGGCATCAATTCATCTTTTCAATTTTGAAAGTTTGGAATGAGATGGTCATTATTTACTGTTTGAAATGAGTAGTTCATTTTGTTTTGCTTGTGTTTATGAAATGAGAGAGAGTGAGAACAATGATGGCTGACTAATCTGTCAATTATATTCTTGGAAAAATGTTCGCATTGCCACCGATTTAATTAGTTATTCTGCCATACATAACATTAGGACTTGATTTTACATCATAGAAAAAAAACCCAGAATAAATAGTACAGTATAGTATAGTATTAAACTTAGGATAACCAAGTGCCAACATTAATTGTTAGGGGAATTGAATAATCACACTTTGCATTTCATATTTTTGAAGAATAACCCAAGGCAGGCCAACTACCAGTTCCAGATCTACTCTCAGATGAAGAGCGGCAACGTCATTTCCACCTCACGTGGCAACGTTACTGTCCAAAAGAAACCGGTACCGGTCAGTGCTGTGGCCAAGAAGACGTCCTCAGCGGTCAGTCAGGGGTTCAACAGTCTCAGGAGGATTGGGAAGGGGACCAACGGTCAGAGAGATAAGGCATCTAAAGTGGTCAAGTCCAAGACAACGGAAGGTAAGTATAAACCCCAGGGTTGGCCTGATATCAATCACCTTGATTTTTTTTTTTTTTTTAATCACAGATTTCAATTTAAAAAAAGAATAGATTACAAATTTTGTTTTTAATTTTTTTGATGCAACTGAAAAAGCACTCAAAATCATTGTTTGATTTTTAAAAAAATTTTCGTCCAAAAAGTTAATCCAAGTAAGAGTTTTTGTAAACAAATAATGTCTGATATTAGATGTACCAATGTAATCTGTTTCTTTTCTATAGGAGCAATATTTAGGGCAATAGATTTTAAAAATCAAATAAATGTGTTTTTTTTCTACCCTTCCTAAACCAGTGGCAGATAAGAATTTTCTAAATGTCTAAATGAATCACCTTTGTCTTATCTTTCACTCATACATTTTTCTAGACAAATCAAATTGCATATTAAGTGAACCAGTGTGAATGAAAATTACAAAATGTGACATAAATGGCAAATTTGTACATTAAAGTAGTGATTATACATTTCATTCTGCATTGCCAATTTAGAGATTTTGATAGATTTCAATCAAAGGGAAAAGTCTAAAGAATATCATTAACTTCACAGTGTCTGAAATCATCCGTGAAAGGAACCATCATAGCAGTGACACTATCCACCTTTCATTTTGATCTTGACAGACCTGCCCCACCCGTTGGCCCAACCCTCTGACCTTGTGACTGACATTCAGAAGCGAGATCTGAAGGTGCTTACCAAGCCTAGTATAGCCAGCATGGAAACACTGAGCTCAAGTACAGAGGGACTGCAGAAAATAGAGAAACAAGCTCCTCACCATCAATCCAAGATGTTCTCTAAGCCAAGGAGTGGAAGCAAGAAAGTAAGTCTATAATTGCTGATCCTGGGCCCTCTTACATAAAAAGTTGGGATTAAACGTAACTCAATTTCAATTCAATTTCAATTTCACTTATTCCACATTCGATAAAATTTACAATGATAAAATACAATACAATTGAAAATATCCAGAAATTAACAACAATAAAAACATGAAAATTCAACAATAGAGATGGGTACATCATACAATAAAGATAGTACAAACAAACAGAAATAAACTAAAAAAATTAAACTTAAGTCCCAAATACGCGATCCCGATTGGTTGAAAATCGAGTTGCGTTTAATTTTTTGAGTCGCGTTTAATTGCAACTTTTTATGCGAGAGGGCCCTAGACTCCTACTTTTAATTCAAATTAGGTAAAATGCCTGAAAGCCATGTGAATAACCCTAAAAATGCTACCAAGGTGTTGAATTATTATTGTAAAATGAATTATCAGAGTTAAGTTTTGACTTTAAATGCCTCATTTCATATTCAGTTTGGGATTTTCATATCATTCATGGGAATATAGTTAACAACGAAAGGACCTGTTTCTGTTTGAGGGAGTAAAATATAGCTCTTCTTAGTCCAAACAGTAGGGGTTAAGGAATGTAAGCATACAAGTCAACAAATCTTGTAGAAAATAAGTGAGTTGGCCATTATAGTGCCTTTCTACCATTCTGCTATTCTGACATTAAGCTATTACATGTTATATATTTTGGGGAATATGCTTTTAGACTACGGATAAAAAGTTTCTGTGAGATGTTCTATCAATGAAATTTCAAGAAGATTTTTTTTTTTCTGAAATTTTTCTTTTCACTGGAAATATTTCAGATTATAAGTCTTCCTAAAATTTCTCCTTTTACTGTAAAAACTTTTCTTGGGATATATCTGTATACATTTTTGATTATTTTGGAAGTAGTTTTTAGTAAGTGGATGCTTTTGGATATTTACTATGCAAAAAAAAAGAAATGATAATAAAAACAAATGTGGCCAGTGTTATGATATATGAAATTACTATTCTTACTATTTTATCAAAGAATATTTTATTCATAAAATCATATTTCAAACATGATTTTGGTTTCTTTGTTTCAGCATGATTCAGAGAATGAACAGCAACTAGCCGTAGCACAAAGCAGATTCAACGAATTACAGAACATGTGTAGATACTGCGCAACAAAGATGGAAGCCCATATTTGTAAGTTTATATTCCCTTCTTCCATTTCAAAAGTTTAAGGTATTTTTTTCAAAAGCCCAGGAACTTAAATTTGTACAATTTTTATTACAATGCCATGATATATTACCTATGCCCCTGCTGATGAATTGACTCGGCATATTTTATTATCATATCAGCAGGAGAAATGATATACCTTATAAATTCATTTCATAAAAATATGAGAAAAGTTGTAATAAAATAATTGTACAAATGATGTGTTAGACTTCAGTCAGTTTTAATAGTCAGACCATTTCATGATTTGTAGAGGCATATCATATTCAAAGTGAATGAGAAATCACAAAGAGATCTTTCCCTGTCACATGTAGTACTGGTGTATGAGACTTAAAGGAGATTTTTGTTGGTGTGGATCAAGTAACCAAATAGCGATAAAGCATCCCTTTTTAAAAACAATTTTTCTTGTTCCAGTTCCGAGTGAGTAATGGAGATGCTTGTAAAAAAATGGATTCAATATTTGTTCAGCATGTATGCGTGTCATAGCTGAGTGGTTTAATCACTTGACTAGGGATGCACAGGTTTTACATGTACATGTACTCATATATTTATGTTATACTTGTAAAGCTTAGTGTTACAGTTGTTATTAATACTATTGCTGAAAGAAAGTGTTACTGTTATTGTATGTTACTTCTTGTTGGAAGAAAGACAAATGAATAAATAAACTTGAAACTTGTTGCATTTAAGCCCTGGCATGTCACTTATGGCCTTAAGCAAGGCATTTTATCTACATTGCTTCTCTCCATCCAGGTTAAATGTCCGCCAGGCTGGACTGCTCCTAAGTGGAGTGGAGAATGTGCCCTATAAGTGCATAATCATAATTGAATCCAGTGATCGGGGTAGTAATACACTGTTCAACTGCTTTGATCAGTTACTTCATTGGAAAGGCTCTATTAAAAAGACAAAAGTTAATTATTGCTGTACATTTGCCTTAAATTTGACTCACCTTTGCATGTATTTGATCATAATGTTTCAGTACAAATGCAAGATGGTTTGCTACAGCTCAACCTTGAGACGGATGATGAGCTCTTTGTGTCGTTAGCTGGACTCAAACAGGTAAGGACAACCAAGTTCAGCCAGGAGAGACTGAATTGATCTGATATATTTGCATGAACTTCGCATTTAGTACATTTTTAAAGATAAAGTTGAGTTCTGGTCATTATATTGAATTGTGAAAGAAACTGTCTCAAAACTATTGGGAAAGGTTGATTGTATAGCACATAAGAATTGGTGTATGCTGTAAGGTTTTGGAATCACCAAAATGATAAGAAATTGACTCAATCCTGCTGAGATTCACATGCATTGCACACAGAAATATGTATATGGGACTACACACAAATGTTTGGCCCAAACATTTTAGCTGTTTCTTGTCATATTTTGAATGTGAGGGCATTTGAAGAGCAATCCTTTTCAGGGGACATATCTATTATGATAATCTTCCAAATTAACATAATAAGAATGAGAAAGCTCACAAATTATTTTTTACCTTTCCCAGAACTCAAGCTTCCCATTAAATGCAGATTTTCTAGCAAGTCTATTTGATAGGAATGTCTAATATAGTTACTAAATAAGTACTTCCTAAAACTCAAAGATATGATGTTCAATAAAACATAAAAATTTAGGGCAATTTAGAGGTCCAGTGTGGAGTAAAGCACTTGAACTCCTGAAAGCTAATCGCTCTACAATACCAAATGATTCCCACACCATATATTTGCTTGGTCATATGTTCACTTCAAACATCATGAAACCAAGAAGCTATATACTAAACAGCATTTATAGAAAGTAGCACATTGGCAAAACAACCCCAACAAAACAGTGCTTGCAGTTGTCCAAATTATCTCTGTAAAACCTTCACAGAAAATGCTTGATAGTGCAATCAGTAGTCTGTCTATGCTAGGGTGATATTAGAGAGTCGTGAACTCCTAATGAATGGTGTTTATGAGTACTGTAAAAGAAGCTGATATAATATTGTAATTATGTTATGCAAAACAATCCATAATAACCTACCCCCCAAAAAAAAAAATTAAAAAAAAAAAATAAATAAATAAAAAATAAATGAATAAATAAATAAACATGAATAGATACCCAAATAAATAGAATTTCATAAAAGACAGCCTGAGAATATTGGATTTAAACCTCACAGAATTGCATGTCCTTCAGAAATTAAACTCCAATTTGTGAAAATATCGTTGTGAAATACTGGCTACAGTACTAACATATTTTTAGGAGGAAAGATGTCATATTTTCAGGTAAATTATTCCATGATTTCAAAATGATGGAACAAAACTACATGTACAAACATAAAAATTCATTTAAAAAAAATATATTGAATTTGTTGGAAAGTTACAGGCAAGAGAGAACATAGTGTACAACATTTGTTAGTCAGTTGTATTGTTCTATGTTGTTTGATCCATTTTTACAGTACCAAGTACTAATTTTTGAGGGTGTTTGTTTTTCTTGCAGGTGAAAGATATAATGAACGGGAAGCTGAGATTCACCCACGGTCTCATAGATTCTGATGAGATCACCATCAACGATAACCACTACTCACATGGAGAAGAGGCGGGGCAACAACCCATGATGTCAATCACTCAGGAGGACAACCAATCAGATACTCCCATGCTCAGTACCAGCAACAACAACAGCACCGATGCACCAATCACGTCCATCCAAGGCAGCTCGGAGGCGGAGCCTGATGACACCTCTGGAGAGTCACCTGTGAGTGGCAGCACTGTGCCACCATTCATAGCCAGTATGGGCACGGAGGGGGCGGAGCTACAGGATAAAGCTGCTGTGATTGGTGAAAGGAATGAAAGGGCGAATCCTTTCAACACAAATGGAGTTAGAGATAAGGAACAGGAACTTGTGACAGATGGACTTGACATAGAGGACAGGGAAAATGTAGATGTGAAGTGCAATAGTCACCCCTTATTTGATTCATAACATATACACATGAACTCATGAACAGGCAAGTCCAAGGGATGTCTTATCCATTACCACGTATTATGGGATTGTATTATGGAATTATGAACATCAATTTTCAGAAGAATATCAATCTCTAGGAGGGCTATCTGCTTGATGCAGTCATCACATGTACTCACATCTTATATGTGGTTGGTACTGTATGGGACAAAAGAACTTGGACTTATTTTTATTTTTTATTTTATTTCATTTCCAGGAAACCAGTATAACAATAGCAGAGAATACAAAATACAAGTATAATAGCAGAAAGAGGGAAGAAAAAAAAACAACATAAAAGTGAAATTATTACATATCACTATTATATCTCTATAAGATATATTCACATTTTGTAGATAAGAGTTAAAGGTAAGCATCTGTATAAAAAAATAATATTATTGGAAGTGAAAGATGAAGAAGAATATATTTTCATTGTATCAAAAACAGAGGAAAGTATACATGTACATAAATTTTCAGTTAAAAAAATAGTTTTTTTTAGTGATATCTGTGAAAACTTGAGCAGTCAATGAAACTTCTTTGCTCTTCTGCAAGATAACTCATGGAACACATTCACCAGAATTCTGTCCAGTTTTCTATGAAGTATATGATCAAGTCTTTTTATATGTACATGAACGTGTTCAAAAGCATTTGAAAGAATATGCTTTCCTTTCATAGGCAAGTATGAAATATCTTGTGACAATATAAGAATACTCTGATATTGCAAAAATATTGAAGAGGGGTTACATGCAATGTATATTTCTGGAACAAAATATGTGTGAACAAAAGAGAAAGAAGTTTGCAATCTGTTTATAAATCTGTAACTCATTTATAGTGCCAAGGACGAAAGCAGAACTCAAGATAGATTGTCAAAGTTTGGGCATGAGGGCTTCAATTACTGATACAACAGTGTTGAGAGTGTTTCTGTGTGTCGCTGCATCAAACTAGTCTCACCATATTGTATATCTATAGAAATGCACCTTGAAAAAATACTCCATTGAAATCTCAAGCACAGTGTATATAACGATATATCATACTAACATATCCTGTGCATGCAGCACCAATTTTTGTTTAATGTAATGCAAGGAAGAGTAAAAGTCTTTTCACCTATACGTAGCTGTCCTTCTATACCGTCCTAAATCAATGCTTTTATTTTTTTTAAATGACACTTTTGAGATAATTTGTATTAAAGTGATTGATTAACTTTGTAAAAAATAGTAAATTCAGCTCAAATGCCAGTGAATTGTGTGCAGTCCTCTAACTACATATATAATTAAGGATATGTGAAAGTATGAGAGAAAATGGAACCCGTTTACTATCCTAAAAAAGAGAAAATTGCGATCAATCGCTAGCGCAAGTCGCTCGGCTTCTTCGCTGCGCTGCAGTCACAAAAACCAAGCACCAGCGCTTGGCGATTTCAGAGCGGGTTTCCAGCCCGTATGGTATTCTTGATAGAGCGAGGTATGCCAACCGTAAGAGTTCTTTAGGGTTCGGTGGTACTCTATCCCGACATCAATATTCAATCGTAAATATCTTGATATATAAACGACCGATCAGCTTATAAAACTCAGGCGATTCCTGTCTGAGCTAAAGGATTGCAATTATGATTACAGCATTAGCTGGAACAGTGATTTTTTTTTTCAATCCTGGGCAAAGTTAATCAATGCCTTTAAGTAAAACTTTGGGTTACAGGGAGAGAGAGAGAGTAAGTGATGATGAAGGCAAGATAAGTGTTGGTAGCTTTTCATTCATTCAAATAAATGAAAAGCACATGTTTCTTTTACAATTCTGTTAGATAGTCCAAACCACTGTCAGTATTGTTTAAATGTTTGATCAGGAGGAGAAGAGTAAGTATATATTCACAGAAAATCCCCATTATATTAAATTGTTGAGATGCTGTGAGTAGATTCTGTACACTCTTCCTCGATTGCCAAGTAATTATACATTGCTTCCAACCATTCCTTTTTTTTCTCTCTGGCTTTCAAACTAATGTTATGCTCTTTGAATTCTCCTCTTTTTCTGAAAACTTTTGTTTAAATTTTTTTTTTAAATACATGGTATTCCTAATTTTTTGCCTTTAAAGATTTCCAATACACCATGAGATGATTTTATTAAATATAAGAAGGTGCTTAATGTATAGAAGATGATTGATATTTGCTCTTTATTTATAAAAATATATACAAACATATATTTTAGGTGACTTGAATTCGACTACTGGTAGGCCTTAGGTCATCAATCTCTACCCACTGAATAAAGCAACACCCTCAATGTTCGATGCGACCTGGCGCGACGCATCGCCATGTTTGGGATCGCAAAAAAACAACGCTGCAATACTATTTCAATACAATTTTATGCATTTTTAGAATCAAATAATTCAGCACTATGAAGTCTTTTCCACGAATTAATTGCGAAATCAGGCAAAACAAGTGTATCTGTACAAATTCTAGAGGCGATATAATGTGACAATTAGTATAATGTCTTTTATAAGTAAACAATCAAATCATGTATCTTTCGAATAGGAGTACACTGGGTTCGTACACAGCAGACGATGTCCCACGCTATGTCCCATGCGGTCCCGCGTACTGTGTTTGAGTGACGGCTCCTAATTTTGGTTGTGTGGGCGCCTCAACTGCTCGCATAGAGCCGTGTGTACGATGCAATATCCACGTAAATGGAGATCGATGCCTCAGGTATAGGAGTTTTATTCCCACATTGTTTTGATTTTAGGCATCGGATATAGTTATGATGTCATGCACAAATAGGAAGGAAAGATATTCACTGGTAGTACTATTCCAACAAAGGTTGGCAGCATTACTTTGTGTGTTGTGTTTTCATCAATTATTGAATACTGTTGAGGTAGAAGTTCATTCTTTTCCAGTCTTGGCAGTTGGATTTGCTATCCCTGGAAAGCCCTTTGAAGAATGAAACTCTTTAAAGAGAAGGTTGAGTTCTGGGAAAGGTGAAAAATCATTTGTGAGCTTTCTCATTCCTTTTATGTTGGTTTTGAAGAACATCATAGTAGAGATGTCTCCTGAAAAGCATTACTCTTCAAATGCCCTCATATGCAAAATATGACAAGAAATAGCTGAAGTGCTCAGGCTTAACATTCATGCCACATGTGTGTGCAGTCCCATATACCCATTTCTATGTGCAGTGCACATGCTTTTCAGTGAGATTGGGTCAATTTCTTCTCATTTTGATGATTCCAAAACCTCACAGTACACACCACTTCTTATGAAGACATGATCAACCTTTACCAATTACTTTGAGGCAGTTTCTCTTATAATGGAATTGCATGACCAGAACTCAACTTCATCTTTAACATACAGTACAATTTATAAATATAAGATCTATCATCATTATTATTAACCATTTTATACATGAGTATTAATGTTCAATGTTGCAATTACTTCAAAGTATATATTTTTTTTTCTGTTTACTCTTTTCCCCCTCCTCTCTCTCTGTCTCTCACTTCTATCCTCTCTCTCCCTCTCCGTTTCTCCCACTCTCTCCCTGTCACTCTCCCTCCTCTCTCCTCTCTCCTCTCTCCTTTCTCTCTCTCTTTCTCACTCTCTCCCCCTCTCTCTTTCTCCCTCTCTCCCCCTCTCTCTCTCTCTCTCTCTCAATCTCTGTCTCTCAAATACTACCCTGAATTGAAAGATGTGTATCTACATTCCATTTTTGAAGTGTCAAATGAAAAATATTGTCTGCTTCTCAAAACAATATGATATTGGTAGCAAAGTCCAAGTTCATTGTGAAGCAATGTACATAGATCATGCTTCTTGTATAACACCAAAAGGGGAAATGTATACAGGTGCTTTTTTTTTAAATATAATTTGATCCACAGTCTGAAAAATTCATCATTTTTTAATGTAATCTATTACAATGAAAATTTTCCTGAGATGCATCAGACGAACGAGGTTTCTAATATTACTGAGTAAGACGAACGAGGTTTCTGATATTACTGAGTAAGAAGTAGTTAGATAATAGATAAAGAATTGCAGAAAGAGAAGAATGGCATAAATGAGACTGTGATGTAGCATGTGATATACTACAAAAGTGAAAAGACGGCATATCAGTAATTTTATCCTGAATCCATATACTTTTAGTTATATAAAGAGTTTAGCAATGAAAATTCAAGATTAACACTTTAGCTAAGATGTTACTTTCACTACAACGAGAGTGATGTAGTTTGAGCTTTTTATGTGAACTCTGTTATTCTGAGATAGAAGTTCTAAATATCAACGAGGATTTTAAAAAAGTGATTAAAAGTACATAGATAGATGTGTTAGAAAGTGTATGATTCTACAGTGTGGAATTACTATGAAAATATAGTCTAAACTTATCAACAGATGAAATTCACAGCAAATGTGGATATTTCAGTGTTAAGTCGTCAGTCTTTTGCAAAGAAATGCATGAATATATTTTGTATGTATCAGGCTATTGCACCAGCCTTGGGGACAAAATGTAGTAAAAGTATATTTTATGCTGCTTCATTGTATTAAGATTTCTTAAAACTTAACAACTCTTGCACACATCATATTATTTACAGTATTTAATCTCTTCATGTTAACATTTCTTTTGCTCTCCAAAACAAAATTCTGCTTTTCCCATATTCACTCTCTAATGTAAGAGAGAGAGAGATAGAGAGAGATTGCACAAAGGAAAAATATTTAACAGGAATTATGTGCACGTTTTAGTGTAGCATTGCATGTATTGGAAAAGAAGTAGGATATAAAATATTGTAAATCACTTTTGGTACTGGGAAATTTTCACATGAATTCAATACAGGTGATTAAATTTTGGTGATTGATATTCTTTTATATGTGAGAAGGGTTAATGAATGTTATAAGGCGTTTCTTGATTTTATGTTATTGTGTGCTCATGATTAAGGCATGCCTTGCACTGTATTATACACTTTTTTGTCATTTTACTTTTTTTTTAAAGAAAAAAAAAGTAATTTGATTTGATTTGTTAACATATACATTGTTATGTGGAATATGGTAGTAAATCTAATATACTTCATTGCTATCAGAATTCACGGTATCTACCATATATATATCTATATATATATCAACTATTAATACTATGCATCTTTTTAAGAGATTTATGAAATGAGGCATTAGATTGAAATATATTGCATCACATTATGAATTTGAATCAGAAATGATGAACGCCGACATTATCAATGATATAGAGATACATGTAGTATCAATCCGGCAGAGGGAAACTAACAGAGAACTAACAAAGCTATTTCTGTAGGGAAGTTTATAAAATATGTTAGAGGCATCGTTATTGTCGCCCCATCAACAGTAAGGACGGGAAAAAGTGTAAAGAGGTGTCCATCATTGTTGAGAAACCCTCAGCTATTGAGAAAATCGATGTGGTGTTGTTGGTACTCAAATGGGATTTTTTTTTTTAAATCTTCAAACAGTGTTATCAGTTCCATGTACATGTATATGATTATGTGCAATGAATTACAGACAAAATTATGGTGTTTACCTTGTATGATTTTGTTGAGGATTGTTCTAATGTCGTTATGTCACTGACATATTGCAATTACTGTTTTGCTTTGACATGTTACATAAGATGTTGTAGCATTTCAGTATGACTGTTGATGTTGGAAAGATTATTGTTTTACAGTAATGGATATTTTATTCAAGTTACATTGATTAATCCAAGAGATTTTAAGAATATATATATTAAAAAGCAGAGTCATGCAATCAGAACCTTTATTAACTTGTATTTTGTTGAAGGTGGCTTTGAATCACTTTGGTGTTGTTTATCGTACTTTCCAACTGTATAAATGACTGTTTGCCCTCTTGTTATGATGTTGCCAAACTTATCATGGCCGATCAATCTAAGTCTTTCCAAGCGAAAGCATTATAACAGTTATTTTTCCAAACTTTTCAAATTCATTGTGGTACTTTCATGAAAGCCATGTGCTTGTGATGGTTTAATTATCCTATTTAATTTTCACAATCTTCCTCTTCTGATCTTCATCATCATCATCATCACCATCATCATCACAGTCATAAGCATGGTCTCCATTATGATGATTTTTATCATCATGGTCGCCATTACAATCATCACCATCATGATGATTATCATCATTATGGTCACAATCATCGCCATCATCATCACCATCATCATCGTCATGATCACCATCATCAACCTCATTATCATCATGATCACCATCATGATCATCATCACCACCAACATCACCAGCATTATCACCAACATCATCACCATTATTTTTATGATCACCATCATCACCACCATCATCGTCATGATCATCGTCACGATCATCGTCACGATCACCATCATGATCACCATCATTATCATCATCATGATCACCAACATAATCATCATCATCACCCTCATTATTATGATCACCATCATGATCACCATCATGACCAACATAATCACCATCATCATCATCATCATCACCATCATCATTATGATCACCATCATGATCACCATCATTATCACTACCATTGGCTATTCACATGATCTTTATCATCATCATTATCATCATCATCATCCTCATCATCATCATCCTCATCATCATCATCATCATCTTTATCATATCATCATCATCATCATCTGCCCTTTGATTTTCTACTTCCTGTCAAGCAACTTGCTGCGAAGGCTGGATTGTCCTGTAAATCCCGATGTGCATAATTATTCAACCCTACAAAATTAACACCACTGAATCTCAATCCACGATAAAAACAATACATCGTTGTAGAATGAATTTTAATGCAGCTCAAATCGGTGCGTGGAAAAACAAGATATTGCATAATAAGGCCAAACATGAAATAAATCCCATAATTACAGTTGATGAATAATGTGTACTCGTGCAGGAAAAAGAAGAAAAAAATAAATATTGATGTAACCATATACACAACGTGATCATCAATATCTTTGATAATGTAACTATTTACTCGAAATAGCTTCATCTTTGATTATAGTCGCTTCTTTTCAAATATCTACCACAATTTCTGCCACTCTGAAGTGAAAATATAAAATTCATATGGAATATAATGGCACATAGTAAAACAATGTCAAACTAATCATGACATAAACACATTTATGCCATAGACAAGATCCTACCAACATGAGACGTGTTTAGATACGCATGGAAAAAAAAAAACAAAAACAAAAACAAAAACAAAAAACAACTGCACAAAATTATACAACACTGGCTAGGCAGCAACACTTGAATTTGCACACGACACGGCCAGATATAAATTGATGGTATTCATACTTCCATCTTTCAATCCAAACTTAGCAAACAGACAATTGTGTGTTAAATACTGTTTTTTACATACAAAAAATTAAAACATATAGCACATCAGAAAATTAATGTCAATATCAGTTCATTTACATTTGTATATTTTGCTTGAAAAACAAACAGAAATGCAATCTATCTATTTGTAAAATTGCACAGTGATCAGCTTTTTACAACAATTGCAGAAAAATCAACACATACAAGTAAATTAATATTGACCTAATCATTCAAACAGTCAAGTTGAAGGGAGAACATTTTGTGCATCAAACTAAGTTTTAATAATTAATGTACATTGGCAAAATCATCAGCATTATAAATCATTAAATCTGATATATCATTTACTCTTCATCATTTACAAGAGAATAAGGCAAAGGCTTAAGCACATAAATATTTTTCTGCATATTCAAATTTATATACAAAATAAAAGCATCGTCGAATAACACGGATGGTAGTTGGAATGAAATAATTGATGCAAATCGTAATTATTATTTATTACTTGTATGCATTTTAGTGAAATATCTACAATCAAGCTCTGTTCAAATTGCATAGCAAATAAGATGCACTCGAAGGTGAAAACTGATATGAAAAGTAGCTGCTAAACTTTGACATTTATTGATGATAATGGACGGAATATAAAATATTTCATCATAAATGTTTAATAATTGCTTCACCTCCGAGGCCGTATAATACTATTTGCCATTGCATAGAATCTACGTTCAATTACCACCTATTATAATAAAATATAAATAGTACATGAGAAAGACAGACAGAGAAACAATGTAGAAATGCAATTGGAAAAGAGATACTCGGGCAAAAAGAAAGAGGAGTGAGAGAGAGAGAGAGAGAGGGGGGGGGGGAGAGGAGAGGGAGGGAGAAAGAGAGGAGAGGGAGAGAGAGAGAGAGAGAGAGAGAGAGATAGGGATGGAGGGAAGGGGAGAGAGAGGGGAAGGAGATAGACGGGGAGAGAGAGGGGAAGGAGATAGACGGAGAGAGAGAGAGAGAGAGAAAGAGAGAGAGAGAAAGAGAGAGAGAGAAAGAGAGAGAGAGAGAGAGAGATGGAGGGAAGGGGGGGGGGGGGGGAGGTATTGAGGCAGAAAAGGGCGAGTAAGAAGCTGTAGACTAGAATTTCGCTGATCATAAAAAAGGCCCTAGGAAACAAATATCCACAACACTCGTCAAAGTTAGTTTAATTCGAGTTGTGGAAATACCAAGTTTCTTGTTAATAATCACATCAACTCACTTCATCTACTGGCCATTCATAACGAAACTCACGTCAAAACGATGCTTTGATAACAACACCCACCAATTCATCATTTAAAAAAACCACTTAAAGATGCTTAAAGTTCCAAAAGCCACCCAACATGATGGTTACAGTATCACAAGCATTGTACGAATTTTTTCATCCCCTTTGTCAAAAAGGACACAGTTTCTCGAGTATTAAGCCTACACTGTTTCATTCAATACCAGGACTAGGTATTCTCTTTCAGTGCCAGGAGAATGCATTTTCTCCTTGGAACTCATGCTTCTTGCCGTCAAAGATATTGTCACGGAGATCAGGATTCATCTCTGGAAACGAACTGTTGAACTCCTGGCGGGTACCCGACTTGGTGAAGGAGTTCTGCTGCTTTAAAAGAGTAGTCTGGGGTCTTGGTCCCAAGGCGTACCCAGGGGTCCAGTCGAACCTCCAGTCACGGTTTCCTTCTGGGTTTGAGTGTCGAGCATCGACGACGGGATTGCTTCCTGGGTTTAGCGCTGCTGGCTCGGTGGGACCATTCGTGCTGGTACGTAACATCGTCTCGTGGCTTGTCAAGGGTTGTTCATGGGTTCGCAGAGGCTCTGCGTTACCTCCATCTGCTACTTTGACCGTGTTTGAAATTGAGACTTGTTTTGATGGACTGTTGGGGTTGGCAGTGGTCGTCATGCTGCTGTTGTAGATCTGTGGAAGGGGACGGTTGGCATCCCAGAGATCAAACCTAGGCTGGTCCGGAGTGACGATGGTCTTCATATTCTCGGGTGTGTAGCTGTAGACGTAGGTGGACTGCGGAACTGGCTTCTGAACCTTTTCACCTTCCACAGTCCGAGGACGACCATTCATGAGCTGTTCCTGGGTGTATTTAGGCATGACGTATGGGTTGCGCCCTGGAGTACCAGGAAATTGGGCGTCAATTTTTTCCTGCGCCTTTTCGCGAATCTTGGCAACGTGGGACTCAATTTTGTATTGGTCAGTCATGGCCGTCGTCTTGTGATAATCCCATGGAGTCACATAGTCGTATTCGTACGGGTTATCTCCATCGTAGTAGAAGGGCGGTTTGGATGTGTAAATCTTGTGCAGACTGTCGTAGTAGACCTGCTTCTGCAGAGACGGCGTCGTGTAGTCCACTTTCCTCTTCAGTTCTGACAGGTCGTGATGGTGTTCCTGAAGTTCAGCCTGCTTCCATCGAGCCTTCTGGGCCATGTCTTCCACCTCGGCACGGCGATTGACTGCCATGTCATGAAGATACGTCGACTCCTTGACCTTCTCTACAGGTTTGTAGCTATTGTCACCGATGGGTAGAGTATTGGCTGGGTCTGCATTGTCGGCAGCTTCACGTTTCTTTTCCTCGATCTTGCTGATGTGGCCGTCGGGGTGCTGGGCAGCCTGGAGACGTTTCCATTGCTGGGTCAAGGCTGGATCCTGGAACTGTTCTGTTGTCTCGGTGGGCAGGTTTTTGTGCTCTCGAACCTGGAAAGATATACATTAAGATCAGTAATCCCGTAAATTGTGTGCATGTCCTTTATGAAGGCACTCCATTCCAAAGTGTTCGGGGACGTTGAAAGAGAGGATTGATTTGGGTTTGACCCCCCCCCCCCCCATCCCAAATTCCTGTAGGCCAATTTTTAAAAAAACCGAAACTGCACTCCTCGGCAAAATTATGAATTTAAGGATCAATCTTCTCCATCCGTGATTGTTCCAAAAACGTCATGAAAAAATATTCAATTTCTGCCCAACCGAAATCCGAATAATAATAAAAATATGTCTTCCATCTGAGGTTCCAAAACAAATAAAGCGTTGAAAATACTAGAAGATTAGCAGATTTCATTGATTAGAGACATATAGCACGAGGCGGGGCTGAGGGGGCTGCATACTCCGCCACTTCATATTTTGGAGCGAGGTGGTCTTTCACCTTTTTTTAAAGTACATCTTATTTCCTGTATTTGACAAGATTACATTCACTGTATTAATGTGTTAAATTTTGTCTTCGATTGCTTAGCTCGCTCGCAAAATTTAGAAAGTGGAAAGTTGATATCTGGGACAGAGACGTAAGCCCTCCCCTGACAAAATTGGGCTAGTACACCTGTGATTAAAGAATGTTTCTGAAGCTCACCTTGTCCATTTCAATCTCGATCTTCGGGTAGTAGGGTACGTAGAGAATCCTTCCATCTTTGACCACGCACCTTACCATCTGGTTAGGTCCGATCAGACGAGAGATTCGGCCTTCCATAGGGCGGGGCGGCATGAATGTCGGATAGCTTCGAGGTCTCTGCACATGGGTACGACAAAGGAGAAGATAATTATCAATGAGAGTAGGAAAATATAAAGCATTTTGCTGTGTTTATTGTTGTTGTTGTTTTTTTTCAAATTCTGAATTCGAGTAGAGTGTTCTCTTGACATCTATCTGTAATGTAACATATGACAAGAAATTATTTGATTAGCATCCTGGGAGCATACCAAGGGAAGGAAATACAATAGATTATACAAAAATGTGGTAGGGTATTTTTGATGTCTGCGCTAAACCTGAATTCGTGTGGCGCCTGCTGAAGAAAATAAATTGATTAGTGGATAACAATCGCATGATGTTGATAATCGTCTGCTCGAACCTTCCTGTAACACAAACAAATATTTAGTTTTAAAGTGAAAAGTAAAATTTGATAAAAGATTGTAGAAATTATAATGGTCAGGATATGTAATTCAAAGGTCGATGAATTACGTAATGTTCCGTGATGATGACAACGTCCCGAAGCTGTAGAGCACTAGCATGGTGATATCGGTTGCACCATCCTTTCCGTCCATGACATTTTGTTTAAGTGAAGGTAAAATGGCAAATAATTCATCACTTTCTACAAATAGGCGGAACGGCCGCCCAAAGTTGCTCTGAATAATTTATAGCTAGCTATTTTATGCGGACTATTGAAAGAAAACAACATTAAAGGACCAACTGATTGCTCGGCTGATGAGTCAGAAGATTATCTTTTTGCACATTATATTGAACATTCTTTCGGATGAAAGGGAATATGCATTCGTTCTGTCTAATTATGTTTGAAACATGAAAACTATTTAATTGTAAGATTACATGACACGACACCCGTTTCGTAATAATATAATCAGAAACTTCAATCAACGATGCCCCTCCCCCACAAACACGAACCCAAACCCAACCTCACAATGACGGGAATTCATTCACTTCCCTATAACGAGGGAACGTATTTTGCAAGATTATTTCCGTTCGAGCAAATATTTATCAATTATATTGCACGCAGTTAGTAGCTACCTCCGGACAACTTCCCCAGACATATCCCCCCTTAGAACACTTACCCCGGACTATTGCCCCCTACCCATTAGACAAGTACCCCTAATAAATATTACAACTCGTGAAATAAGTACTCTAGTAGTAGTTTTCCTTAGACGGTATAGTTTTAGTGTATATGGTCGGAGTGGTACTCAAGAGGTTTATTTTTTGTTGGAGTTTTTGGGGTCCTAGAGATAATTGTTAGGGACAAATTGTCCGGGGGTATGGTTGTACGAAAATGGATTATATAGTACAGTCATGCCAATGATTTGGAAACGTCGTGTTGAAACCCATTTTGCTTGAGTATCACAATGATATCGTTCCTACTACAAGATGATGAGGTGGGATTTTTTTAAAGGTAGTTTTTTCCCTCGCTTGAAAAACCCTACAGTGGTGGCCAGTGGTGTTTGCTTTACTTCTTGAGTTCATTTTAAGCCGGTCTTGAGGCGAATTTCAACTTTAGCCTCCATTCCGAAACAAACAATAAACATCTTCACTTATGTTTGCTTGCCACTCGTTGGATGAGAAATACTAAAAACAAACACTATTCTTTCTCTAGTTCTTTTGTTAAGTAGACCCATCTATTCGACATGCCAACACCAGAAACGGTGTTTGACGAGTTAAACTACATTATACTGCGTGCACTGACTGCGTACATGATTTTCCTATAGGTTTCGGCTGTCTATTGATGTTGGATTTTAGCATGAATAACAAACTTATAATTCATGAAATGACTTTTGGGTATTATAATGCACAATGTTTACAATATTTGACACTCTTTTTTCACTTTTTGGTGTTTTATTACATTTTACAGATTTACCAATACAAATTTACATCGTAATATACCAAGCAAAAATATTCAAGTGATTTTGCAATTCCTTTCTCCCGAAACGAGAAACTCTCTTTTATCGTCGAAACTCCAAATTGCTTTTTTATATTATAACCAATTAATTATTGAACACCCACTTCGGACACCACCAACATTATTAATTTTCATTAAACATTTACAAAGCCTCATATTCACAACACCATGCATGTAATGGACGCGGGTATCGTGGCATAGCAACCAAACCAGCTATCGATTTCGGTAGACTTCAATCGTCTGTCTGGGCGGAAAATGGTTTGTGATAATGTGAAAGTGTGACACGCTTAATACAATAGAAGATGATCGATTTCCAATAATGTTTTTGTATTTCATTCTTCCTTTTACTTAAGACGATGCTGCTACAGTCCCTATGAGTATGAATGAGATGCTGTTATCATGGTTATGAGGACGAAAATGCCAAATTGTATCGGGTGTGTATATAATACTTGAAAGGGTAGATTTTTCCATCCAGTTTTCTTCTGTCGTGAATATTTTCTGCCTATTCGATTTCCCCTTGATTTATCTTTTTTCAAATGTATAGTAATCAATAATCTCAATATATTTGTTTGAGATAACAATTAACAAGAGTCATACTGCACGGTGTCCATATTTCTCTATGACAAAATGAGATAGATACATATCTCCTTGTCAAAAATGATTTTGTCTTGAATTTGGTGTAGACAGAATGGTCAATATGTACACCTTCCAATGCCCTTCACTTTCTAATATGTCATTGCATTCAGTTGTTCATAACAGAAGAATAATAATTTAATTTTCCACATTAACGTAAAAATGACTATTTACTGTTATAACGTTGCCTAATTTTCATCCCAGTAACAGTTTAACTTTATGTTCACTTAAATGATGTGTTGTTTTTTTGTGTGTGTGCAACTCAATAAGCTCTATGTATGGTCCAATTGACCGAACTTCCCTTTAATGTTTTTGTTGTCGTATAGTGTTGACTATCACATGGAATATTATAAAATGAGAAACAATTGATAAATAAATGATATAGCAGAATGAAACAGAACATTTATTTATTGCAAAACAAACATGACAAATACATCCATTCAAACAACAAATGAAAGCCGAATCTTACAATAGTAGCACATTACATAACACTTTCGAAAAGGTCACCAACATTCGCAAATATATTTTGACCCTGATTCTCAAACTACTTAGCTTTTAAATCATTGGGAATGAGAATATACTCGGAATACCGATTGCCTTGATCTTAGTTCGTCAGCCAAAGAAAGATTCCACATCTTGCAAATGATATTTTGATAGAAGAAACTATTTAAAAATACTAACTTTTATATTTATAGTGCATTAAAAGCATATACGAATATAAAGATGATATTGGAATAATAGTAAAGAAAGTAGTTGTGCGCAGGAAATTCTGAAATTGTGCAGGAGTTCAGGATTTTGTTTTTTGGCGTAAGAGAAAGTTGTAGAGACACTATAGCTATACGAAGAAAATTAGACAGGACCCACTAACCAAGGACTATACCAGATAGCTGCTAGATATGCACAAGCCTATGAGTTTAGCCACAAGAATTTAAAAAGTTAATAAAAAAAATTCCACTTTTGTTAAATCTACAAAATTATCAAAAACATTAAACTCGAAATGGTATAAGTCTGATTAAACTTAAATACCGATGTTTTTTCCTATATATTTACGATTGAAAGACATTGCTTAAGTGAGATTTTAGATGGTTTTGCAACCATAACATCTTACTTTAGAATAATTCGTTTAAAAATAAACTGTCACATATCAGTTATTACAAAATACATTCGATATTTTCTTTCACAAATAAACGATGTATGAATATCACTTTGATATATTGCTCCTGGACGGATTTCTGATTTCTTGCACCATTCCTTTCCTCAAAATTCTAAGATGTGATTACAAACATACTTCTTACATCATGTTCATTTAGGTTCAAATTGACAAATATGTTACGGACGGATAAATATGTTCTTTGATACTTGCTCTTGATTACTGGTACACCGCAATAACAAAGCAGCATTAATATCTCCAATACCCACTAATTTTCAACATTTTGGGGGTACTATTTATCGGCTGATCCTTACTGAACCCGAGCCTAAGTCATAACTTGGCAAATTCCACCAAAGGAGTAAGTTTTGGGACTCAGCATTTGAAATATATTTCTCTTCATAAAGTTGAGCGAAGCGATTCCGCAGTATTCTTATGCGGTCAAATATTTGTATGGGATTTAGCGATCCTGTCTATACAAAATACTGAAAGGTCTGAATAATTGGCACAATGATGATATCATTTTAAAAACTTTGAACATCATGAAATAATCAACTGTAAATGTTTTTAAAATACTGCATTTTAAAAAGGGGCAACTTTCTTAATTACTTACGACAAACAATCTCATTAAAAATATACTCTTGAAAAAAAATGCATTCATGTTATACAGAACTGCCGGCAGCACAATATGTTGCATGGACATAATATTTGTTAGAATACAAAATCATGCGACAATATTTATCTTGGGGAAGGTGGAAGGTATTCTTTATTCCAATGTGACCTCTGAACTCCGTGACGTAATAGTGGTAGGCTCCGTTGGACCGGCTGTTGATAAGAATAAGGGTTTAAAATTGTGTTTAATATAATTAATTTAAATGTTCATCAGAGTATACATTGTCATACATTCAATAAATTAACAACACTTTAATATCATAATGAGGAAATGAACAAAGGAAATAAAACATCAAAATATTACCAAACTTTCTTGATGTCAGTAAATCAGAGTGACATCAAGATAGTCTGGGTCAAATTTTAAAATACAATAAACATGCAACAATGAATGAGACATTTAATTGCAATCACAACTTGTAATTCATCATTACTAAAAGAAAATATCAGGATTAGTTCATTACAAAACATATAATTACTTAAGGTCGTAATGGATCAAAAAGATGTCACACATTTTCATTTTATGTCACGTATTTCATATAATAGAATTTGAAAACAATCATCTGAGCTGCAACAACAGGGTATTAAAAAGATATGCATGTTTAAATTACTTTTGAATAAATCATAATCATAAAAAGTTCTCATATACTAATCGCAGGATTAAGTATGAAAGTGAATGCATATTCTAATATATTCATTTTTTGTTGGATAAATGTCAGATATTTTAATAGCTGTTGTTTATGGCATCATTTTATTTCAGTGCAAACTATACAGTCTTCTTTCTTCTCCTACCCTTGCCTCTTTCTTATTGCCCTTATTATATATTTTTTTACTGATTACTTCCCATCTCATTTTGAGAGATACCTACCAAACTATGATCCTCGATTCTCAACTTCTTCTCAATCTCCACCTTCTCGTCCAGGTTGTCGAGGGCGAGGGCATTGGCGGGTCCGTAGCCTGCATGGGCGCGGTTATACGTCGTCGTCCACTGCGACCGCTCCACGTTGCGAAGGGCGTTGGCGGTACGGGGATTGAGGGTGTGGTCTAGCTTGCGTGGGGCGTGGTTGGGGATGACAGCCTTGGGCGGGATGGGGTAGAACTGCTGTTGGCCGCTGGTGGGCGTCTTCTTATTCTGAAATAATTCAGGAAGACATGGAGTCAAATTTTTTTAACTGAAAAGATGATGGTTCGGGAGTTAAACAGATAAGAGATAAGTATCATCATTCCACAATATTTATGAAAAAAGTAATCTGGTTTGAGACGTACACGAATATGTAGTTCACCTCAAACAAATGCTTTTACAATTTGTTTTCATTCTTCAATCTCGGATGAAATTTTATGCGGATGTTCATATCTCACAAGCTTTAAAAAAAATCAAAATAACGAGTATAATCCATCAAAAAGGAAGGAAATAATTGAAATAAATGGTCAGTCAGTTTACTGAGGAAATCATCAAAGATATTTACCTGAAAGAATGTATCACCAGGCCAGCTAAGGGCCTTCTTCTGTGAGTCAAGAGGAATGTGCTCTGTCTCGACACGATCGCGGGCTCCTAGATAGAAATTAAACGAAAAGATTTTAGCTAAATGATATCACGAAAACCTTAATTAATTTGATATTTTGATGTTTAAAAAAAGTCAAAGGGACAATGAAAGTCCAATGGAACTAAGGTAGAAAAAAATTCGACCAAGCAATATAAAAATAGAAATACGTTGGCAGGTAAAGGATTATACTGGCAAGACCTCAAAAGAATATATACTGCTATCTTCTTTTTTTTTCAACTTGGCTAATGTAAATTATGTGGGTAGGAAAGAGTTGGGCCAAATTGCACTGTTTATTAGATTCAAAGTGAGTCGATGAAGATTCTTCTTCTTCAAAATCCTGTTACTACTCTCAAACTCTGCATAAAAATGTAAAGAAATACTCTGCAAAATGACGTCTGATCAACTAACATTTACGAAGCAGTTTTTACGCAATCAATTCACTCAATAGGGTCATTAAGGGATACTTCTGTAATCACCAAATTTTCAAAATCTACGTGAAATATGCTTTTAAAAATGAAGATAGACAAAGCTTTTTACCTTTGCTCTTGTAGTTGATGGTGATGTCGTTGGGGTTCGCAGGGATCTCAGGGTGTAGGGGTTGCTGCTGTCGGGCAGCTTCCCCGGTCTTGTAATCATCGGGGGTGGAGGAGAAGCTTGGGAACATGGCAAATCGGGACATATGAGAACTGTAAGGGTGCTCGGCAGGGAAAGGCTTGTCTATCGAAAGCTTACTGTAGGAAATGAAAGGAAAAATAAACAAAAGATTTCGGAATGAAATTGAGGTTACTGACGATTCAGGTGAAATTATTAATATCATATTCATAGGAGCAAGGGACTAAGAAAAACGGGAGGAATATATTTTGCTACTAACTAATAAAATTTTACAATACGGCAGAGACATTATCACACAGATACATACGCACTCCCTTCGATTAGTCAGGCTATTTACTTCAATTTGTAATTTCTGACACGTTAAACAGTCAAGTGAAAGTATTGCATTCATATAAAAATAAAACCAAATGAATTGGTTTCTTTGACTCAATAATGAATTCGGCAATCAAATAAATGAACTTATTACTTTTGTGAAGAAAATTGGTCATATTATTATTTTTTTTTTAGGGGGATGGGAAAATACATTAAATTATTCTTTGAATATTTAAATATTGAAATACTTACGTCATATCAACTTCTGTAGGCCTTGGTAATCTGTAAAAGTAAAAGAATAAGATGAAAGTAATTAACGGACTACAGTCATAACACAGATCAAGGATAATAATCCATAGTCTTGTGAAGCAGATTCATATCAGTGTCTTTTCATCTTTATGTAATATACAAAATATATAATATAGATTATCGGGAGTTTCGCTGCTTCTTTCATGTAATTTTCTCCCCGAAACTGAAAACAGAAGGAAAGAAGAAGAAGAAGAAGAAGAAGAAGAAGAAGAAGAAGAAGAAGAAGAAGAAGAAGAAGAAGAAGAAGAAGAAGAAGAAGAAGAAGAAGAAGAAGAAGAAGAAGAAGAAGAAGAAGAAGAAGAAGAAGAAGAAGAAGAAGAAGAAGAAGAACGATTATTATTTTTTTATTTTTTGGTCATATTCTTACAATTTGGTACACAATATTTTCAATTGTTACTCATCTTGTTTTCCTTTCTCAAAAATTGCCATTCAATCCACTTTAGCTGTCGCAGATGTAATTATAAGAGGTTCTTAATCTGACAAAGAAACTAAAATATTAAAATAATATCGACACAAATAGAATTATACTTACAATTGATCATTTGATCTGATGTTACTCCTCTTGAGCAGTGTGAGGTCATAGTATTGGTCGATGGGGATCCCCCTATAGATACATATGGATGAAATGATAGATAGAGAAACATATACATACAGATACATCCATAGTTGCCATGGTATATAGCCTTTAACCACTTTACGCGATTTCTTAGTTTTGATCATTTGAATATATTATTTTCCCTCTTTTAGACCACGATTCGTAAATTTGAAGATACATGGAGTTGAAAAACCATGACGCGGTAATAGCTGATCCTAAAATTAAAAAAGAAAAACGATTATAATGGCTGATGCGATTGTATGTACAATAATGTCCTCATTGTTGATGCTACATATGAAATATATTCATTGTACAAAAACTGTCTTTCAAATATGAACAACCATATTAACAGAAACATTCTTCCTTCTACAGCATATAGGTGCGCTAGAAGATATTCTTTATTTAACTGTTTGTATTAGTTTAAGTGTTGGCAATATTTCCAGTTGATCATTTGAACAGTTTCAATCAATTGCAAAGGGAAGTCACTATTGAAATCTAATCATTTGGTCTTGAACAAACATAACCTCTCCCATTTGTCAACAAGGGCGCAAAGCCAAAGGACACAAATTCGAATGACTTGTAAACGCCATATATATTGCGAATTCATTGCAATTCCCAAATCTGAAATATCTTACGTGTAGTAGATGGGGTGTAGCTTTATAAACAACTTTTTCTTCTCAACCTCCTCCTGCATTTTAACTTGTTGGAGATGAGGATACGTCCTCGGGAGTGCCGGGAGTAGCGAAGTCATGGCGACAGGTTTCTTTTCGCAAAATCAAGAGCAAAGTCCAAGAGTAATTGGCAGAATATTTCGCAATAAAACTTCTAAAGAATGGTGGAAATGGCGGCACTAGATCAGAGAGGCCATAAATCGGCCATTAGTGGCGAAACAAGCTACATCAGGTCGCCAATAACAACTTAACATGATTCAAACAACACTATCCTACACGATAGACATCGTCCACGCTTGCTCCGCTACCAGTATATGGGACCACTGGAAGGGGTGCGCATTGGTACCCCCGTGGAAGCCCTTCGCTCCTGACCGCACGCACAGATTTTCCTTTTGTTGACGGTTCCCGAAACACGGAAGCCGGTGACGCTCATGAATATCGCCAGGGAGATATGCAAAACAACCAGCCGCATAATGGCTCCCTGCGATCAAGCGGGGGTCATGACTTCGATTTCGTATTGTCGTCTATGGGATGGGTGCCTCCCATGAAAGGGAAGACTGAATAGGAATCAATATTGAAAGTACTCCCATTGAGCAATATCGTTAAGAGGGGGAACAAAAGGAGTATTAGGGGGGTGTTAACTACAGAAATATTGAAATCTGTTTACATGAAGATTCTGTACAAATGGACAAGGGGCTGGGTGGGCAGCTTGTCGATAGGGTAACCCGATTTTTCTAGAAAATAATCCTAGATCACGAAATCCTCAGCAGATCTTGTACATGAACTAGACAAGAAATTCCTTTAATGTCGATAAATTAAAAAAAAAATTAATAAAGTTATCAGTTTCATAAAAGATCTTTTGTTTCAAACGGCAGGAGTTTATACATCACTTTTTCTTCTCTGATAGATATTTCGATGTTTCCTTTTTCTTTCATTCACAGTCGGTTCTTGACTTCGAATGTGCCTCCTTTCTCTCCATTCTATCAAAGTAAGTTTATATTCATTTATCAAGGTTCAATCTGATAATGCTTTTATGATGATTTGGTTACGTGACTGGTAGATATGAATTGATTTAAGCTGAACTGAACGGAGTTAAGCTGAGTTGACAATGACATCTTTTTATAGCACTTTGATGTACTCACGCATAATTCGCTTGCGGCTTGTCTCTCGTTTTATACAGTATAGATCAATACTTTGTGAGAGCGATAATATCTTTTACTGCGAAAAAAAAACAACCTCACTGGAATAAATCTTTTTGCCAAATTGTTAGGATGGAAGAGTTTATCTATCTGTAAACTTTGATAATGCCTTCTGGTTGTTCAGTGATTAAAATGATACGAAAGGCATTATTTTGAGTACTTTTAAGTTCATGAAAAGGTCGAAAAGATACAGTTATAGGTTTGTTAATTCAATAACCTTTAAACTTGAATATCACTGAGGTAGAACACAAAGATGTTTGAAGACCTTTATTTCTAGAAAACGGAAAACTGAATCGTATGATTTTTTTTGTCCAAAAGCTTTAAATTGGATTTCGAATAACAGTAAACTGAATTTCAACTACATGGTAATCCCACTTACTCATACAAAGTAGGAAGTGATGTTTTAAAATAAATAACAGATTGTGTGGTAATTGCTAAATATTTTGTTTCGTTTCATTGCGGTTTTTTTTTTCGAATCTAAGGGTAAGGTCATGATTCATTAAGAAATTTTGTGTGTGAATATGAATCAAGCTGATATTTTAAGATTCTTATTTTGATATTCTTTTCCACGGCTTTTTTGCATCATTAACTGAAACATTTGAAATACTGCGTCATGGTTCTTCATATAAAACGATTACATACATTTTTGTTTGATATTAAACCATTTCAAATATAAAAGATTTGAAGGAATTATGTGAACGCGTCAGTGGTAAAATCTAAAGTAACCATGGCAACGATTAGGATTTCTGAGATCATCATCAGTTAAATGCTACTTACATTTCTGCAACATTTTCTGCAAAGAATTTATTACAAAGTTAAACAAAGTAAACACAAATGTGCATGGATACTGTAACAAATGCTCAACATAAAATAAAAATGTGTTATAATCGTAGAACTAGAGCTTGGATATCGTACAGTTTGTAAGGTATTCATTCACAATTTTGCGTTACATTCAATCCTTTAGATTTCTGCCTTTCGCGGATTATTTTAAAAAGTATCCTCCTTTTTTTAAATATTTATTTTCTTTTAATGAATATCTTCATATGCTAGTTTTGTAACATTCAAAGTGGGATTTTCGATTCATTTATGATCAACTTAAGGACATCAACCCAAGGTGATCAATCTTATCCATTAGCCGAGGTTATTCAAGTATCATCCTCGATCCACACGGACAATAAAATTGATATTTTCTATTATTAATTTTGAAAAAAAAAAAACACAGTTAAAACAGTTTAAAAATCCTGTTTCTCAAAGCGACATATTCCATTTGCAGAGACTGTGCAGTCAATTTAAATATATCAAAAGCAATTTGTATATAATTCTAGAATTGGCATCTAAAGGATCTGATTTCGCCCCGTAACCGACTCGATATATCCAGCTCTAGTTTCTAACCTGGGATAGGGATTCACTCCTGCTCCGAAATGCCGATGTCCTTTCTCCACCGCTGGGGGCGGTTCACTTTTTGGCCTGTGGTCGTCTGGCAGGTTGATGGGGCCCTCTCCCCCATACTCGCGAGCTGTGCCCCAGGGGACACGGGGACGCTTGTCGAGGGCATCCCGGTAGTGTGAATATCTATCAAGGAAAAATAAAGATACAAAAATATTGATGAAACGTGTGAAATGAGAGATTTAAACACCAATGTAATCATTCCCTTATCCGCGATATAAAATAGTCTAGGTTAATGTTGGGAGGTTTTTCACGGGCACAATATATCACTGGGATTATATTATGACCTTACTGACCTTAATATTGTGTAAATATGCAAATTACGAAAACCATGGGAAGAAAAATATCGCATGATGGCGTTTCATCCATACAAATTAATCTGACTCATATGCTATTCCTCCCGTCAGACATCAATTTAAACAATGATAATCTGTTCCGTTTTAATACAATTCAATACATTTCATCAGTGACAATATAAAGTGATCGGTTCAACATCACTGATGAAATGATAATCTATTCCGTCTTAATGCAATCCAATACATCTCATCAGTGAAAATAGAAAATGACTGGTTCAACATCAATGATGAAATTGGACAGAAATTTATTCATGACGCCGTTCTCCATATCTATTTACAGTTCATGTAAGTGTTTGATAGTAACACTAATTGGCGCGCAAACAAGACGCGACAAAATCAAACAGACGTGTCGTCTGACGATGTTATTTACACTTTTCTAGGTGGTGTTGACTTTTGGTACAGCAGTTACAGAGGGATTACATGACAATGCGTTGAAGAGTTTTCTACTGTAGTGGAAGACAGGTTAATATTTGCGTTAGGGATTTATTTGGATAAATAACCGTCATAAAGGACATAACAGACTTAGTTTTACAAAGTAAGATTTCATTTTCTATAAAGACGTAAGTCGTAGCACCATTCTCTTTTATTGGCTATTTTGTAAAAGAAAACGTTTAATCTAGATATTACTTTCCTTATTTTTACTGGGGTTTCCTAAGTGAACGTATAATAAAACAAGGCAATAGTCATCCGAACGATTTGTAGTGATTTTCTGTAATGTACAAAGATTTTGATGAGACGTAGTGGTATAAGGATACCCATTTTATACGTCTTGCAGACTCATCTTATAAAATTCTCTGATTTCTAAAACTTAAGTCAAACCTGCCTATAATACCACCTGGTGGGGAGGCAAAGGGGACATCTATCTTTATTACATTTTCTGTGTCATGTTTTACAAGTCATATTGCTTCTACTCTGCTACAATATGTGTATTTGGAGAAACGATGTACAAATCATTAAACAATTTCGTAGATGCATAACAATCTGAGAATGGGTAGGCAAAGTTTATTTGGAATAAAGTTTGCTTGTCGATGAGTTCAAAATCAACATGTCCGTAAAATTTATGCTATCATATCAATCATAATTATATGCACCCGAAGTTCATTTGTCAAAAGGATGGGCCAAAAACTAGTCCCAGAGCACCTCATTTTAAAGTGACAGTAAATTGAAGCTCCTAATGGCGCCATCTTTCAACAAGATTTGAAAATTGTCTGTGCCTCTAATTTTCCCATCATGCCCCATTCTAGTTTGTAGAAGCTTAGAATGTATCTGTGGGCAATTTTCCACATGTGCAACGTCAAAAATAATAGTTTGAAATATAAAATGTGCCTATTTTCCAAACATCTGTTTGTCAAAATTTAAAATAAAATGCAATTAATTTTCAAATTATGATCTCAATTTAGCCGTTACTGTAAGATGGCGCTGTTCAAGTTTTGCCAGTTTAATGCCATTTTAAGATGCACAGAGTGAGAAAATGTTCAGATAATAATCTTTTTTTTTGTGTGTGTGTTTAACAGGGGGCACTCTTATTTCCGAAGGTTCATAATTCCGAAAATGAAACAGAGCTCATAAATGCGAAGGTTCGTAATTCTGAAAATGATTAAGGGTGCTATTTTATTTTTGGAAATATGAACTTTATATCATTTTCGGAATTACGAACCTTCGGAATAACGAAACGTCGGACTAATGAACCTTTGGATCAACGAACCTTCGGAATAAAGAAACTTCGGAAAAACAAGTAACTGCTAACAAAGTATTTAGTAAATGACTATGTCTTATACGTTCTCTACAATTTATTTTCCACTCCATGGAAAGAATTAAAAACTGGCCACTATAGACAGGTATAAATATTATTTAGTTCAGTTATAAATACAAATGAGTTAACGGGGCCGGTACACCACAAGTTTTCATCATCCCTGATTCTTAGCTGGGATAACAAAACGCACTTTGGAACAATCGTCCCGTTGGTTGGCATCTAATGACGAAAATTAAGGTCATTATCCTATTGAAATTTGATAACAGTTTGAACTCTAGACCAATTTGACCATTCTTCCTTTCATCCCGGTTTTATACAAATAACTCATCTTATGACACGGCATGTAGAAAATTTTCACTACAATTATTCATCCAATTACTCTCTATAAGAGACTAGTTTCAATGCCTTACGATATAATACGGCGGCGTTATTAGGGGAGGGGCTATCGGAGACCTTTGCCCCCTAAAAAAATTCAATCCCCCCCCCCCCTTGCTATACAGAAACGAGGAAGCTGAAGGCTAAAAACAATATGAAAAGCATAATGAGAGAACCCTACATGGATCACGTGAAATTTGAATGGGGGGTAACGTGACATTTGTATCTTACAAAAAATGTATAGTCATTTCTACTAAAAATGTATTTGTATTTGTTACGCATACAACAAAAATACACGAGTTGTGCAAAATAATAACTGCAAATTTGTACTTTGAAATAGAGTATTATGAGAAAACCGTAAAAATAGTTTATAAATCATGATATTTTTACACTTCATATCGGGTAAAATTATGTTAATTTTTTTTTAATTACCTATATCATACTCCAAAAAAGTGTATAGTTATTCTTCTGTTTGTATACTAAAAATGTTTATAATAAAGACACGATCACACTATACACAGGACACCGACTGCATTTCTATATCCTATTGAACTAAGTAAATGTTAAAGTATCTTCAAATTATCCCAAGCTTTTAAAAATATCTTGCTTTCACTCAACACAACGATCGAATACCTATTGAACAGAATATCTCTGTAACACTCTTCTTAATTTGAAATATTTTACGATAATAAAAGGTTAGGACACCATTATTGAGTGCATTCTGATATCCGATTTGCAGTTAAGTAGGATAATCCCCACTCATTTATAGTAATAAAAGCCCAGATCTGTGCACGGATTACGATTTTACAACTCTATAAAAGGTCCGATTCACCATGCGCACAAATATAGATCCGCCTTCAAGAAATGCAAAAACATATTATAGGATAATGTTAAGGCTTTCATTCAATTCGGAATTGCATCTTGTTTTTTTTTTTTTTTTTTTTTTTTTTGCCATTCTTATGAGTGTATGAATCCAGTGGCATATTTATATAGGGAGTATAAAGGAGGTACGTGTCCTTCAGTCAAACTCAATCTGGTATAGATACACATGGAATGTATAAAATTGGAAAAATGTGCCCCCATTTGTGCCCCCGGCAGGTATTTTGGACCCCCTAACTCCACCTGAAAATGCGAACAACAATTTTGATTGCTTTTCACAGAATTTGCGAGTAAAAAAACAGGCACCCGAAGACATGTGATTACCTTTTTTTTTTGCCTGTCAGAGAATTTTAGTTGTGTACCCCCCCCCCCCCCCCCCCGCCAGAGGATCCTGGATGGGCCACTGGAATCACAGACAATAGTTGTTTCTCATGAGCTGCTGATAATACCACCATTCATTACATTTTCTTCAAGAATGTTATTCATTATCTCCTTTCTTTTGTCAATTCTTTTTATTTTTGATTTTGGTCCACCGTTTTCCATTCTCTATACCCACCATCCCTCCCTCAACTTCTCTCTCTCTCTCTCTCTCTCTCTCTCTCTCCCTCTTTCTCTCTCTCTCTCTCACTCTCCCTCCCTCTCTCTTGCTCCTTCCTTGTTGTTTTTTTCTTTGTCGTGAGAGAGATACATCTTAAAGAAAATCAGATCCAATCAATATTCTCATTTGCTGGGGCCTTTTTCCTACCCCTACACTTCATCTTGTATTGTTTCAGTGGAGAGACGCTGACCGCAGACCACCCTGAGGTGTCAAACTCTGGCCCATGTTCAGTTAAGCATTTTAAGACATTATCAATCACATATCAGAAAAACAACATCTTTTATCTCGTTACCATGTCACTGACTTTACATCTATTCTTCATCGAGAATAAACAGTTTCGTAATAGATCTTTATGATGTTTGCGTCTTGTTATAAATCGCTTCACTGGTTCACAAAAAGGACCTATCGATTTCGTTTGTTACTGATTTCGCACGTTGCATCTAATGTCACTATGGTCAGTTAGGAGAATACCTCGTCTGCAGAGAGCCAAAAGGGCATTAAATCTGAGTCTTAAAGCCCTTCTGGCTCCTAGCAGACGATCTCTTACATTATTATGAGCCAGCGTGATCTAAAATTTTGTGAACTGAATGATGGTTTAGAGACGTACATTTCGAGGGACGTATAAGCACAAGGATGTTTTTCATTTTTCTGAAAAATGCTTTATAATAATCATGATAATGATGCTGGTTACATTTTGTAGAGCTAAATACTTTGTTCTTATTTTGTTAAGCATTATAATTTCACTGACCAAGAACTAAAGAGCTAAATCAAGGGAATTAAGATTTTAGCCGCATATTTTGATGACTTGCAGGAAACACATTTGTCCTATAACATGAAAGAGAATAGGTGAAAAACTTGAAACACTACTTTTTACGGCTACATGATACATATGACATTAAGTTTGGGGTTATATATGCCTTGGCACCCTAACCATCTAGCTTCATGGTGGCTTTCAAATCGTTACGTAATACTCTATTAATCTTTTATTTTCAGCTAAATTCCACTTTTTCCAACATTTGTTTATTACAAGTTTGGAAAAGGATCTCATCACGAATACGAGATTAAGCATCAACTCAAATACGTTTGAAGTATCAATATATTTTCTTTTAACAGTTTTTATGAGAAACAAATAACTACAAAAGTTCATTTATGTTTCGCAACTATACTACAGACCTAGACATGAAGCCCTGAAAGTGTAACAAAAATCGATAAGATATTTTGATTATGTACAATCACAACCTAGTAACAAACGTACTTTTATGATGGAATTCTTATTCCATTAAACAGTAGGCCAACTGGACAGACACTGATGTGTAATCTCAATTTTGAAAGGCAAAGCAGTCCATTTTTACACTATTGTTGAAGATATACGCTGAACAAGAATTCTATTCAATTACACATCAACATTTTCAAAAATCGAAATTAAACTCTAAATTCAATATTTTGTAATTAGTAGTGATGTCAAAACTGAAATGCATCAGATAGTGATTAATGCCAGTTATTTCCATACCTATTGCTTTTATATATACGTGGATGAAAAGAATACGAATTTATTAGTCGGCTTGATTAGAAAGAAAATTAAAGAGTTCTATATGATATATATTGGGTTCCAGCGGGAGGGGGGGGGGGCCTGGACATTCATCAAAGAACTGTATGATATAGCAATGAGCTAATTCTTCATTTTACAAAGTTATAGATCACAGGGCACGTTAAAGGCAAAACATGCAGTAATCTTGTCTCTAAATGACACAACATTGATTTGAGAAAAACCCATACAAATCGCAAAAAGTACTTGCTATATACTCACTACTTCACATAATAATGTCATCATATTTCTGTTCTCTAAAGACACGCTTCCAACCTCTTTTCATACTTTTAGTACGAGCCCCAAAAACTGCGTGTCTAAACATCACATAATCCTCATCAGACAGCTATAGTGGCATAACATATATTGAATAAATTGATTAATAACATCATTTGAGGCATACGTATCTAACACAACGCCAAAAATCCTTTTAGAAACACATTATCTGCAAAAATATTCACTTTGTTAAATCATTAACATTTTTCAGAATATCCGTATCTTTACAAAGCATTTAATTTATTTATGTTACAAATCAATATGCAAGACCTTTAGACATAACATTTTTACATGATATTCACAAAAGTAAAAAACATAGAAAACGCTAACGACTCGGGCTGTCAGTATTGAAGATGAAACATAAAACCAGTATTGCATTCTAGATGCATCTAGAATGCAATACTGGTGCATGCAGCTGCAGATGCGTTTGTATCAGTTTGCAAACAGGTGCAACATCCATTTTCGTATTCTGGAAATTCATCGCGTATCATAATTTTTGAATAAATAAAATCGTAACAGGAAATAAAGAAGACTTCAACGAGAAACAATACACGTTGTATGTTATTACAAATTTGGATAGTGATAACACTTTCCGACGGCACCTGAAATATGTCCCTCTTTTGCGGTCAAAAGAAAAAGCTAATTTGGATTATAAAAATACTGCCACTGTATGCACTAATTTTTGTCTAGCCCCTTTTTATGTTTATTCCAGAATGTCCATTTTCTCTAAAGTATAATATCCTGTATCAAATTAGATAACGTAGACTGGAGAGTCCGACCGATCTATACATGTATAATAAATGCACAGATCGCTACGGTGCTTAGCAACACAGACCACACGCCATACATCAGCGTCCACGATTAAACCTTATCAGGAATTCTTGTCATTAAAACCATCGCGAGAAGCATGCAAGTAGCATAAAATACTCTCTTAAATTCTCTTTATGAATCATGTAACGGCCAATATTCATGTATGCAGATAATTTTTTATAGTGATTTGGGTTAAACACAATTTGACATTTGAATAACATCAGGTAGGAAAAATATAACGAGATTGTTTCAGTTTTTAGACATTGCTGTATGCTGTATCACAGCTTGATTCGTATATCGAGAGACTAATCAATATTTAATTGTACATGAGGTAAAGAAATTTGTGTTCCCCGCGCTGCTGGTAGCCTGGAGGCATGTCGTATGGTTCAATCAACCTCAAGGTAAAATGTCAAATTGAGGTTATAGGTGTATCGGATCAACAAACATCTTGAACATGGCCTGGTAGCTATTTCTCAAGTTCGCATTTGACCAGCGTCCTTTATATGGAAGTGCTTCTTCTTCTTTTCTTTTTTTAAAATACACATACTTATACGCTTTACAAAGAACTTTCTATATTTCATTTCCTTTCTTCTTCATTTATTCATCCATCGTCAAGAATAACTCTTTGTAGCATGTGCACACTTCACAAAGATCTTTACATATTTCATTTATTTATTCATAAATTCATTCAGTCTTATTTAACCTGGGTGGCCTCGATTCTTTTAAAATCATGGTCTTGTATGTATCAGGTTCTTAGCTGATTTTCGTCTGACAGATGCCTCTTTTTAGCATTACAAAGATTTGACGAGAGAACAGTATTACACATATTGCATTTATTTATCCAGTTATCTATTATACTCACATAGACTATTCTATGTTTATCACTTATGTTTAATCATTAAACATGAAAAAAAAAATCAGAATAATTTCAACAGCTTGATCGGAACACCAAATCACCATCGACTAACATGATACATGGTACCGTTTGAAGAAAAAAAAAATCAAAATATCACTTCGCTTTATATCTTGACCGTATCCCCATTTCACAATAACTTGATAATGATACATTTCGGCAATACCACAAGTAAGGTAACTAGATTACTCACCATTTTAGATTATTGTATATTACATGGATAAGTGTTAAATTCTCACTTAATATAACTTTGATTATGTCCATGTTCTTTCATCAATAATCAAATATTACTCTCTGAGTCCAGATCAAAATATCAGTGAAGAAAAGAAGTTGACATGCTTATTTTGTCATTTAACTGTCAAAGATATTGTTCTTTTTATGTTTTAACATATCAGCCATTTGAGGTGAGAAAGACTGCGGTATGTTAATAGTAAATTGGACATTTTGTAGCATAAAATAATGTACATTCAGGGTAAATATAGTTTCTTTAAAAATGTGTGAGTTTTATGTGGAATTACTCAAATTTTAACATTACATTTGGTTACTGCAACCTTAATAATTTCAAATGATTTATAATTTATCGACTCATTAATCAATGAAGACTCTTTTTTCGGGGGGGGGGGGGTTGGCACACATAATGTGACCCTTACAAACCCAAGTAGCATTATTCAAGCACAACACCCCCAAATGTGCCCCCTTTTTGTGGTCTGAATTTGTCGGCATTGTGCCCCCTTCTATCAAATCCTGGATCCGCCCTGCATGAATGAAATATCTCTTACCTGCTCACTGATATTGTCGATCTCTGAGGAACTTGGAACGGTGTAAAGAGTTCACTGGATTGAAATTTCCTGGACAGAGTATCGAGACCCTGTGGTTCGCGGTAAAAATGTGCCACCCCCATGGGGCCCGCAGAGGCGGGGTTGGTCATGCTAATCGCTGCCGTCATTTTCTCTGCTGATCAGTCAATCAATAAGATGATGAGTTTCAAGATATAATGAATAAAGATTATGATATCGAAGGATTGGATGATTTTTATAGGTTCAGTATGTCACTCCATACTTTTGTACTGATAGCCACAGCTCTAGAGATATATTATATCCCGAACCAGACTATGTACATAGTATTCAAGTAAAAATGAATATTGTAAAGTGAGAAAAATTCACGGCCTTTTGACTAATAAATTCTGTTCAGTATTGTACTCAAGATGTAATCTTCACAAGTTTCTTGCAGTAGTATAGATCTCTAAACCTTAAAGCGGATGTTTCGAATAACTTTCACTGATGGAACTGATGTGACAGTGTATCCAATTGTTTGATAAACCACACGGCATCAGCAGAATATCATTCCTTCGGGTGACAAATTAAATTGTGTTTCTTCGCGTTGCGTTGAATACTGAGGAACGTCTGATTAATCCGCAATGAATATATAAATCCTCTGGAGTCTAGACGTTTTCACCTACGAACGTGTTATTTCCAAACTTCTACTTCGAGCAGACGATGGATTATGTTTCACGCTCTCAGACGCGGTACATCGATATGGTTACATCGATAAACCTAGTTCACTACACACTGATGAAGGCACATTCGATATCAACAATCACATGTGACTCGGCGTCGCGGTGAAAAACCATAGTGAAAAACACACCTGTGGGAAATACATAGCAATGTACGGGACGCAGCTAGCAGACGACCGATGCCGGTCTAAACATACGGGACATCCGCGTAACCAGGGCGACCGGACGCCCTACGCGGTGTATGACACGCCAATGCACACGGCGAACGAACACGCTGCGGGTAGCAGTCTCTGCATTCATTGTCACATTAGGGTCTATCTTTACATGCCGCTCATCCCTGAAAGAACGAAATCGATACGGCATACAATGGTTTATGGTAGAAAAGAACAAAGTGATGCGGTGATGCGAAACTGTTTGATACAATACGATACATACGAGATACAAGGACGTTGTTATAGAGATGTGATTCATCGCGTTACACCTGATTGATAATGATACACTGAGAGAGGTGATACAGGAATGTTAATTTCTATTCTTTTTAATTATCAGTCATTAAATAATTCACAAAAGATAGATGCTCACTGATACTGTCGATCTCTGAGGAACTTGGAACAGTGGAAAGAGTTCACTGGACTGAAATTTCCTGGAGAGAGTATCGAGACCCTGTGGTTCGCGGTAATAATAATTTCTATGCAACCCTTATAGTCATTTTGCGTTATATTTATGTAAGCAATAACACATATTTTCAACGTACATGACGTTTTATGAATAACATTTTTGTTTTCAATAATTTTCATTGTCATTATCATAATCATTATTATTATTGTTATCATTATTATTATTATTATCATTATTATTATTATTATTGCCATGCATTATTACTATAATCACTATTATCATTACAATTGTCATTATTATTATTATTATTATTATTATTATTATTATTATTATTATTATTATTATTATTATCATTATTATTATTATTATTATTATTATTATTATTACTGTTATTAATAATATTAGTATTAGTATTAGTACATGTATTATTATGATTCTTCTTATCATTGTTATTATTATCATCATCATCATTATTGTTAATATCAAGAGTATCACAATTTCAGTCTAAAAATGTCATCCACAATATTCGAAATGGGCAATCTGGACCAAAGGACTAAAAGGACCATCTTAAATATTCTTCAATATAGATGGGTACCATGTTTATTAAGACAACTGTCATAATTACGATAGTCTGTCGTTCCTATCATCATCATTATTATCATCCATACTGAGAACATCTTGAGAACCAGAAGGCTATTTTCTGTTTCATTGGTAAAGTTTGCATGAGTATATAGTGACCGACTCAAACCCTATACATGAAAAAGCTGGCAACACGTAACAAAAAGGGGTGAGGGAGGGAGGGGGGCGGGGGGGGGGGGGGCGGGTGAGATATAAGAGAACCGTGATGAGAGAAAGATGCAGAGCCTTGTATGAGATTCAGTCTCCGTAGAGGGCGCCAAAGTTGGCAGGCTCTCGAACAACTTGAGTTTCTACCTGGACAAGCTGTAATCCTGTTTCCTGAAATATTTTTCTTTAATTTATTGTTGTTATTTTTTATTCAAACATCATGGTCTTTTACTGCTCTGTTATCATTTTTTACCCGTGACACCACTAACCTTTTTAGAACCAATTTCTACGTTCTTTTCCCCTCTTCTTTTACGTTTTCATCATGTTACTCGCTCACTATCTTCGTTTTTTCCATCTTACTGTGTTAATCATATCTTCGACAACGGAAGAGTTTGTGCAATTCAAGTGTGTGTACCATCATGCCTGTATGTGAGGATTCATTTCAAGTGAATCTTTGTCTTTGGTGGTTTACCAAAAAGACATGGAAAACAAAAAGCAATTTCAGTTTCAGTGAACTACACGACCATTATTAATGCTTCCCCGTCCCCCATTTCAAGCATTTGGAAACAAATTCCCAACATTTACCATTTTATTTTCATTTGCAAATCTTGAATAGACCCCTAATAGACCAAGGAGTGAACTCCTTGAATCGACTAGTGTTGGATTCAATCCGAACCCAACGTGCGCGTTCCTCCCGACCGTCGCAGAATCATAACACATTTTCCCCATGATCTGTTACGTTTTGAAATTGATCAAGCAAGGTTTCCGACAGATGAAAGATCGTAAGTTCAACAAATACATACAACTTGACCCCTTCCCTCGTCTCTCAAATACCCTCAAAAACGCCCACTCGGAATAGGGTAGATCAAACTGAGATGAAATCATCCTTAGATAACATCCTAGCACTTCCATTAGCAGACCTATGTCACTATACCATCATTACTTCCATGATCACTTACCAATAAAGGGAAGGAGTGCTCGTTTATCTTAAGAAAACATCGCATCATTCGAGTGTAATGGCAGAGTGTCGTTTTGGGGGCCACTTTACAATGGCTAATTCATCATTTTGTGCCTGTCAGGGCAGTCTACATGAAAGTGAAGATTTCACGGGTTGGGTTTCGGCATGATAGCGAGGGAGAAGGAAAATGTTTATGCCGGTATTGTACATAAATCTTCTGAAATCAATTATTATCGCGCAAGCCGGCCAGCTATAGCTTTCTCCAAAGAGATATGGTGTAGACATGGATGCTTTAAAAGGTCAAGAGTATGTTTTAAAGCTTGGACATTATTGGCCAGGATTTTAGAGTACGGTTGAACGACACCATGTGATTCATATTTGCAAGCGAGCGAGAGAGAGAGAGAGAGAGAGAGAGAGAGAAAGAGAAAGATAGGAGAAGGAGAGATTGAAAGATAGATAGATAGAGAGAAAGAGATAGAGAAAGAGAGAGAGGGGAGAGGGAGAGGGAGAGAGAGAGAGAGAGAGAGAGAGAGAGAGAGAGAGAGGAAAACATGAACAAATGGCTCTTTAACGCAAAAGTCATTGCTTTCCCTTTCATCAAACAAAATATAGAATTAGCGCCATCTCAGTTCGTTACGAATGCTTTCCAAACTCAGTTTAGGTTATTTCGGATAAACTTTAATAAATAGGTATCTATTTTTCATTCTTCCTTGCCCATCTCGCTCTCATCCATCACTGTCAGACAGAGATACATAATTACATATCTATTTGTTCCTTTTAAATTCGCCGTCCAAAATGGAACTTTCATCTTTTAACTTACTTTATATTTCGCCGACATCAAATGCTAGTTTATTGTTTACAATTTCTGGATTTCTATTTTTTTTAAATTGCTTTTGGCATCGCACTTGTGAAAAGAATAGATATGTAAAATAACGCAAATATAACTACGCCTGTGACTGTCTAATTTGAGCGGCTAAACCTATTTGAATAATCTATCATTTCTTGTACCGAGAAACACCGCTCTGGGGAATGCCATAGCAAGCTATCGAAAATGTTGTGTTGGAACATCCACGCACTTACAAAATGAAGGAGAACCACTCTCTAATTTCCCTTTTAGTTATCCTTCCCTTTAGTCGCCATGAAGCTACGGAGAAGGAGATAACAAATGACAATCTGTCCCACCTGCGGGCCGCCAAGTAGGTTGTTAAATCAGAATTGATACGTTTTCAACTCCAAGAATCTTGCCTACTTGGGTTCTTCGCTCACCTTAACTCGACAAACCATCTATCATTGATGAAAATGAGTCTGTTCAGACGGCATGATGGCCGACTATTCAGTCATTCTTAATCACTGTCTTTCTGGGACATCCGGGGTAAGCTAGGTGAAGAGTATAATAATATTAATGCCTGACTGTGTATTTGAAACCTATAGTTTATTCTAGTATGCTTCAGAGGCATATCCAGAAAGTGATAAATAAGGGAGCGCATTAAACCTAAGCTACCGAATATATAATGATCGTGATACTACAGTACAACAACAAAAACAACAACAATAACAACAACAACAACAACTACTACTACTCCTACTACTACTACTACTACTACTACTACTACTACTACTACTATTACTACTACTGCTGCTACTACTCTACTACTACTACTACTACTACTACTACTACTACTACTACTACTACTACTACTACTACTACTACTACTACTACTACTACTACTACTACTACTACTACTACTACTACTACTACTACTACTACTACTACTACTACTGCTAGAGAGAGACAAAATATGTGGGTGAGACACCTTGTCCAAGGATAGGAACTAGGCAAGGATCAAACCCAGGGCCTCTTATCTTCACCAATCACCACAGTGCTATCTGCATGTCACCAGGCCTCTTGCCCTGGTAACGTGATCCTGGGAGACCCGCTGTTCTAAAGTTTCATCTTTTTCTTGGTCTGCGAAATTGGAACGGGGAGGGGATTTGCTGGTTCCTCCCTATGTCCAATAAGGCACTGTAGAGTCTTTCCAACATTTTGTTCAAATACAGGGAATAAATCACGTGGCATTTTAGAAGCTTGGATGAACATCAGTATGCGGTATCCCTTGCGTATTCAAAATGGATGAAAAGGCGCTCGGAGGAAACTCGTCAAATCCATTTTTAATTCCATTTGACAACTACCATACCGGGAAAAGACCGGGGGATGATTAACCCAAATTCAAATCAATAGTGGATATACAGATAAGGGGGAAAAAGAAGTAAAACAGGCAACATTATTATCTTTCTGCCTTCCTTGTCTAGCTGGAGTAATGGTTTCCAAACTGCTTTGGAAGTGGAACATTATATCGCAATGTGATTTTGTGCTCTACAAAAAAACCCCGGAATACTAATGTTTAAGAGCCACCATTACCTATAATTCATAAACCTACTCTTGCGACAAGTAAAAATAGAGAGCCCCCTTGGTAAATAATGACGGAAAAGGAATCGGTAAACTAAGAAGAATAGTCAGGTCAATCCAGCAATGAAAAATAAACATCAGAAAAATCGACAAATTTGAAGGAAAAAAAATAATCTGAAGTCAGAGGAAAAACGGAGAAACTGAAGGCGAAGAAAAAAAAATGAGAAGAGTAAAGAAAGAAGGGAACAGCCGAAAACAGAGTGAAAGAGAAAGCGATAATAAATTGAAAACAGTTGGTTCTCTGGTATCTGTCATTGTAAACACTTGCAAAAAGAAGAATTTATGCCCGAGCTATTCCGGTCGATCACTGGAAAAAAAAAAATGTTTGAAATAGATATCGGAGAAAGAGAATGCGAATGGTTCGGGATTTTGTTACTTGCATTGCCCTCTCGCATGCAGCACAACAGCAGTGGCGTACCGTGACTTACCATTCATGGAGGGAGGAGAGGGGAGAGGGGAGGGGGAGGGTAACGGCCTTGAAGACAACTATATCACTAGGTGGGCAAAATGCAATGGAGCTGCGAGAGTGTAGGAAGGGATTGTGTCATCTTTTTCTCCTTCCCCCACTCCCTTCTTTCTTTCGTTGTTTTGAACTTTCTTTCCCCCTTGTGATTCATCGTGTGTGTGTTTCCCATTTTGATTTTATTTTTGGAGGGGGGGGGGCACAGCTACTCCACTGGGCACCACATCGAACAAGTCTCTTTACATGCAGCTAATGTTAATATTACGTTGCACAAAGAATACAGTATAAACATAACTCAATACGCCTTATCCTGGCGCGTCATGTTGCTCAGCTTTAGGATCCAAAGTGCATTGATTTTCTGCTTGATCTTCCGTGAGGTGCAGGATTCAAGGTATCCAGTGTCCGATAATTTTTCTGAACAGGGGTATAGCCGAAGGGAGAAATCGAAAGAGCAAAGGTAGAAGTAGATATAGATTTTCATTCTTTAATGAAATGATATCATAGAATTATATGGTATTGACCTAATTTTGCGAATCTCTTTCCAGCGTCCACAAGATCTTGTATCATTTCCTCATTCATTATGTACAGTATGATAATCTATAATCAATGTTCACATGTTACTTTTCTTTTATTACCGATCTTTAACAAAATACCTAAAATCTATATTAAAGTTGTTAATATTTTCTTCAAGTCAAAGGAATTGTGAATATAATCTGAAAGGGGCATCATAAGCGAAATGTTGACTAATTCATAATTAGATTTAGAACTATCATGCCCAAATCAATCAATCAATCGATCAATCAATTTATTTATTCAAGTCCATTTAAAAAGTACATTAAAAAAGCGCATCAAACATATGGAATGTATATTGAAGCATTGAACCAACAAACAAAAAAGAGAGTGGAAAGAAAAGTAGAATTTAAAAGACAAGAATAAGAAGTGTACAATTAATATTTACAGCACATAAAATAATGGACATGAAATGGGAAACTGCAACAAAAACAAAAAACCCCCAAAACCTCCTAAAACAAATAAAGATTCTGTCGAGGCAGTCCCTAATAAAATACCCAAGTTTGTACTGATAAAGATTATAAAAACATAATGATAAAAGTGTTGGGATGAATTAATTATGTAGCAGAGTAAGTGAATAAGAATTCCTTAAGCTTTGATTTAAAAGAAAAGGTAAGAGGGGGTAGCAAAAAACAAACAAAAATGGGGCCTTATTCCATCCTTGTCCAGTTCTACCCCCTCGACGTGACACATACACACGACATGGTCATGGCGCTCAAATCGAATCACCCCAAATTAGCATAACTTAATTTGTATATGATTTCGTATGATTCTTATCTTGCCAAAATATTGGGAGAGGGATAAGCAACAAAGGGCCCAACCCTGTCCTTGTTCAGTTCTGCCCTTGCAATGGTATAACACACAGACGACATGGACATGGCGAGCAAATCGAATCATCCAAAATTAGCATAACTTAATTTGTATGATTTCGTATGATTCTTATCTTGCCAAAATATTGGGAGAGGGATAAGCAACAAAGGGCCCAACCCTGTCCTTGTTCAGTTCTGCCCTTGCAATGGTATAACACACAGACGACATGGACATGGCGAGCAAATCGAATCATCCAAAATTAGCATAACTTAATTTGTATGTTTCTAATCCGTCTGATTGGAGGCTAGCCCACACGATGTCATTACGACCACAGCAGACCCAGCCCAGTGTCACTGACTTATCGATGCCCTACTCAGTCAAGCCCAGGTCAGCACAGCTCCGCTCAAACCTTCGAGAATGAATGATTCGACGGTCATATTCAGGGCATTGCCATCATGTCCCCATATGGAGATTAATTACCAGTTGAGAACCAGAAGGGCGTTAACAGATAGCAGTTTATATACAAAGACTTAAAGTCCCCTTGGCTCTCAGCAGATGAATGTTTGTAAGCACCTTTTTCTTTTCGTTTCCTTTTTATTACTTAAACTTTCATTCTACTGCACTAGACAGACGGCTATCCTTTCAAACAAAACAAACATACCCCGTATTCTAAAAGCACAATACAACATGTAACCGCACAAATAGATGTTCACTTGATTTTACATGTAAAATACCCTGCAAATTTAATACAGAAATGACATGTTGGAGAAAGAGTGAGAGAGAGAGACAGAGAGAGAGAGAGAGAGAGAGAGAGAGTGAGAGAGAGAAGAAGGTGGCTGGGGAGAGACAACGTGAGGGGGGGGGGGGAGGGGGAGTCGAGGGAGCTATAGCAAAATTGTTAAAAATCAATATTCAACCGTAAATCTAACATTCGGGCAGCCAGGTAATATTTAATATCATTTATATCCTATCTATTGAATGTGAAGGCTAAAATTGATCCATAATCCGTCAATAGAAGATGACGCTATAATAAAGAATCCAAATTTGTGCCTATACATCCTTTTGCTCGCTCTCAAAATGTATAAGCTGTACAGTTGACATTCATGCAAGAGATAGCCCCGCCGTACGCTTGGAGGAAGCGTCACCGTGTGGCATATTGTAATGAATAAAAAACATAGCAAATGTCACAAGTCTAAAATAAGATATATTGAGACACCACTGTTGTTCATGCGGTCACTGAACCAATCACATTTCACCATTCTTATCACATTAATGCAGAGGACATTGAATATACAATGCACAAAGTGGAAGTACAGATAAGAGGGGAATTCCACCCTGAGATCAAGTTGCTTTTTTAAAAGAAGCAGAAAAATTACAGAGATCAATGAAAGTTTGAGCAAAATCCGATAATAAATAAATAAAAAAGATGCATTTTTGAAGTTGTAATCAATCGAACACAAATTGGCAACTCCGTTACGTATCTTGTGAGCTCCTCTCCAAAGGAAATATTTAATCATACATGCCATTTTCGTGTAAGGTATTAAACTTTGTGCATACTGAGTGGTGAACTATAATGTTACCACATTTTGATTTTAATAGCCAAAATGCTGACGGATAAGATGTTGATTAGATTGTAGAGGTGTCGTAGTCGAGTGGTTAAGCACTTGACTGGAGATGCGAAGGTTGGGTTCGATCCCCGGCACGGAGGGCACTTACGTCCTTAGGAAAGTCATTTTTATCTACATTACTTCTCTGCACCCATGTGTTCAATGGGTACCCGTTAGGATGCGAAAGTCATTGTCGTTTGTTCAGCATTGTGAGCGCCTGTAAAAGGCGCCTGACTGGAATGCTCCCCAGGGAGTGGAGAAGGTGCATACATTGTGTGCGGGCAAGCCATGAATCCGATGACCGGGGTAACAATATATCTATAAAGGGCTTAGAGACATCGTAGATGTAGTAGACGCTATATAAATCCAGACTTTTATCATTATTATGATGTTGCTAGGTCGGACAAGCTAAAAGTTTCGTCCGACCTAGCAACAGGTAAGAAATCTGCATTCTGACTTATACCAAGTGAAATAAAAGGTCGTCATAATAGGCAAGCATGGATGAATTTGAATGTATTATGAAAACAACCTATTAGCAAACCTTACTATAATATACATTCCTTTCTGCCACTAATCATTTCCAACACAGTCAGTAATTGTCAAACATGCATAAATTTGGGTGTACTATGAAACAGTCTATTAGCAAGCCTTACAAATGTACATTCCTTTCTTGCCGCCAATGTATTCCAACACAATACTTCCACACAAACCCACTCAGGCTCAGGCAAAACAAACCTTCAGTCTACACAAGTATTCTGACATAACACTCCTACGAAGTACATAAACGAACTTATCCTGTCACACATAACAGGTATGTAGTCCTCATTTTTATCTTACTTTTCTATGTTTCTAATGTTTTTCTCATAGGTCGAACAATATACAAAATTTTACTTTGTGTCAGCCATGCATAGTCAGCTCCTATTTTGTAGCCGTAAATACTACTCATTTATTCATGCGGGTTTTTTTTTATACATTGATGAAACGCTATAATCTTTTGCTCAGTTGATCTCTTTCCTTTGGTATGATATTTTTTTTCACTATAATACTTTCAGAAGAATAAACTAAAAAACGGTGAATCATATAAGAGATTAGTAAACGTTAGCTCAGGCACAAATGGGGGCGGGGGAGGCAAATAATGGATATTTTGATATTCTGATTCTGTCCGCGAGACTTCATTTTGTTCAGTTTGTCGATATTTAAGACAACAATGTACAAATTGTATAAGTGGTTTGACCCCCACTACAAGAAAGTCGACTAGGCCATGTACATTTATGTATATATTTGTACATATGAATATATATATATATATATATATATATATATATATATATATATATATATATATATATATATACACATGTATTTATTTATGTTTGTTGTAATCCGTTTCCCTGAAGAAGGAACGTAGTTGTTCCGAAAACTTGATAATATCAATTGGCTAATAATTCATTTCCACCTCATTATTCATATATATATATATATATATATATATATATATATATATATATTCACATGTACGTGTGTGCGTGGGTGTTTGTGTGCGTGTGTATCCGCGCTAAATTTATATGAAATCCCGGGTGATGATGTCATTGATTACATGTACTGGTAATGAGGGGCTTTCCCGCCGTGTGTCTGACACATTAATTCTTTGTCATAAGGATGAACATAAATTGAATCGAAATAAACTAGGTTAATGATCTTAATAGCTTCTTCACTTGATCGAATAGAATAAGTGGAACAAGACCTACATAATTATAGTGGGGGAAATGTATAATTACTTCCACGAAAATCATTTAAAAAAACTTATTCATTGCTTTCATCAACGTTTATCATTCCTCAATATACTGACCCGGTTTTTTTCCAATCATCATCGTTATGGTTCATTATTATATTATTTATGGGTATAAAGTGATCACTCGAAAGAAAGCGGATACAGAAGAGCAGAAATGAGTATTGATGTCAATAGTCCCAGATCGTATTTCCAGATAGATTCACTATCCGTCTCACATATTATTTAATAAAAACATAATAATTTTTATATCCTACATCATAAAATTCTCGTGCAAGGATTGGCCAGGAATGTCTCACGTGATACTTTTACCATGAAGAAAAAAATGGATATCGCGTGACGTCAGACCTCCGTATATTTTTCGCTATACCGATGATTTGACGTCACTTTTTTGTTATTCTGGCTATTTCGAAGCTATCGATATCTCGACAACGTATCGCGACAATGTTTGTGCGTGACGAGCCTCTCAGTGTATGTAGGTCTATTCTGAATCTTCATTTATTTATTTTTTTATTTTTTTAGCTATCTAGGCTTACTCTTGTAGGTTATAAATCAAATATGCCGTACTCTTTTCGAGGCACCAGTTGAAATTATGGATACTTCGTTGACTATAGCATAGTCACTATTTTCTTCGGGGCGCCTCTCAGTGCAAGGTATATTTGATTAATATACACGCACACGCACGCACACACATGTAAGGGGGTATGTATACTAGTATATTGTGCAGATGTGAATACGAACACGTTGGAATATGTTGACGTTAATGAATGCATTTATTCACATTACTATATATTCACCTAATAAATTTGCTTTCATCAATTAAGTCAGGAGTTTATAAATTGTTCACAATCAGAACAAACAACCCATTTCGAAAGTGTTCTCTTTACAAAACATGACTGATTGTCTGGCATCATTAATAATTTTTTTTTAAATGTAATACTTTAATAATAATAATTTTAAATAACAGTATCATGTATGACGAATGGTATGAATAAAGTAAACACTTACTAATGAACAACCAAACAAACAGTAAATCAAAACAGAAATAATTAATAAATAAACAATTATTATTCTCTTATTCTCTTCCATACAACCAAATTGAGGTAATAGGAAAATAATTAAATACTTCACTCTTATGCCTGGAAGCAACTGATCAAACACTACAGGAAGTTGATCCAATATTGTATAGGAAGTGGAATATTCAGTTGTTCTAATCAATATTGAACAAACACATAATAATTATGTCTTCTTCAAACTAATCAATATTTCTATCCGCACAATCTATACTGTTCCCGATGCCGAAGAAAGAATAATGTTCTTTCTAGGTAAGCACGATGTATGGGGAGCTTCTCACTTACTCACTGTTGACATGATTAATGCGAGTTTCTAGACCGCATTTCTTACGCTTCCGAAAGAGCCATGCTCGTAATGTCCACCGACATGTTTTAAACAAACCCTCCTGTCCTCAACAATGAGCAAACAACTACAGCATACACGCTATGCAATTTGCCGCCTAAATTTCTAGTCCGAGTGAGTGCATGGGGGGGGGGGGGGGGGGATTCGCTCGTTCAGACTTTCATGAGTAAGTACATCGGCGAGTGAATTATCGTGTAAAGCGGGCAGGGATTTTTTTTTTCTTCAGCACGGAATGCGGAGAAAACGAGAGCGTATATCTCTTTCATGATTCTAAATTACATTATAATGATAATGGATACATGTGACAGAGGCACATGGTATGCAAACAACGCAGAGTGGACTAGGGGGGGGGGGGTGACAAAGATCCGTAGCGTCTGACTGTGAGTAATGGTGGTAGATGCATTATTGTTAATAAAACTGCCATTCGGAGATGATTTTTCATCGTGGGGTGAAACCAAGAATGGAAAGGGGAAAGGGGGTAATGCAGAATTAGGTCAGATTTCTTGCGAAGGTTATGTGAATCGTTCATTCTTTATCATCAGGTTAAATGATTAATGAATGATAGAGATTAATATGCTTATATAAAAAGGAGTTCTATCATGTAGTAGAAGTAATTGTGAATTAATTTTCGATCGTGTATTCTTTAACTTACTGCGTTGAAAGTTGTGTCAAATACATACTGTTATTATGACCTGTAGGTCATATAATAGTTACATATACACTCATATAGCATATATATTATGTGTTTGATCCTTTCTCTGTGCTTACATCCTTGGACGATGTGTTTTACCCACATTTTTTTGGATTTATTACTATTCATCATTATTATCATCATTATTTGATATTATCATCATTATTATCATTATTATTATTATTATTATTATTATTATTATTAATATTATCATCATCATCATCATCATCATTATTATTATTATTATTATTATTATTATTATTATTATTATTATTATTATTATTATTATTATGATTATTATTATTATTATTATTATTATTATTATTATTATTATTATTATTATTATTATTATTATTATTATTATTATTATTATTACAATAACTCTTATTCCAGCGTTCGGGGGAATCCTTTTATCTCAGCCTATTGTTATCATTCGCCTCAACGCACGGTCGCTTTCGCCGTAACGTCGAATTATTGTGACGGAATAAACCGCATTGATACGATTCCTCCTAACGTAGGAAATAATGTTGTTGTTGTTATTATTATTATTATTATTATTATTATTATTATTATTATTATTATTATTATTATTATTATTATTATTATTATTATTATTGTTATTATTATTATTATTATTATTATTATTATTATTATTATTATTATTATTATTGTTATTATTATTATTATTATTATTATTATTATTATTATAAGTAGTAGTAGTAGTAGTAGTAGTAGTAGTAGTAGTAGTAGTAGTATCATTATCATCATCATCATGTGTTTTCATATCTACGGTAGATTACGATGAAAGGAATCTCATTACATTATATTCTCTAGGGACAATAATGCTCAACAGACAAACCAAGCATTTTTATCTACATTTCATATTCTTAAAAAGTATGACAATTTCATTTGCAGGTGTAACAGATTACACAACAATGAGAAATTGAGAATCTTACTCCAATTTGCCTGCATGTAGTGATGACTTCGCTGTATAATGTCTCAATATGATTTTTAGACAAAACATCAAAACATCTCAGGAGATACATGTACATGTGTATTTGCAAGTCATGCTGTAGTCTAAAGTAACATTTCATTTCGCTTAAACCTGTTCATCACTGACTGTAGTCCTCCAAAAAAAATGTTTATGCCTCTGCATTCATACCGAAGAGACCGACATCAAACCGACCGTAACAAGACGAAAAAAAAAACAAAAAAAAAAAACTACGTTCCCCCGAATGGCCATGATTTTGTCGATCATATAGACCAGTTCGTAGTTAGCACATGTCAGACCCCAAATATCCACTAATCTTATAAACATGGATAGGTTCCTTTTGGTACACTTTAGAATAATCACTCCCAAAGTGACAGAGGTAACCTCATTAATAGCTTTTGTTTCTCCCTTTTGAGAAGAATACTTTCTCCATGGGTATCATTAAAATGCACAACTGGGGCATAATATTTTATTGAATAACGAATATATGACCGTGACTGCGATCATGAGCACATCATCAAGTGTTCATGTCAGTAGATTTTATAATTTTGTACAGATGACCTTTATCTGCTCATGCTCAGATTGTACCTACGAACTGGATTATTGGTCGGTTTGGAGTCAAATTGGCGAGCTGACTGTGGTATAACGGACTGGATGTCAGGCACATTACTTCTTCCAAATAACACTAAGTGATCACGATTCAGAGACTGGTGTACGACCACGCACGTTTCTACTTAAACCCCATCTCATACTGTTTAAACACGATCCATCCAGATTGAAAAAAGGGGGCATCCTTTTAGGTTGTATTACGTACGCCCCGGCGACAACTGCTCCGCGGTAAGTTCCTACATTAACCGAATTCCTATCTTAAACCCCGGACTTCATACCTAACTCTAACCCCAACCCTAAACCTAACCTAAAATCTAATTGTAACCCTGTATATTTGATGAAATATAATCCGAAGCGAATGTCGGTCCTCCCCCTTTCGCTTTAACCGTTAATAAGCGTTATATCCGGTGAATCCTGTGAGACCAAATATTTTAATCAACAAAACCTGAGCTAATATTGTCCCCTGTCCCATCAAACATCTCGTAAGATAACATAGCTGACGGATATCACAAACAATCTGCGGTCGAGGAAAATTTTAGGGGCTTGCCAATTTTCTATAGCTTAATACCCGTATTAATAATTTCAAAAATCATGAACATGATTGGAGCTGTAATAGTTGGTTGTTTATGACAGACATGTATGATGAGATGTAACTGAATTTACAGATCGGAACGTAAATACAACTGCTGGTCTTTATTCATAAGCCGGTTAAATTATGAAGCGCCAAGCGTCATCTTTTTCTTCATTAAAATTACCATAATTCTATACCGAATGAATGAACAAAAAGCACCTAGTCATAATAATTAGTAACATTCTGGATTTCTATAGCGCTTAATAATATACGATGTCTCTAAGCGGTTTACAGACATATTATCCTGGTCATCGGATTCATAGATTCCTTAAAATTAATCCATCATTTTCATTTATTGGTTAATTCATTCAGTTGATTATTTTTTGTTACAGAATTATAGTGATTCTATAAAAAATTTGGACTTAATTTAACCGTTTTTGTTTAAATATTAGCAAGAAACAGAGGCACAATAATGTGGCATACTGAAATAGGTTGGTAACCTGCCATTTTCAATTTCTACGAAAGCGGGTTGCTATAAAACTTTATTTTCATGGGGATACGCACGAATACAATATTATTTTCATAAAATAGTGGTAAGATAAATGATATTTGTAGGTCATGATGCTATCAACAATCAATCATGTCTGTCCATTTTCCATATGGTCATTCAGAATGATATTATACTTTTTCATGTTAGGAACGGGCATCGGGTGGGGGGTGGAGGGCACTTCATGCAAAATGTACCTACGAAAAGGAAAGAGAAGACTCTGCTTATTTATCATAATGACGGTGTTGATATTAACATAACAAAAATGCTAACGAACCTTGCGGAAAGCAAAATTTCCCAATTACTGTGGTGGAACATTAATCCTAATCCAGATTTATATATCATAGGTTAAATGAATAAGATATATTACTCTTTGATATCAAATGTTCCAAGTTGACTCAATTTAATGAGGAGTGAAGTTCATCCGTAGCCATCAAACTTTATTTATGCTAAGGAGAATTGTCTTATAAAAAGTCGCAGATATATATATATTTGAAACATATACTTAAAGTGATTGATTTACTTTGTGAAAAATTGTAAAATCAGCTCAAATGCCAGTGAATTGTGTGCAGTCCTCTAACTACATATATAATTAAGGATATGTGAGAGTATGAGAGCAAATGGAACCCGTTTACTATCCTAAAAAAGAGAAAATCGCAATCACTCGCTAGCGCAAGTCGCTCGGCTTCTTCGCTGCGCTGCAGTCACAAAAACCAAGCACCAGCGCTTGGCGATTTCAGAGCGGGTTTCCAGCCCGTACGGTATTCTGTGATAGAGCGAGGTATGCCGACCGTAAGAGTTCTTTAGGGTTCGGTGGTACTCTATCCCGACATCAATGTTCAATCGTAAATATCTTGATATATAAACGACCGATCAGCTTATAAAACTCAGGAGATTCCTGTCTAATTCGTTTTATCTTTGAAATTAATAGTTATGTCATAATTTTGTTTTTAAATAATTTTAAATAAATTCAATTTTAGAGCCCAGACAGAATTCTTATTTTTGAAAAGTACCGGTACGGTGTGTAATGTTGACGATAATACAATGATACAAACATCTAGTTTATAAGGTTGTACTTCACACTGTCACAGGCAGATAAGGAGATTAAACAGATATTTTTTTCCACCCCCCCCCCCCCCTGCATCCGCCATTTTTACTCCTTGGAATATTCAGGTATGATATTGTATTGCCGAAAACTACATTCACACCTTGAAATTTGGAGAGTGTGGTTTCACACCAGACCTATCTATCTAATACAGCATTTTCGGCAGAGATCAGAGTCAATATAACGGTTGAGCGTAGCCCAGAAAACCCAGTTTCTTATTTTTGCGCCAAATTTAGCGCGGGCTCATCTGGGATTTCTCGCTTTCCTTTTGCCAAGTCGAAATTAGTTTGTCGTCTGTCACGGATTCTTTCCTCGCCGTGGGCGGACCCAGACGTGACCTTTTCTCTCTGGAGATGTCCATATGTAATCATAAGATGTGTCACATCACAGGTAACATTGTTCCACTGGACATTCCAAAGGGTACATATAGCCGTTGGCATTGATGATATGAAAATATCAGCACAAGGCTAATCTGGCACAAGGTCCATGGCACAAAATATAACACCTTACATTACACCCTGGTTACACCGTTGGTTAGAGGTGTTCCGCAAGGATCTGCTGGAGGCCCGACACTTTGGTCTGAAACAGATTTTACAATGTCACTCTTTTATCCCTTGTTATGCAGACGATATCCAAGTGTATACATCATTCCTATCTACATGACCTAACCAAACCAATGTCATTGATACCATTCAAAAACCTTGAGGCTTGTGTTCATAATATCAAGAAATGGATGAACTCTGATATCAAGAGAAATCAGAGCTGTTATTTGTTGGTACTAAAACTCTTTAAGCAAGGTCAGCCTTCCCTGATGTTATTTTTCCGCCTAGATCATGTAGAAATCTTGCAGTTTTATTTGATTCTACAATGCCATTCAGATCCCAGCTGTTTGTAAATCTGTCAAGTATCAATTACGTAATCTAGGCATCATCCGCATAATATATATTTAACCCGCTTGGCCAGAGAAAAATATAGTTCATGCACTCATGCTCATTATCGTCCCGGCTTGACTTTGGTAATGTACTTTTGTTTCAGCTACCACAATCTCAGCTTTAACGGTTACAAAAAATGACAAAATTTCAGCAGCTCGTATATTTTTACCCTTACCAGACGTACTACCCACATTACTCCAGTTTTGTCTTCACTACATTGGTTACCTGTCAAATCCCGCATTGTATTTAAATTATTATTGCTTGTTTTTCACTGTATACATGAATCTGCCCCAGAGTACAAAGTTAATTTGTCGATGCCTTATAAAAATCCTCCCCAGACGTTTAAGATCATCCGATTCTAAATTGCTTGTTGTTCCGAGAACTAAGAAATCATGGGGGATCGGTCATTTGCACACGCTGGGCTTTACCTATGGAATCGATTGCAACAAGATATTTTAAATATTTCCGGTGCTGATTGCTTTATGATTGCCCTCACAACTCATTTGTTCAAAATTGCTTTGCGGTAGATTTACTTTCACATCGTTGTTGTACCATTTTGGTGTATTTTCGTGTAATTGTATGTTTTTTTCTTCTCCGTTGCACCTCAAGCACATTAGTCATGTGGAGTTAGCGCATTACAAATACTCTATGTTATTATTATTATTATTATTATTATCATTATAAACATGAAAATAAAATGTTAATAACAAAACAAACTATAAGCATGAAAATGCATGTAAAAATATATATATAAAACACATGACATAAGAAACCATTCAAGTGAATAAACGAGGTATATATATATATATATATATATATATATATATATATATATATATATATATATATATCCTTTAATGATCAATCTTTCATAACTTTAAGATTACGAATAAGTACAACGTTCGACTTTTCTAGTCTGGAAGGGTTAAATGCGTGGTATTAGAGAACCGACTGAAAGAAATGTCACCAGAATTCATAATATACACACTTAGTACTATAAATAACTCTGATCGATCACTATTACTTCGCTGGTGAAAATGACAAAAATATTGACATAAGGTGCTTGAACGTGTATAAACATATCCGTCTGTGGAAAATCTGAATTCTACAGAATGGTAATGACCAAAAATCCTTTCCAAATTGTCAGAGATAAATATTATTTTGCATCAAGTTTTTTGTTTTTGTAAAAATTATATTTTGGGGGCCTACCCAATCCCTACGTGTTTTGTGTTGTTGTTGTTGTTGTTGTTGTTGTTGTTGTTGTTGTTGTTGTTGTTGTTGTCTTTTGTTCCTGTTCTTTTTAATTACTTTTTTTCACAGAAAATTGTCTGAAATGTTTGCTTGGATGAGATAGAAATAACAAAAATAATCGCAAAAGGCTATGAGCAATGACTGAATAGGCGGGAAAAATTTATTGGCTGCTGCCCCCTCCTCCTTATAATGTTTAAACCAACTGGTTATAGAAATTAGATCAAAACGCTGTAAAGAATGCATTATCAGTGCATGTCACCACAAGAAATATCTTAATTATTTTCTCGCTTGCTTTGTTCGCTCGTTACATTTTAAGAACTGGAAAGTAATATTCGGGCTAGAGGCAAGAGCCCCCATGTAGAGCCCACAAATGTAAAAATTAACCACAAATGTAAAAATAACCACAAATGTAAAAACATTGCACCCGCAAATGTCAAAATAACCACAAATGTCATAACATGTCAACCACAAGTGTAAAAATAACCACAAATGAAAAAAAAAAATCGCCCACAAATGTAAAAATGTGTTTAACCACAAATGTAAAAACATTTCGCCTACAAATGTAAAAAAATCAATTTTTACCACAAATGTCATAACATGTCGACCGCAAATGTAAAAACTCATTGCTTGCATAATTAACCTATGTAAGATAAGTTATTATGAGATGTATGTGTGTGTGCATGTGTGTGAGGTTTTCCTGACCATTAAAATCCCTAAAATATTGAAACACCCTTTACCACAAATGTCAAAACATGTCAACCGCAAATGTAAAAATCCGTTAAACTATTGGTTTACCAGTGGTTTCCCTTTTTATGATCAGTTTACAGAGACGGGGGAGGGGGGGGGGGGGGTCGAGGAGCTGATCATAAACTTCAATGGCAGGAAAAATTCACATAATCCATCGATCTCTACATAGAACAGCAATTTATTTAATCAGTCTCAAGAGGGCGCTTCATAGAAATTGAATTTGAATGTAATTTTTACTTTTTATTTACGCGATTTTTAATGATGAAATATTTAATGGTTGAGAAATGCCTGAAACCTGCCTGTTATCGTTTTAATCTAGTGATAATCAAAAATAACACAAAACTACACTATACGGCGCACGCTGCATGTTGTTTTGATTAAAAATGAAGGGTTTATTGCCACTTGGTCTACAGCCGGTTGGTCTAATAGCCAATTGGCCTAACATCATTCGGTCTAATATCAGTCGGTCTAATAACCAATTCATCTAATCATTATTTCGTCCAATTACCATTGGGTCTAATCGTCTTTTCGTCTAATTACCATTTGGTCAGTAGTCAATTCGTCTAATAGCCATTTGGTCTAAAACCATTTGGTCTAATAACCATTTGGTCTATTTTCAAATGGTTTAATTGCCATTTAGTCAAATCATCAAATGGTCTAAACCCAATTGGTCTAATACCCATTTGGTCAACACATCATTTTGTCCACTTGTCAGTTAGTCTAACCTCAGTTGGTCTATCATTTAGTCTACACCCATTTAGTCTAATAATCATTTGGTGTAATTGTCATTTGGTCTAATTGTCATTTGGTCTTATTGTCATTTGGTCTAATTGCCGTCTGGTCTAATTACCATTTGGCCTAATCATCGTTTCGTCTAATGACCATCTGGGCTAATTTCGTGTTTGCCCTCTTGCTACGGCTACGGACTACCCTCTGACCATTGCTTTGAGGGACTATAGCTAAGCTGGACTATAGCTAAGCCACTGATTATTGTCCACATGATCCATGCACTGTTTATACGTTTACAAACAATAACCTGAACTAGAGAAGGGGGGGGGGGGGTGCCCAAGAGTCGACACTTTCACTGACCCCCGGGGCCGGGGAAGGGAGAAACTTCAACCAAGACTAGGTACACATAGCCCTGACACATATCATATACATATTCATTTTTTATGACGTCAAAATTGAAAGGTAACTTTTCGAACTTGTTTGCACTAATAATTGTATGTTTAGTTTTTTTGTTTTTTGTTGCTTTTTTTTTTGGGGGGGGGGTCAAAAAAGAGGAGAAGAAAAAGTGACCTGATGGAGCATGGCATGAATTAAATACATGTGCTTAATTAATAATCTAGTGAATAAATTGATTTATTAATTAATTAATCAATTAATATTTTAGTGAATTTCAATTATTGTTTTATTGCACTTTGCTTTTGTTATTTTGTATTTTATCCTTTCATTTCCTTCGCTATCTTCTCTTATGTTTGTCTTTAACCTTCTATCATTTATCTATCTTTCGTTATGTTATTCCTTTGCTTTTATCCTTTCATTTGTCCATCCTTCCTTTAGTTGTGTTATTCTTTGATTCCTTCTATCACCTCTTCCATCTTTCCGTATATTAAGCTTTATATTATTTCTTCTATCATCTTTCTCTTTCTCTCTCTATGTTTTTTTTTGTTTCGCTCTTTATCCACTGGTTTATCTTTCATTTTGCCTATTTTGCATCATTCTTTCTTTTTATCTTTTTTTTTTTTTGCGTTTTGCTTTTCATCTCTAATTTCGTTATGTTATTCTTCTTCTTTTTTTGTTTGACGTTTTTTTTAATTACAATGTATTATCTTTAAAATGTGATCTCTTCTAAAAAATATATATATACTGTACATAATCATTAAACAGAATTATATGAAACGTGTCTACTCCAAAAGTGAAGGGGCTGCAGCCCCATCATCCCCCCCCCCGGCCCGGTTCCACGGCCCATGCAATGTATATATAACTATGACATATGCTAACCTAACACGATAAAAACTACTTTCGAAAAATAAACTCAAGGGCAATTTCAAAGGCCTATTGTACTGCCCATAGAAATCTTGTTCGGATTACGTAATACGCCATTGTAATGTTCGCACATTTCTAAAGGTGATGACAGGGCTATTGAAATTGTCTTGAGTTTATTTTTCGAAAGTAGTTTTTATCGTGTTACCTATTTGTATGTAGTATTAGACCAAATGGATATCAGACCAAGTGAACATTAGACCAAACGGTTATTAGACGAACTGAGAATTGGACGAATTAAACGATGATTAGACGTAATGGTAATTAGACGAAGTGATGATTAGACGATGTGATTGTTAGACCAACTGGGTTTAGATTTAATGGCTATTAGACGAAATGATGATTAGACCATTTGGTTATTAGACCAACTGGTTTTAGCCGAAATAGATATTGGACCAAGTGAACATTAGACGAACTGATTATTAGACCAAGTGGTGTTTAGACCAAATGGATTGGTACTAGACCAAATGGGTTTTAGACGAATTGGCTATAGACGAAGTGGTGATTAGACGAAGTGATTATTAGACCAAATGGTTATTAGACGAAATGTTAATTAGACGAATTGGTGATGGAGGAATTGTTGTTAGACCGAATGATGTTAGAACGTTTGGCTATTAGACCAATTGGCATTAGACCAAGTGGCAATTTACAAAAATAACTTATAACTTATAACTTAACTTATAACTTACGTAAATAGGTGCATTATGCAAGCAATGAGTTTTTACATTTGCGGTCGACATGTTATGACATTTGTGGTAAAAATGGAAATTTTTACATTTGTCGGCGAAATGTTTTTACATTTGTGGTTAAACAGATTTTTACATTTGTGGGCGTTTTTTTTTTTTTTTTTTTTTTTTTACCTTTGTAGTTATTTTTACACTTGTGGCTGACATGTTATGACATTTGTGGTTATTTTGACATTTGCGGGTGCAATGTTTTTACATTTGTGGTTATTTTTACATTTGTGGTTGATTGTGTCCGTGTGCTCATTAAGTTATATTATCATTACTTTATTTCTCATTCCAGTGAGCAAGCTGCGAATGATATTTGGTAGTTCTCAGTGTCAAAAGTATTACCCACCAAAAGGCGAAAGGGATTTAGAAAGAAAATGCAACAGCGAAATATCATCCCGATCTCGGAACGATCGGTGCTAAGAGAAATTGTTTTGATTTGTGTAGGAAATGTACTCGTTTTGTTCAAAATAGGAATTAAATATATCCAAGATAGCGTAGTTCGAAACACAACAAGAAGAAAAATATGTCGGCAAACACAGTCACAGACACACGAAAGCAATCATACTGAGCTTTCAGTCAAAACAATTCACCTTCTCAAAAGAAAAAAAAGCGTCGTCTGCTCTCTTATTGACCTGTGCACATTCCCTCTGGCCGATCTCTTACGTTTTACTGGCTCTAAGGGATGAAAATATAAACAGTGACTGCTCTACATATCAACTCTCTCTACTATAAATGGCGTCCCCGCCAGAAAACTCCCTTTAAAGGGATCTATAAATTGGTCAATAAAATGTCTAAAAATACCAGCTCTCTGTGGGAAATGTTAACGAGAGATAGCCCGGGAAGAGGACTTTTTCGTTTTTCTATCAAATTTGGCCATTCTCGCAAGGTAAAAAGAGTTACCTGGGATGGTAATAGCTCACCTTATTAGGTTAAATGTAGCCTACTTTTAGCGTTTGCTCATGCGAGGGTTAATAAATTGCGTTTGGGTCGATTCGCACGGTCGTGAATGGAGAAGGACGTCTTCTGGCATTTTGAGTGGAAACACACTGGGTTACACAGTCGAACAGTATATGGAAGTTCATTGTGACTGTATAGCTCTTATTAGGCTTCCTATTTTGATATAAGAATATTATAGATCGAAATTTAAATTTACATTAGTTTTCTATCAAGCTTTTAACATGTCAAAGGTCGTTTAGCCTATAGCTTAACAAAGGGGGAATTTCAACAGCGGGAAGAAATTTTAACCTTCATCTGACTTTTTTCCTTGATATTTACCTGTGATATATATATATATATATATATATTTGCGATGGAAATTCAATCGATTTTCGAATTTATTAACTTTATTTATTAATTCTTTTGTTGGTCACGTGGTCCGTCGGTCACGTAGACCTTTGGGATTGTTCTACCTGTCTATATTGGTATTTCGTTGTGGCTGTCTCGTATAGGATGTAGGCTCTCGGTCTACTGGGATTTACCCTATAATACTGATTCGAATGATATAAGATGAAAAGAATTATTCAATAATCAATCTATATAATAAGTGACAGTGTGCAAGGGAGCGCCGTGTTAATCTTGATATTGGTGAGAAAATTCAATTAATGTTTCTTGATTTTCTTATGAGCGCTATTGTTTGTTAAGGTGCGAAATAGGTCGAACCCTGAAGTGTACAAAATGTAATGGGAAGCAGTAAAACCACTTAAAAGTTCATCTTTTCTAGGAAGACATTCACAGTGCTATACATGTGTACATTTTCCGTAGTCTGAATAAAAGATAAGCATGTAAATCGTAACACCCGTTTGCCATGTTTATTGAGGACATAATTTTTGTCGTCACCAATATTTCGCGATTCCTCATATTCATACACAGTGGGTTCAATGTAAATGAATTATATGACAATTGTGTTTCTTCTTATTTCTGACCCTTGCCACTGTTGTATTTTATTACGGGCCAGAAGAGATACGACAACGCTCCCAATGATAGACATTTCACTTAATGCCAACGGCGTTGCTATACCATTTTGAATGTGTGTGTGTGTGTGTGGGGGGGGGGGGGGTTGCTTGCCGACATTGTAGCTGAAAATTTTCTAACAAGCAAAATAATACAATACAACAACAACAAAAAAACACCAAAAAACAACAACAACAACAACAACAATAATAATAATAATAATAATAATAATAATAATAATAATAATAATAATGATGATAATGATAATAATAATAATAATAATAATAATACTAATAATAATTAATAATAATAATAATAATATTATAATTTTTAGTTTTGCCGCAGGCCTATGACATGTCGAATTATCCGAAATGAATATGTTAAGTGAGGGTTGCCCCCATCCCCTTCTATACCCCCTCTTTGGACTCCCCCTGGTTAGAACTACTATTTTCAATTACTCATTTCACTTTTTTGCTTATTTCTATTTTCTTTATCTTTAGATTGTTTTTGTGAAAATGTATTATAGACTCCTGTTCAGCAACATTTCGCCCTCGAAGCTAATCAAATTGTTATATTTTGAAACCAGGCACAACAGCCTTCAAAAAGCTTTTATCGTGGGGAATGGAAACTGGTGATCAAAAGGATACATGTATTTATCATCATCCTCGTCCTTGAAATTTCCTATTAAATCTATGACAGCAAAGTAGGATGAAAGATAATAGGCACCAAAAGAAAGCAGGGATAAGATATTTTTTGTAGGTTTCCATGGTGAGTGAGTATTCGCAAAGCTTTACGTGTTTGTTGTTGTTGTCGTTATATCCTGTTTGTTTTTGTTTGGCAACAAGGCATAACTAACAATTGTGCAGCGAATATTCATTGTAGTGTCCTACAAAAATTCTTCTTGTTATATTAAAAGCTACATTGTATCTATTTATTCACAGTAATGTCCTTGAAAGTGAAAGAGGAAAGAAAAAATATATTATTCATGCCAAAAATAAACACCATGGGATATGCCTTATTGAAATGTTTGTTGATACATGTATATATATTCTTTCGTCAAAAGATCAGAGGAATTAAGGAAAGTAATAGAAAAGGAAAGAAAAGGAAAGAGATGATCACTATAGTGAGATGAAAATAAAAGAAAACAGAAGTGTTTCACACTGGTCTTATCTCTTACGGGCTTTGTTGAACATTTCATGTCTATCTATTCTTCTTGCGTCATCATTGTCTAGTTTTTCTCATAGATCTAGATACATGTACTTGTGGCACCCTTCCACCCTATCAAATATGGGTGGAATTTTGATTTTTTATTCCTTTGAGATAGAGATAATTCCTAAATCTTTTGATCTGCATTTTCGAATGGCTGTTAAGCATGGAGATTACCCGTTTTTTTACATGTCACCTACTGGTATTGACAATGTTCTTTTGATATCGAAAAGGAATAATTTCTATTCCTGGGCCCTGTTTCATAAAACTTGTCATCAATGACAAGTTGCAATAACTGTTATAAGCTACTGAAATCCTTGCATCTGGTTGGCTGAGAGCAAATTTGTCGGTAAAAATCACCGACAAGACACTTGATGAAACGCCCCCAGAAGGTTTATAATATGAATCTTTGCTTATGCGTGTGATATGGAATATTACACACGCTACTTCACGCTACAGAGGGGGTGTATAATATAAGAAAGAGAGAAATCAAGATAAAATTTACTCCTTTGTGACGTACTTTAGTGTCGGGGAGCGTTGATGTTAACAAAGTTTGATAATAAGATTTAAAAGAACATTCCTAAAAATAGAAAGCAAAGTGTGTCATTGTTTCTGAATTTTCACGGTGATATCAAATTTGCAGTTTTTGAGATGTGATGTGCATTACGGTGCGGTCACACTTTCACTAAAAGCCTAGCTGTAAGGGCCACCATGTATGGCCATTTTGGAGATACAGGTTGGACGCAGCTATCGCGTGGCGGTAAAAGCCTGGTCAGACTTGAACGATAACGATAACGATAACGATAACGATGGTGTATATGCATATGGGCAAGTCCTATTTTGTCCCATGTGTTGCCGAGACCACATTTAAGACTTTAGTATATCTGATGACTGTATCAAGCTGAAGGCCCTCCAATAGCCTAGATCACACAAAACATCAAGTAAAATTGTATTCTTATGTCAGGTTATATCAACAATTACATAATTCAGTTACATAATACTTTCAAACGTCTAAATTCGATTCAACACTATCTTATGTAATTTCTGAACTGTGTACGTTTGTTAGGTGCCTTGAGCATCACTGGAATTGATATTTGCGCCTTCTAAATGTTTGTATTATTATTGCTATCACTATTATCAAATGCTACAGACAAGACTACTTATATGTAAGAAAATGTTCCACGAAAAAAAGGGTATAGGCTACCTTTTTTATTGGATAAAAGCTTTTATATCTAAAGATAAATGTATCCTCATTGCACTTCAGAGCAATGAATGTAAGCATGAGATCACACTAGCCACTATAGACGTGTATCACTTCACAAGAACCCGTTTTGGCCACCAGATGCGTTTTAATTAAAATTATGTGAACTGGCCAGACAGCAGCGGCAGGTGCGAGGCGGGAAAAGGTATAATTTTACGATATGCAGATTTGCCGTTTCCCCTTTTTTTATCCTCGCCGTGACGAAGAAAAAAAAAAGGCCGTGAAGGAAAGAGAATTCGGGAGTGTGAGATTGGCAGCCAGGGATTGGAAAAGAAGATTCCATTATTAATGCCGGTGACTGATTCCATTAGCGGGAGGCTGAATGCATTCTTAAGCTCCCCCCTCTATCTCTCCCTCTACCCCCCCCCCCCACACACACACATCAAGGCCAAGTGACATTCTTATGTCTTTTTTCGATGCAGTCGACATTACCACTGCATGTTGATGGAATGCTGATTGAAAATTTTAACGTTCTCATAATTTACCTTGAAGTATTTTTTTTACCTATACCCAAACATTTTTCATTAATATGTATATTTCGTTTGACTTTATTCTATTCTTGCTATTTCAGTTATTACATGAAGTATCTTGATCTCATGGGATTTGCATGACATTTTCATGTATGTAATTAGCATATTAGTACCTCATACCTCATACGAGACATATGAGTATGAATAAATCACAATCGATAATAATATATATATATATATATATATATATATATATATATATATATATGTATATATATTGAAATTTGAAATTAACATTTATTTCCTTCTCAACGTAACAATGTGATATACAAAGAATACATGTGTAGCAGTGTGTGCGTGTGTGTGTGTGTGTGTCGGTGCACCTTTTCTTCAAGGAAAAAATCAAAATGTTCACACAAAATGAAAAGTTTTGAATTATCAATCATGCTCTCAGAGATATTGCAGAGTTTTCGGAAAAACAAACTTCTTCCTGTATTTCTGATTGGTGCTCCGACATACATGTATCCGACGACGACGATTTCTCCAGGCTTTATTTCGCCAAAGATATAGCGTTAGAGTCAGGGTAGCAACAGGGTTTTAGGTTAGGTTTAGGACAGGGGCCGCGAAGCGTTTGTGAAAGTGGAGGGCTGATCTGATTTCACTCATTAATGACAATTTTCGAGCCTTTTTTCTGAGATTTTTTAAAAATGTGTCTACTCAAAATAGTGTGTGTGTGTGTGTGTGGGGGGGGGGGGGCTGCAGCCCCCCCCCCCCCCCCAGCCCCCGGTTCCGCGGCCCATGTAGGATTTGGGTAAGGGTTAGGTATATAGTGTTTGGTCCAAGGCTGAATTTTAGTATTTGGTTAGGGTACGATAGTGACGCGGAGCAGTTGTGGCCGGAGCATGTGCCGTACAACCTTCTGATTAGCATCGACATCAGGGGGACGTTTCATCAAGTGTCTTGTCAGTGATTTTTGCCGACAAATTTGCTCTCAGCCAATCAGATGCAAGGATTTCAGTAGCTTATAACAGTTATTGCAACTTGTCAAATGATAACAAGTTTTATGAAACAGGGCCCAGACAGCTAGTACACCTAGTAGCGTAGCGTTCTTCCAGGGTAGGGTAGAATAGATTGTGGGAGGGGTCGTAGCGTCTTCTTTTAACGTTCACTTTCTCCTTCTCCCTCTTTTATCTTTTTTTTTTTTTTTTGTCGATCATTTGAAGTGGGGTGAGGGGGGGGGGGGTGGGGTGTACGTGCCCTCCGTAGCCATAATACTGACCCAAAGAAACGTTACGTTGAATGTCTAGCAGCATTTATAGGGGTCTCGTAGAGGGTAACCCAATTTTCACTTTAACACTTAGTGATCTGGTTATTCCTCGAAAACCTAAGCTGCCTTATAGCAAGTGTTATTTTTTGAGTGTGCGGTTTTTTAAAAAGTGTAGTGCTAATCATTTCCAATGCAAAGAAGAAGAAGAAACGCTGCATAAGTGGCTATAAGAGCCATCTAGATTCCCGAAGAATTCCTTAAACAACAAAAGTGCTATGCGAAAAATTCGAAGCGTTTCGTACAATATTATATGGCTTGTGAACAGGAAATGAGAATTGAGGTTAACCTGTCACAGAACGGTTGATTCCATTAAGGACACTGAATGACATACATGCACCAGCAACTGTAAAGTCATGGAAATAAAGGCAAGAATAAGTTTTTCCCTTCTGTCTTTAAAAAGTGTTAAGTCTTAGAAATCGTTGTATTATCATTATGGATTTAGAGGCAATAGGCCAGGAGCCTGTCCCGAAATAGTCAACAAATTTTACATATGAGATTTGACCCCTTAAAGTTGCTAAGACCATCCATGTCATTTACAAAAAGATTGTCAGCTCGAACGAAGCCTCCGGGTTTGGCCCCCAGAGACCCCGAAAGGGGCCCAAAGTCGGGTCGATTTCAACCCACCTAACATATGCGCCAAACTTTGTCAGAAGGAAGGTGTATGACTATACATTACCAAAACACCAAAACTGTCGGGATGGATTGTCAGAACGCCCCTAAAAATTGGGGCAAATTTTTCCCCTTAAGGCCCATGGACCAAATTTTGTCAGAAGGAAGAATTATAGGTGTACATTACAAAAATATAAAAACTGACACAGATTTCCATCCGGAAGGGGGTGTAACACGCCCCTGAAAAATACACCAAAGTGCCCCTAAACCCAGCTCTGCTCTGGATATAGAGAAAAAACATTTTTGGCATTACAACCTTAATAACTCCAAATTGTCTCATTCAATTCAGCTAAAATTTACATAGTACAATTTTGAGTATTATAACTTTCTTGGGGTGCAGTTTGGTGTCAAATGATCATTTCAATAATAATTTATTAAATTGTGAAAATTTTACTGCTTTCTCAAAAGTAGTCAAATGATATTGTCAGGATTATGTAAACACACCCATTGTCCATCTGTGCCTGTTTGGCAAGGCATAATAGAGAGCTTGCAAAGTATTTGTGTAATTAACACATGAATGGCAGATTTCAGCATGGCAGCCACATAGCCCAGATACTTAACCAGCTCCTCTATTATCTCTTGTCAAACAGGTGCAGATGGACAATGGGTGTGTTTACATAATCCTGACAATATCATTTGACTACTTTTGAAAAAGCAATACAATTTTTTACAGTTTAATAAATTATTATTGAAATGATTATTTGACACCAAATTTCACCCTAAGAAAGATACAATACTCAAGATAGCACGAGGTAAATTTGACATGAATTGAA